>CP136063.1:180675266-180748407 GCA_032622095.1 Siphonodentalium dalli
CGGTGATCAAACAGGCATGTGTTGTGGGGTATATGAATACACAATCAACTGTCCAAATCGCTTCTATAAGCGGCTACTACGTTGATAGTACGATCGTTATCAATATTACGGTTATCCGGCTGTGGCCTCCTCCAACCGGTTGACACGCATAACCGAACCGTAACCGATTATCCGGACAACCGCCCCAGCACTACCAATGACGAGATTTAACTTCACAAAACCATTGTTATGTGAACATTACTGGTACAGTCAGAATGGCATTACTGAGTAAATTAAATTAATCCAATAAGATACCAAACAAATGGCATTGGAAAAGCTCAAAGCATTGAGAAATATTCTAATAATATTTTCGACTAAAGTAATCGAACTTATTTCACTACTAAGTTGTTGACAAATCACTGTAACAGTTCTGTTTACATAACAATAATTTCATTGTGCGGCATTTTTTTTGTTGGAGAACTTTCAATAATTGTTATAGCAACAGTTATAGTTTTAGTTCAGTTGCCTCCAATTCTGCCCCTAATAGAGGAAGAGTAATAGAAACCTCAAAGGGAGGCAAGATGGTTGTCCCATCAAGGGTCAGATCTGCCACAAAGTGTGCAGTTTGTACTCAGGCATTATTTCATGCCGTGCATTTAATTTAATTGTGATATATATATATAACAATTAAATTAAATGCACGACATGAAATAATGCCTGAGTCCTTTTATGTCAAATTTTGCTTGACCAATTAGAAAAATGAAAGCAGGCCATCTGACATCGTCAACTAATCAGAAAATAGCCTGTGCGATAAAAGGCTACTTTTTGCCGCCCGGCAACAGATCCCATTCTGCGGATTGATAAGTTAGCTGAGTTTTGAATAGCAAATGACATGAAAAACAGATGTCACATTTTTTTTGTAACGAATTTAATATTGTTTTTTTGTACCGAATATTAAAAAATTATAACGCCAAAATTATGGTCTTTTATAGACATCCCGCATTACAGTTTTATGCATGATGACCAGGGGGGGGGGGGGGGGGGGGGGTCGGACAAAAATTTCAGGCACGTATGGCATTTTTTCCCTTTCGATCATTTTTTTGTACCCACCCACCCCCACCGCCAATTTGTTTTCCGTTTTGGCAGTTTTTTCCGACCATTTTTTGACACCCACCCCCCCTTTTAACACTAAAACAGAGATTTGCGGGGGGAAATTCACTGTAAACAGCTGTATATGAATTTCTGTGCATACTATTTATCATGGATGTTAACATGGACATGTAAATAGGAATGAGTCATTTTGAGGTCATTCGGCCAAAAAAACATGGCTGCCAGCGGCCATCTTGGATTTCAAAATTTGCAACGAAATACAACACGATAACTGCCTGCAGTCAGTTTACAGTTAGAATTACATTATTTCTCTCATTCAAAGTGGGTTTGAAGCCCAACTCATTGCCAAAACACTAAAAAACAAGCAGGATTTTTTTTTTTTAGTTGCGGAAAAAATTGCTTGTTGGTGGCTTTGACCACCCACCCACCACGGCATACGTGCCGGATTTTTTTTCTTCACCCCCCCCCCCCTGTGATGACTCCGACATATTATTCGCATACTGCCCAATATAATGCTTACGGCGTAAAATATCATTTGATATTAATTGACATTATTATTGCCGACTTTGATCTCACATCACACATGCACCGTATTTGTAAAGTTGAAGCCGCTAGCTATGATTTTTGTAATACATTTGGGGAATACAAAACTTAGATACGATTTATTCCTTGTACTCATTAGTAGCTGTCATTAGGGTGGATACACACATGCATGTAATTTCTGTATGTAAAATCCATGTATTTTACATGGTCACACCAATCATTGATAGCATTAGTCGCCTGCGCGCGATCGGACAATTTCAACAGGCGAGACAAGTGAGTAGTTATAAGCTATTATCAAATAAACTGCTATCAAGAAATTTCAGGCCAGTCATAAATTCTTTCATGGATGCCGAAATGAACAAATCCTGTCTGATATCTGTTGCTGTTTTTCACGAGTTTTAATTCATTTCGAAAAGTGGAGTTGAGTCCCTCGATTTTATACTTTATTTGTTTCTCGTCATTTCAGGGTCATCCAAAATAAAAATAAAATGTGCAGAATTTGCAGCTCTTTAGGGCGATTGTGATACACGAGTGTTTAATGTCCCATTAACAATCCGATATGGTGCTCTCATGCCTTGACTAACAGGAAAATTAAGACAGACAATACCGATTTTTACTCTATGTTGAGTAGATCCATGTGTCCTGGATTTCAACATTACACGAATTGCTACAATATTCAATTACCATTACACGGGCACAATTGTGAGCCATGTCATGTTTTAAATATCTCAGTTTGAATAACTTCTAAATGTTGGAAATTTCTTTACGCCCACAATCTATCCGAGTCTGGATTTATAAATTTATCTCGACCGTCACGGGGATCGCTCCCCCATATAAAACGTTGTGTTCGTATTTGGAATTAAGTTGAATACAAGTTAATTGTATGGGTACATAACATTCAAATATGTTCACAAACATGCATGAGTTGGAAATAAGCAGAATGCTATGCATCTTTGCAATCACAGGAACCCGCCATTAAACTTCAAAGGTAATTAAGCTTTTACATTTTAAAAGCAATAGTTTATAGTGCTTCATAATGAGTTATTTTGTATTGTTTTAAAATATAAAAGCTTACCTTTGATATATTTCATGGTTAGTCGTAAATGTGAAATCACTTATTCTTATTGCACAGTATATATCTAGATAATAGTTAATTTATATATTTTGTTCTTTGTGTATAGTGTATATATTTGTTCGGCAAGCATGAAACGTTTATGTAAGAATGTTCAAGTCATATTATCTGAAGTATAAATAAATTATAAGACACATCTATGGTTCATGCATTATCCTTTCCCAATACATCAAAGTTATGGAGACACAGACTCAGTATGATTATTCATTGCCGCGGTGTCATATGCGCTTAATTTAGTGAGCGTGAACAAATACCCATTTCTTATCGAAATGTCCATTTATCGATCGGAATGGCTTTAAGTTGAATACAAGTTAATTGTATGGGTACATAACATTCAAATATGTATGGGTACATACATTGGGATATTCCTCAACAAATCAACTTGAAGCGCGGCATGAAAATCGATTCAGATTTTCGCCCATGTCGGGGTTAGAACCCTTGCCAACCTGGTGTATTCCAGACTGTGATGATCGTATCCACAACCTAAGTAGCACAATATATAAATTATACTGTTCGGGTATTAGTGGCCTAATAAACATTTACAGCGCCGGAATCAACAAACGGCGAATATTCGGGTACTGCCAGTAAACTCACCTAATAAACTAGACGCGTGATTCCGTCTGGTGTATACGTGCCGACAATACAAAGGGATTACCGTTACGTAAGTAATTACTTTGTTGATGCACCGTCTGTCCTGAATCCTGACAGCCGTTCAGAATTTGTGCAATTGTTAAACTAGTCGCATATTGTTGGTATATCTTTGAAGTTAGGAGCATAGATTTTGATTATCTTATCTGTTAATTAAAAAAAGAGTCCCGTTTAACTTTTATTTATATCTGAGAAAGATCGGCAGAATTTGTATCAAAACTTGAACTATGTTTTAAATAAGTTAGAAAGGGAGCTTAACATTAAAACAAAATCCATCGCAATACTGCCCCTGGAAACTCATAATTGCATGCAGTAGGACACATTACTTCAGTCGTCAAAATATCCACTTTCGGACTCGATTTCTGGAACGACCTTCTAGAATGGGGCGCACATTTCAGTCTATTATTACGCCACCTAGTGTGGTGTTTCTAGCTTTTGGTTTTTTGATATCGCATGGTCGATCGATAATTCACTGGGTGATTGTACATTCGGCAAACCTCGTCAGATTCCGTCACCGTTTCATCGTACCGATAATTACGAGAGTACAACTAAGATTGGCACATGTGTTTACGTCACCGGTGTAATTGTGGGGACATGCTTCTATTATGAAGGTTTGCTATCCCGAAGGTCCGCTATTCCGAAGGTTCTCTATTCCGAAGGTTTTTGTTATTTTTACGTTAATTCTATATTCTAAAGTATTGAGACTAATTTGAGAGGGTTCATTTTCACAAAGATTCTTTATATGGAGTGTGCGCTCACATCCGAACTGATCATGCGCGCACACCGATACAGATACAGGAGGAAATAACTTAACTTAGAACATTAAATGTGATTTTGTTTTGTTTTCGCTGGTTTTCTTGAGATTTTATGTCATTACGTGGGCCCATACCTTTGAATTCTTGGCATATACTATGAATGTTGTGGTATATATGGACCCTCCCGCATTGGGACATGACATAGGTTCAGTTGACTTAAGTGGTGTTCTGTGTGTGCTCCAATTTGGAGTTCAATATTTTAAGGGCCAAGTTTAGAATTTTATGGGTCCATACCTTTGAACTCTGGGCATATAATATGAATATTGGGGGGCATGTCTCTATTCCGAAGGTTCACTATCCCGAAGGTCCACTATTCCGAAATTTCTCTGAATGTTCGCTATTCCGAAGGTTCACCAATCCGAAGGTTCGTTATTCCGAAGGTTCTGTGTTCCAAAGATTTTTTTTATTTTAAGGTTAATTCTATATTCTAAAGTAACGAGAGGGTTCATTATCACGAAGATTCTTTTTATGAAGGAAATAACGTAAAACATTAAATGTGATTTTGTTTTGTTTTCGAGGGTTTTCTGGAGTTTAATGTCATTACGTATGACCTTATTTCTCATTACATATTCACGCCAAGGAGCCCACACAATTGCTATGTTACGATGCGATTTAATGTGATTATGTGTGACCTAATATCTCAATAATCTGAGGCAAGAGTACGCCTGCTAAAGGCGAATTATAACAGTTGGGGGTATAACGCTCAATAAATACTGGAGGCTATAACAAACTGCGCAGTAGAATATCGCTGAATGGACGAGTATGAGATGAGCCTAAATGCAATTGTGACTTTGTTTAAAGGCCCACTTAATTTTCGAGTCATTAATTTTTAATAGTATATACGGTTTTAATAACAATTTATGCCATAAAATTTGAATAAACTACTATAATTCATCACCATTTGAAAGGCAGAATACTTCTATCTCCTAGTTTGAAACACCTTCAAAATACCGCGTCGTATATCTAGCAATTAGCAACCAACATGTCCTCCTCGGCTTTCCATAGATTTCAACGTAATTTGATACTTATGGGTATTTGTGTCCGGGAAGTGTTTTGGACGGGTCAAATCGTGACCCCGACCTGACCTTGACCTTTAAAACTGTCAATGCAAGGTCAATTTGGGTAAAACGGACAAATTTCGGTGAAATTTGATACCTAGGGATACTTTGGTCCGAGGAGAGTTTTGAACGGGTCAAATCGTGACCTCGGCCTGACCTTGACCTTCAATATGGCCAATCAAAGGTCAACTCGGATAAAACGGATAGATTTCGACGAAATTTGATACCTATGGGTACTTTTGTCGGGGGGGGGGGGGGGGGGGGGGGGGTGTTTTGGACGGTCAAATCATGACTCTGACCTTACCTTGACCTTCAAAATTGTTCATTAAAGGTCAAGTTGGGTAAAACGGACGGATTTCGACGAAATTTGATACCTATGGGTACTTTTCTACGGGTGGGGGTGTTTTGGACTGGACAAATCATGACCCTGACCTGACCTTGACTTTCGAAATAGTCAATTGAAGGTCAAATCGCACCTTTCACCGGAAAGCAGATGGGAAACAGCCCGGGTGAAGTCGGGCCTATCAGCTTGTGTAATAAAGAAGACAGTTTGATGAAAGTAATGTATGACACGAGAAACGGGAAAACTTGAAATATGGAAGTACGCAAATTTCCCGCATAAAATTTGAAAGCTAGTTTATAGAATAATTGTATTATTATTTATATTTATGGCTAATAATACGATCTTGGTGGCGTTACCATTTCTGACTATGGTTTTCTTGTTGTAGATATGTCTTTTGCCAACAAGTCGGTACATAATATGATGGGGAAAAAATAATGGTTGTCAGTGAAATAATTGCTCAAAGTTACAGCGGTTCACTACCACTATCCGAGTCGGCGGACGGACATAATTATATATAAATTAAATTTTCTGCCGAAAAACTATGATATTTGGCGTTATTTATCGGAGCTGCTTTGTACAAATCAGCTGATGTTTTTACATAATCGTGAAGGTCTGTCTTTTGCCAACAGGAACATATACGATATTATGGGGAAAAAATAATGTTTGTCAGTGAAATCATTGCTCAAAGTTACAGCGGTTCACTACCACTATCCGAGTCGGCGGACGGACATAATTATCTAGAAATTAAATTTGCTGCCGAAAAACTATGATATTTGGCGTCATTTATCGGAGCTGGTTTGTACAAATCAGCTGATGTTTTTACATATTCACGAAGGTCTGTCTTTTGCCAACAAGAATATATACGATATGATGGGGTAAAAATAATGTTTGTCAGTGAAATCATTGCTCAAAGCAACTGCGGTTCACTACCGCTATTCGAGTCGGCGGACGGACATAATTATATAGAAATTAAATTTGCTGCCGAAAAACTATGATATTTGGCGTCATTTATTGGAGCTGATTTGTACAAATCAGCTGATGTTTTTACATATTCACGAAGGTCTGTCTTTTGCCAACAAGAATATATACGATATGATGGGGTAAAAATAATGTTTGTCAGTGAAATCATTGCTCAAAGCAACTGCGGTTCACTACCGCTATTCGAGTCGGCGGACGGACATAATTATATAGAAATTAAATTTTCTGCCGTAAAACAATGACATTTGGCTTTATTTATCGGAGCTGGTTTGTCCAAATCAACTGATGTCTTTACATAATCGGGAATGTCTATCTTTTGCCAACAAGTACATACACGACATGGTGGGGAATAAATAATATTTATGGGTGAAATAATTCCTCAAAGTTAGTGCGGTTCACTACCGCTCTTCGAGTCGGCGGCCGGACATAATTATTATATAAATTAAATTTTCTGCCGTAAAACTATGATATTTGCCGTTATTTATCGGAGCTGGTTTGTACAAATCAGCTGATATTTTTACATAATCGTGAAGATCTATCTTTTGCCAACAAGTACATACACGACATGGTGGGGAATAAATAATATTTATGGGCGAAATCATTCCTCAAAGTTAGTGTGGTTCACAACCGCTCTTCGAGTCGGCGGCCGGACAATAATTATATATAAATTAAATTTTCTGCCGTAAAACAATGACATTTTGGCTTTATTTATCGGAGCTGGTTTGTATAAATCAGCTGATGTTTTTACATAATCGTGAATGTCTATCTTTTACCAACAAGTCAATACATGACATGATGGGGAAAAATTTATATTTATGGGTGAAATCATTCCTCAAAGTTACTGCGGTTCACTACCGGTCTTCGATTCGGCGGACGGACATAATTATATATAAATAAAATTTTCGGCCGTAAAACTATGACATTCGGCTTTATTTGTCGGCGCATTAGGTCAATTGATAAAAATTATTTCCTTTGATTAACTACATGATCGTAAGCTTAAATAAGCGACAACACCACTTTATAAAATCATAATTAATTGTAGTGATAGCACAAAGTAATCTTCTTGTACACGCACCGAAATTCAGGTGCCCACTAAACTAATTACACCTTTACTAACGGCTGTTGGCTAGAGCGGTAGTCGACCGCAGTAATGTGTACAATGGTGTGGTTATGAGTTTCCAAGGGATGGTTGTGTAATGAGATAGAACTCATTCTGTTCTTTTATTACCTGTCCTCTTTAGATCATTCTGATGTACACTTTTTAACTGACTGGGAGAATCCATTTAGTATAGAAATGGTTAATGCAGCTAGAGCAGTGGAACAAAATGACATTATGTCTATGACACCTGCAACTCAAATATTGTATAAACTTCAATATCGTACAATGTGCGTAAATGGACATAAGCAGCCAGATGCCCGGTAGCATGTGTATTTTATAAATGGTTATATGAGAGATATACACAAGTAAATTACTCTCCATATTTTGTATGCACAAGCCATGCATTGTGTATACTGATGTCATGTTTTAGACCATTGGTTGTCCGTATTAGTTTAACAACACAATTGTTACATTTAGGGCTGCACAAAATTATCTTGTGATTGCATGTTGGTATCGTATTGTGAATTTTTAAATTTAATGTAAAATTCATATAGCTGCCGGTGAAGTGAACCATTTATTCTCCTATCCAAAAATGACGGTAACATAAACAAAGACAAGAGGGACACCTAAATAGCATCATCAATCCGACAAGACAATAATTTTTTTTTAATCCCGTTACCAACACCAGTACAACGTACATGATTACCCTTCAAAAAAATAACACTGTGCAGCAGGATACGACCAACTATACCAGCACACACACCATGGCTACATACACAGTCAAAAGAAGTTCTTGGTACAGTTATATATGCATGTATATTACAAATGGGATACCAGCATCTCACCGAACGCAGTTAAATGTGAAAAGTCACAATGGTTTGTAAAACAATAATCACGAAGAACATGGAAAATAGATATATAAACTTTGTTATTATTGGTAACTTTCCAGGGACGAGATTTTGCATGTTGAAACCATTGTTGTGTAAACAGTACTGTTACAGCGAAAGTTATTTTATCTACAAATATCAAACATATCAAGCCAAATGCATTTTTGCAAATAAAATGTTTTAGTTGAAAATCTGTGTTCTCTGGAATATTTTTCATTGCTTTTTACATTTTCATTTTCCTTTTGCAATGTGGACCTTCATGATTTTATCACAATTTTCTGTCTAATTATTTGTTGATAAAATGGCTGAAACTGTAACAGTAATAATTACATAACAAAGGTTTTAAAATGCAATGTCTCATCATTGAAAAGTTAACCATAATAAAATAAGAACATATTCTATTTTTCCATGTTCTTCTTATACTAATGATGGTTGTAGAATCTCTTATGATTTTTTTGAATTTACCCATGTAAGTGCCTTTTGTCCCTTTAATCATTTCTATACTAAATACTCAATGCTGAGGCTAATGCTGAATAATTATCGCTTAGGAAATCTTCAGATAATAAGTTCAACAAACAACCAAATAGGTTTTATGTGGTTAATCGAGCAAATAAATACTGTTCAATTGTGCCACACAACATAACTTCCTTATCAGACAATGATAAGTCAGTGCTAGCATCAACCATGAGTGGAACACATGGTTGTGAGTTGATCCTTGCCTGCCTGAATAAATTGATAATTTTTCCAGTTCCCTGAAACCTAATATTGACCGCGGTTCTACTTTTCATGGTTTCCTTCTACATTGGCAAAATTTATGCCAGATAGTGAAGGAGAATGATACAATAATATCTAGCATTTAGTTGTTTACTTTTGTGATATACGAACAGTTTCGATTGTAAATTTTCGAGTCGAATTTGAATCGAATATTGGTACCGAACTGAATTAAACATCAAATATTCACAGGACCCTAATTTGGAGGTTAAAATCTGAGGTTTAATGTATTTTTGAGGAAGTATAAAGCAGTACATCTGCAAGCATAATCTATTACTAATTTTGCAGATTTTTATAAAAACTACATCCAGCTACTATTTCTACCTTTGTTTGATAGATACAAGTTTATTGAATTGTTGAGTTGTCTGACATCACCGCTATCTGTTTGCAGCTGTATGTCCACAACAGGAGATGTTATGTCAGCTGATGTTGATGACCAGGTGTACGGATTCTTTGGTGAGAACATCATCTGTAAAGATCAATAAAGCTGATTACATAAAACAGTATCGAAGATTAACCATCAGACATAGTACCCATTTTCACTTGTTAAAGGTACTCAATCTGATCAGAGGATCCGCATATCATCAAGATACAACAACAAAATTTCTTCAAAATATGATTTAGTTATCAGAATCGATTAATTGCAACAAAATAATGCTAACCACTGTTAACTGTGGTATCAAATTTCCCAAAACATGTTATCTATCAACATTTTGTTCAACGAAATATGGCCGTATTATCACTTGAGCATTCATGAAATTTGGCCATATTACCACTTGTTTTTAGAGTTATCCATCTTCATCCGCAATTTTGTCTGAGACCGTCCGTTTGACGACATGTTTCTGGACCACATAATATTGTGCATCTCAAGAAATAACAAACTTCAAAAATCGATATCTGATCACTCTGAGCTTTGATGGGTGGGTTCCACGACTCGAATCAAATATTTTTTAACCGCGAAGTCAAAGAAATCGTAATTTAGGAGCGTTAATTCGGATAATGCATCTTTAATTTTAACCCTTTCTTCGTTTCTTTACTAAATACTCATTGGCAAGTAGTTCCCTTAAACATCTAATTATCTCCCACCAATCACTAGGAATCCTCCTGCACTATTATTATCTTTTCTTCTGTCTGTCATTGTTCATTATTCCTGAACACGCCTCCAAATGAATGATAGCATATTCCAATATCTACTTTTATAACTGGGTGGAAAATTTCATTTAGTAAAGAAAGTTTTAATGTAGGAGGGCAATATTTCATTTGGCAAAACTTTTTGTGAGTGTTTTTAAAATTGTTTAAATGCCTCCTAACGTCGATAATATACCGACACAATTAACAAAACCGACATTTATGCGCAGACAGTTACTGATGGTCAAGTTTATTCGCCAATTTGTTTATTTGATTGTTTGAGTTTTACACTTGCAATCGCAATTCTTACCAGTGTACCATGTTGGACAACTTTAATAGATATCAAGTGGTATACATGTTTTTATTTATTTATTATAAAACCGCAATAATAAGCCTGGGCGCACACATATTATTGGGACGCGGCGGTCACTGACAAACAAAGACCTTTTTTTATTTGGCCTAATAATTGTATTAAAATTGCAGACTGAGGGCCAAGAAAATGTGGATGTATATACTCATGGCTATATTGCAGGCAAGCATGCATAAATTTCATAACAAACAATCCAATATAAAACTTAACCTTAGATGTAACAGTATCACCACTGGACACCCCTGGCAGATCAGGTAGTAAGAAATTTGCAGTTATATTGATATCATCAACCAATTTTATGTTGTCAAAGTTCTTTTGTAATTTGGAGGAGTTTGTCTTCTCTAATCGCAGATCGAAAGCTGGTGTTGAGAACAGAGAGGCATTGTCCCCGACAGACTTGAGACTGAGAACGGCATCAGAAAGCTTCCCGACTGTAGATAGAATCTTCTTTGTGTTCTCCTTGAGCTGAAATTTGAGAAAGGTAAGGCCAATACAAATAAATGATGTGGTTCAGGTTAATACATGCCAGAAAAATGCCAAACAATTTGGGCTGGTAGGTCAGCTTTTAATTTTTAACACTTGTCCTATATATATGCCTTTTATATTCCGAAGACTGTAGATCAATCGCTAAGGGCATGTGCACATTGACACATTGTTAATCTAAGACTAGCCAATGACCGCATGTCTTTTAGTTGTTTCGGTATTTGAAAACGACTTTGATGTTTTTTAACCACTGAAGTGCAATGGCATGCACAAATCATTCTAGTCAAACTAGTAATTTAACCCAATTGGTATATAATAGCACCATCGGCAACCAATCGTCTTCACACCCTTAATAAATTGTTCTATAAATATGTCAAACAAAGCATACATTATTACTAAGACCGTCATTAGTGTAATAGAGCAACTGGAGATAATAGAGATTTTCAGTCCATACACACAAATATCTCGGCGATGGATGAACTGAACTTTGATATCTAGATTCGCTATTGATCTCACAAAAGAGGGCCCAGCACCTGTGATTCAAACTGTTGTTGGCAAGCTACCACAACACATGCCAAATGTGTGATGCATTTCCAGTGAGTGCATTCTATTTTTTTTTTTTTTTTTTTAAGAGTCTTTAAGGATTGTCTATATATCTCTTCCTATCATAAGTATTAAATAGTTTCCTGGGTATAAAATAATAAATATGAACCGAAAAACACTGTCTGTAAATGTTTCTATCAATTAATATTGATCTTATTTTGAATTTTCTGCTATAAAACATACAATGAATTTTTAACATTTTACAGCTCGCAGAAACATCTGTAGTGTAGCAAGCGGGATAATAGGGATCTACGAATCAGGGATTTTGCATCAAATCGAACCTCCTTCCTGATTTCGACATTGAATCGAATCTCGAATCGAATCAGCTAGTGATTGACATTGTTTATCAGTGTGTATTTCGGTGTCTCATGACAAAAAAACTGCAAAATTCACTAGATGCTATATAACAATGTTAATCTCCTTAAACATCTGTTGGAACTTGTGTTTTTTTTTTAGGAAAATCATTATAGGCAAGTCACTCTCAGGCTCATGGAGGGTTTGGGATATGTTGTATTGAATTTCTATCTAGCTGTGTCATGGCAAACATGACACAAGAAGTGACAGTAAGACACATCAAGACAGTTCAATCAACGTATCACAATCCCCATGGAATGGAAGTTATTTGTCTACATTATTTAATACAAATAAAGATTTGACACAAGTGGACATGGGTACCCCGTTCAGCTATATAATTGTTGTAGTCAGATACCAATGGTAGTTATCTGTTAAACTGTTCACCCCACAATAGAGCAAACACCTGCATCACATAATCACAGTAGTTGTCTTCACGGTGGGGGTCCCAGAAAACAGACAAAAATTGCAAATGTCAAATGTAATCAACAATATTCAACGGATCGAAACTTGGTGCAACGCGCTCGATTTCCCGGGAAACAGAAACTGAAAGTAGGAAATGTATAGGAATTCTGCCGGCAGTGTCGCAGATAACTGGTCGCACATGATGTCGTCTGTTTAAGAACGTAATAGGCCGATTGTTCTAAGGTTTCTCACCGTTTCTGTTCATTTTGTCGCTCATAACAGCAGCTGAATTTTATTCATGTAATCTGAATTGGATATCTGAAGTTCTAAACATAAGGTAATCCATTAAGTTCCGCATCTAGCGATCCCGCACCATGTAGACAATTTTCAATTTACATAACGTCGATACAGATTACAAATATATGCGGCGATTGATCACCGTCACGGGTTGCGATCGATGCACATAATTTGCATAATGCACGGCTATTCTGAACGGTATACATTCAAAATTACCTAAGTTGGCTAACTTGGCAACTTTGTGCTTCAATATTTGTGAGTTCAGGTCATCTGTCATGTGTTATTCAGATGCAAAAAACGAAACTACAGCTATGCTCTCAGTAAGCGACCTGTTTAACGAGGTTACAGGCCGGTACTTACCGCGGTGATACCACCAAACTACCGCGGTTATCATTCTATACCGCGACGGAGGGCGGTTGACCCGCGGTACTGGTACGGTATTTTTACCGTTGGTTACCGCATGTCACCGCGTTATTGGTGTTCGTTACCGCCATACACCGCGTTATTTTTTTCGTAACCGCGTTCAAATTACCGCTAACGGCCCTCCACCGCAGAGAGAACACGACTGAAACAAGGCGTCACATGGTAGGTAAACGATTATGAATAACTTTTGTATTGAATGAATACCTGTAAGCTGCACGTAATTATATATACGTAATGAATATAAATGAATAATAATGCAATCAGATTACATATGAACATGTCGGGTTTACATGTAACATATTACAAACGTACACGTACATCACGTTTAATCACGTCGGCGGTTTTTTAACTCAGCTATAGTTGCTTACGCAAAACACCGTGATGGAGTAATAGTTTTGTTGTTAGCATCTATCTTACATATCGTCAAATGATTTACGCACCCGATTCCTATATCGGTTTCCACTCATGCGGAATTGTTTTTTTTTTTTTTTGTGTTTCCGAAATTTAAATTTCTTATAAAATGGGAAAAGTAAATCCTCCATTTATCTGAATTAGGTCGAAACCAGCGGGGACGGTGCATTAGTAACACTGAGTCCGATTTTAGTCTTAGAGGCCAGGGCGGCAATCATTGCAGAAATATTCATATTCGTTCAAATCTACAGGTATAGTTTTGTTCATATGCCAAACATAATCGGCGCGTAAATAGTATATTGTCGCCAAGACGCATGATTGTACGCATGCGTGAAATAGTAAAGCAATTTACAACCATTTGCGCCTGAAGATTTCTTGTCGGTGGGAATAAAATGCATAACTAAGAAAGCGTGACACATGTCATGCAGCAAAGTAAAGTTGTTATCATCACCAATGTGCGCGACAAAAGACACACGCAAAACACCAAACATTGAAAGACACAACGTTGTCAAATCAGTCTTTGATTTTGTTACGTGAACATTCATTGAGCTCACGAGTGCGTGTCGGGCGGCATCGTTTGATGTGAAATTGCAAATTTTGGCGAGGGCGTGCACTTGTAGTTCTCGGTGGGTCGCAGTATAAATTATATCACATACCGGTATTCCTATTCTATTCTATATCTAATCGTTATTCGGAAGAAAACATGCATGGTGTTGGAAAGTTGACCTCTAAATATGTTTGTTTGGTTATATACAGAGGTTAACATTGTAACATAATTATTTCAAGTGATCGAATTGGTGTGTTTTAGTCCTTGTTAGTTTATTCCCGATACGGTAGCAATAAAGAGCGTTTGTCTCACTTTTGTGCGACAAATATTTATAAATAGCTATTACGTGCACAACATTTTAAAGATCGAATAAGACTTGTCTGTTTAAAGCCACGTGGCGGTTCGCACATAATAGTATTCGCAATACCAAAATAGATCGATAAATTTCTGAACTACCTTCTGCGAGCAATATGTAAGCCTATTAACGGACGCATTGAAGTAATGGAAATACACGTGTCCAAAACACAAAATAGCAATTTCGCGCGTCACATGTGTAGTTTTACTAATAGCACCATCAACAAAACACAAATATTTATTTCACCCATTGAGGCCAGTTATAAAAAGACATGACGACATCTTAATTTAAGTTCCCCGTGCCCTATATTAACAAAGTCTGCCAGCTACAGTATGACGTAATCAGTGACACGTGCTCGTGCTTTTGCGCAGAATGTGTTTTTTTTTCCTGGATATACGGGAGTTCCACTTTGTGTCTTTTATTGCTAAGACAATAATTCCCGTTATACGAACAAATGGTGTTTGTGATTTGCAGTTAATGAATGTCAATAAAGTTAATAACGATATTTATTCTGGGGACTATTTAAATAGTGTCGTTATCATTCAATTTAGGGATCACGTACATCTGAACATTGATATAAACTGTAGATACGGGATTTATCGAGCTGTCTCAAATGGCCGAAATCATTTGTTCCCTTCCCGATAACCAACACTGATTACAACTAGTGTCATTTATGGGAATTTTAGGCAATAAAACGAGACTAGAAATGTTATTGTAATATTTTAATATTCACATTAATTGAAAAATGACTTTCTCAAAGTAACTTATACTTACCTTTACTTAATCTGGAAGCCCGTTATAATGGGAATATTTCCCGATACTCGGCTTTCATCTATTTCAATATTTTAATAATACACTTGACGGTACACAATCATGGACGGAGATCGTGAGAACGGCCGTCCTATTTTGGAAGATTGACGGTCAGCCATCGAATCCCGTCATTAACCTCGTTACAAAAATGCTACCGCGTAGCGGTAATGTCACCGCGTTTGTGCGGTGCATTACCGCGTGCCACCGCGCTACCAACATTCTTTACCGCTGGTAGTGCGGTGGTACCATGAACGTCGCGGTGGTACCGCGGTACGCGCGTGGTAGTGCAACCGCGAATCGGCGGTATGTCGCGGTATTGCACCGCGGTATTAACGCATGTACACCTCGTTAAAACAGGTCGCTTAATTTGAGCAGTGCTGTACACCTAAGTAGCACTGATTTGAAAGTATCCGAATCAGCTGACCGATTCGGTGTCGATCTCGAATCGTGTGCCTGATATCGACATCAAATCGAATCTCAAATATTCTAAGATGGCTTGAAAAACTATTCTAAAAATAGTAACAAAAAATGTCTCAATTGATTATCATTTTTTATTATATTATATTATAATATATTATATAGTGTATCCCACAAATCAATGTTCAATAATTGGTTCAAATAGTGCAGCCTTCATAATTGGCTACGGCAATCAGCAAACTGGGCCACGGCATACTGTTGCCGTAGCGGATTGCCGAATTAAGAGGGCTGAATAGTGTCATAAGGTATAGATATGTAAAAAACACATGTGGGATGCAGAAAATGCAATGCATTTGATTGGACAAGACAGTCCTTCGAAAACAGCCAGGAATTGCCGGTGGGGTGACAAACAGAAATTTTTCTGCAGCACAGAAATGCAATTGAGATTTGTTTCAACATGGTCACTTGTCAGAAACACCTGTCAATTGACCAAGTCACCTGACAAGTCCAACTGGTACTCCCATTTTTGCCTTTTGCACCTCACAAGTACATCTGGGGGGAGAGCGGACGGACAGTTGGATGGACAGACAGAGATAGAGGTTATTTCTATAGTCCCTCGAAAATTTATTTTTCGGGAACAACAAATGGCGGTTTGTTAAACATATAATAGTCCATTTGTTGAGCTTATTGTTTGAATATTTCCCACCGATAAATAGGAATCCTTCTGCACTTTTATTATCTGCCATCTGGTTATATTTCCTGAACATCCCTCCAGATTAATAATAGACCATCCCAATGTATACTTTGATAACTGAATGAGAGAATCCATTCAGTAAAAAAAGATTTCAAAAACCAACCTTTGTAGATTGCTCCTGTACATCTGCTTTGGTCTCATTGTCTGATTTTATATCTGCATCAGTTGAAATCTGCAGACCCAACAATGAAGCAACGCCTCCAATTATGTTGCTAAAACAAATGAAATAATGTGAATGGTTTCTCATCATCATGTAATTTAACATATACCCAAGATTGAAGAATGTTTGTCGAACTGGTAACCGAGGGAACAGAAATACTTGTAGCATAAAACATCATATCACTTTGGGAAATCAAATTCCCACCACTCCATGAACTTGCAAGATATTTAGAGCTTCTGTTTTCTAGTTTCATATATAGACCAAGTTCTAATTTTAATTTTGTAGTCGGTGAAATTTCCATTTTTTTATGTCAATAAATTTTGTCGATATGTGCTTATATTAAAGCCACATGGTGGTCTGCTCTCCAAAATATACCGAATAATATTCACTTTTGAATTTTATCAAAATAGGTCAATAGATACATGAACTACCTTTCTATGAGTATTATATGTCCCAGAAAGATGCATTGAAGTCATAAAATATACAACTTCGAACACAAAAAAGAACCCAGAACAATTACTGCGCAAGTCTGCAAATAGTGATTATACCAGTGTAACAGTTTATCTCCCCCATGCACATCTTCCTTCGTATACATAGATTAATTGTTGACTATGCTAAAATATAGTGGTGTCTCATATTTGAAGTTAATAATAATAATAATAATAATAATAGAGGGGATTTGTTGAGCGCCTTATCCCCGATGGCTCAAAGCGCTGCACATACTAGTGAGTGCAAATGCATAAAACAATGATGTTATAACACACCCTCACATACGTACACACACATTCTAACACATTTCACAAATCAATAGTGATACATATACGTACATGTAATTATAATTATGCAAACAGAAATGATCTGTCATTTTTGGTCTGAGATGAGGATGTTAATTCTGATTCTGATAGTGTTGAACCGAAGTGTGATGCATCTTGAAGTTAGGTTTGAAGTTACTTTTGAAACTAGTTACAGTAATGCCCTAAGTAATCGACTCCTTAACCAGAGCAGAATTATGGGTAACTTTTCAGGATTCAGTCGGAAATATGGCTTGTTGCCATTCATCGTAAGGCTCTCGGTGAGAGCTTTCCGATGAATGGCAACAAGCCACATTTCTGCCTAAATCCTGAAAAGTTACCCATAATTCTGCTCTGGTTAAGGAGTCGATTACTTAGGGCATTACTGTAGGTCATGGGATTTTTTTTGCGTCTTTAGGTAGTTGGTTCCAGATAGTTGGCGCAAAATATTCTAAAGACTTTCGACCATTTGTTTCCAAGTCACACCTCAGAACCATCAATATGTTTGATGACAGCGAGTATGTTTGGGTAGCCGAGTATGTAGGTATGTAACAATGAATCTATATATGCAAGTAGAGGATGTTCCCAGTCCGATTTCCGATAAGCTAACAGAGCACATTTGTAGTTAATATGTTTGTTGATTGGAAGCCGATGTAGTTGCTCGAGTACTGGCCTATTTGTTGATATTTTGGTGTTCCAAGAAGTGGGCGCTGATATGAGATTCTACATAGTTCAGGAATCATCGATAGAGAACTGCCTATGGTGATGCCGAAATTTTTAAGACTAGTTGAGAAAGGCATAGTGGTCCCACCAATGTCGAAACAGTCAGCCTTCACTCGTTTCAGTCTGGAATCAGTACCGCAAATCATAACTTGAGTTTTTTTGTCATTTAATTTCAACTTATTTATCTATTTATTTATAGCGCGATGATTGATGTAAAATATAGTGTCAGTGGTCTATTCTCCATGAAGTCACAATTGTTCACTCAATGTGTGAAATATGCACAGTGATCTAATATGACACCTGCTGTTATAATCCAGTTCAAAGCATTCGCCGAACAAAGACATGCTACTATAATGTCCTACAGATATTCAGATACAGATATTCAACAGTACGAAACTACAAAACATGCACTACATTAATATTTTCAGCAACATTTTTGAATAACCGTAAAATTTATTGTTTACATGTTTCCTGTCTTATCTATGGGTCAATATTGAAAAAAGGTGCAAAATGGTGTTACTTGGGTTGACATGAACACATGTCAGTTAGCACACTAATAACCTGGAATAATTGTATTTATTTGTGATGGTGGTATCATCGGGGGTTACTTAAAATTGTTATAAGTGAACTTATTGAGATTCCAAATTTATTCCAAGCTCAGTATTGGAGCCGCATACCAGTTTTATTGATGTTACTGGTCATACCAACCTAATTTCATGAGAAATTCTCAAGATAAATATATAGCAAATGATAGGTATTTATTATTTTTATTTATCACAAAACTCTGCTCTTTTTTAAATAAATCACAAAAACATGTGACAAGACATCATATTTCAGATTTTTACTTGTTTTGCACCGTTACTGATTTCTGTGTCATCGGTGTTACCATATTGATAATCCTCCTTAATAAGATGATAAGAATCAGTCTAGGATAAGATAACACCACTGGTTGGTAGAATATTTCAAGGTAATTGCTTGGAAAGTTAAAGTGGTGGCATCAACTGTTTATGTTTTTCAAAATTTATTACAGAGTTTCAAAATGTCCTTGAGTATGTTAATTGCTTGTCATTGGTGTTACCGCAATATGGTAAAAATTATGTTATAGAACAAAACAGATTTATATGCATTTTATACATTAAATGATTCTTAGAAAAGAAATTGAGAAATGGCAAACAAAATTCCTTGACTTCTATCTGAAAATTTCATTTTACCTAAAAAATGTCATTGGTGTTACCGTCATTGGTGTTACCACAAAAAGTAACACCAATGACATTACAAATATAAATCATCGTAATTTGTTCTTAAGTTGCCAATGAAATAGTCTCGAAGATATTTTCAGGGTTTTGAACCTCTATATACAAAACAAATCAGTTTTGTTAAAAATTGAAGAAGTGTTAAAGTTAAAATTATAAAGTGACAAGACAATTAATGTGTTAATGTCCGCCAGGGCGTGGCTTAATCTCTGTTAGGGAGGGGTGTTCACCTTGAAATTCCCCCCACCCCATTGAACTTAACCAAACTCACAAGTTTGTGTAGTTTCATTTGCATTAATTGCACCTCCTCCCCCACTTGGGTTCTTTGATTTTCTCCCAACTGTTAACTGTTCCCTCACAAGCCTGGACAGTAGCATATTCTAAATGGATCAGTAGTCTTGTGGACATTAGTCAGGGGAGGACCATAATTCATTTGGCTATTATGAGACAATTTTGAGATCTGATCTAGGAAATTGCAAAATCCTAAAATAAAGTGGTCTAACAGCAGGTGAATTCACGTACATATGTACACCCCAATTTGTTTTTCTTAAATTAATTAGAAGTTGTTCACTGACCGCATGGTAGGGAACAGGAGACACTCCGGACCATGGGTTGGCCAGTGGGAGAAAATATTGAAATCTGAACATGATGGAAATTGCAAAATCCTAGCAAAATCCTAGCATATATAGACTGTCATCAATCTTTCCAACCTGACACCGCCCCTGAGGTTGGAAAATTTCCAACCGAATGAACCGATGGCGCTATGTCAGTCCAAAATTTTGAGAAAAAAAAACTAGAAAAATAGGCAAAGTTTGGTCTAAATACAGCTAATTCCCCACTAATAAATTGTTGGAAAATCAAACTCCAAGTACAATTTAAACCTATTGTTGGTGTGAAATTTCCAACCACAGGGGTAATGTGTCAGAAATGAATTTTCCAACTGTATAAATCTGATTATATTGCATTCATACTGCTTGATGCAACACATGTATAGCCAATTTTTAGTGTTCACACACCTGTGGTACTATTATTTCCCTTTTAAATGTTATGTATCTGTTATCTGTTTGAAATATTGCCCTATTGGGCAATTCCATTTTGGAGAGAAAAAATGCAATTTTTTTTAAAGAATTGTTCTTTTTTCTGACAATGTCCCTTTTGAAGACATTATATAAAAGGATAGAAAATTGTGAATTTTGTTATCTCCAAAACCATTCTGAATGGTACGTCCATTACCTTGGAATCGCCCTATTGTGTTTTTTAAAGGAAGGGAGAATGATTTCTAAAGAAAAATCCAAAAATGTCATTGGTGTTACCCTCATGTCATTGGTGTTACCGTAATAAAATGCATCTCCTAAGAAAACCAGTGAGGATTGTTTCTCTCCTTTTTCTGCCACAGGTAGAGACAAATAGACTTTATCTCCTACCTATAGTTTGATTGGGAAATTATTCATGACCACATTATTTGCAAAAACAAACAAAGACCAAATTTATAACATTTTATCATATAACAGCGATAACAGACCATATCTTAACATGTAGATCATTCTCCATATGTCTCATATGTGGAAGTCAGTAGGTATGACCTACCTGTTAAGCATGATGAGTTTTGGTCAGAATAACTTTTCTGTTTATAGAGCATTACACCCTTGGTTGATAGTAATACAAATGACAAACATTTGGCTCATGGTTGGTTACTTATGGTTGCCATGGCAACCACAGTGACATTTTAGCACTGCTGCACATGTTTCTTGTACCTGCCAACCATGTATAATGATAATGAGTATTTAACTTTCTTCAGTATTCTAGTTTCAAAATTAGTTTGTTATTTACCCGAAATGCACACTTTTGAAATATTGACCCCTATATAGTGTGATTTTCTATAAACCTAACACCTCTCTAAACCGAACAGAAGGGCCGGTCCAAAGGATGTTCGGTTTGGAGAGGTTTCACTGAAATAATATAATAGATACTTCCCAGAAAATGAGGGCTAAGCAGAATGAGTTCCAGAGGGTAAATTTAGTGATGCTAGCCCACTGTAATCTGCAAATGACAAGATACACTATTTCAAGGCTTGCCTCTAACAAATAATACTTGTTTCTCACCTTGCTTGCTCTTCTGCTGCACTCTGATCACTTCCATTTATTAGTGACGAAAAAGAATCAGCTAAATCGTCATACAAACCAGCTGCATTACTCTGGAAAATTATTAAACAATCCAAAGATATATTATTTGAATGTGTAACGGCATGAACAAAATGTCATTACTTACCAAATTTGTCATATTTTGATCAGATCGGAATTTCAGATTTGTTTCCAGATTTTTCATCCATCTCATTATTTTCAAAAATTCATCAGTAACATAACATGCTTTTTATAGTAAAGTATAGCCTTCTTCAGTAAAAACGAGATATAATGGTAAACTCAACAATGTTATAGTTGAGTCTGTATTGCTGTCGCAACTGGGCTAGACACAAGAATACAAAAGGGACTCAATTCGCATCATAGGTGATACAACGTCATATGATGACATGAAATATCAAAGTATCAACACGGTGTCCCAGTGTTACATTACAGCAGACTCATAAGGAATAGAAACAATGTTGACTGCTCCGGTATAACTCATTCGTTATGCCTGAAGATAAGACAATGTAGCCTACAAATTTGACTACAGTTTTTGTATTTGTTGGGCAACAAAAATGCAATTGTTTAGTATTTTACTGAATTCTGAGTTTGATAAGGAATAACTTCTAGAGAATAATATATCAGATAATGCGATACAATTACTTGCTATCTATGTTATAATTTACATTTCACATTTAGAATGAATTTGTTAACCTCTTTTAGAATGAATATTTTAACCTCTTGGATACTATACCTCCATGCTGAGTAGTGAGTAGAGTAATGCCCTAAATAATCAACTCCTTAACCACAGCAGAATTATGGGTAATTTTTCAGGATTTAGTCGGAAATAGTCTCAACGAGAGCTTTCCGATGAATGGCAACAAGCCATATTTCCAAATAAATCCTGAAAAATTACCCATAATTCTGCTGTGGTTAATGAGTCAATTATTTAGGGCATTACTGTACTCTCAGGAGCCTAATAGTGTCAGCACGATTATTAATTTTGTAGAAAATTCCCAAAGATCACCATTATTTAGCATTGAGACATAGAGTGAAACTGCCATTACTATTATTAATTTCAGCCTAAATCCCCACCCATCACTATTATTAGTCCATCACGATTATTAGGCACCTGAAAGTACTTAGGTGACTGAGAGTACTGAGAAAACTCAAACTAGAGTACCAATTTATAAGATATAGATATTTGATGAAGATGTTGACACTTTATAAATTATATACTGCTGAGTTTCCAAAGTATGATATTCATCTTTTGATTGATTGCATCAACACTCTACCTGTGCTTCCTCGCTTAGCTCATTGGTTTTTGATGTCACATCATTCAAAACATTGGCTACTTGATTCATGGATTCTAAGGAATCAACTTCTATCAATTTGAGAGTGTCCACAAGTACTTCTCGAAGCTGAAAGTGAAGAGGAATCAAAACAATGTAAAATTTCAAAAGTATAATTCGGTGACAATGTGGATAAAATAAAGTTGTAAAATGTTGCTGCATGGCCTCATGTTTTGCTCTCATGAATATGCTAATTTATTAATTAGCTATAGGTTATTGCCGCAATAAGTAGAAAGCTGCCCGCATCATAAGTAACAAAAGTCGGCCAATAAGTGGAAAACACAGCCAATAAGTAAAAAAGTCCACCAACAAGTAGAAAGGCAGCCAATAAGTCAATGGTAACATAAATATTGTCACACATATTTAGCTCGATCGTATTGCAAAGAATATTGGATCGACGGAAAACAGATTACAGTTGATTTCGGATGAATTATGGACTGTCACTGTTTTTGGGAGTAAATATACGTGGATGAACTACATGTATCCGCATCAATATTATTCCCAGCGGAAACAGACAGCTAGTACTGTGAAATCGCTGCAAGTTCTTCACAAAGTTCTCAAGAATAAACATTGCAGGAATAATTGTTAATTCAATAAAGCACACAATACTATATATCAATGTTAATATATTCATCCTGTGAAACAATTATTGCCAATGTTGCTAATTAATAAAAATACTTATTAATTGGTTGACCACATTGACCAGGTTATGAGGCTTCAGTCTCTTGTATTAGCATTCGGCCTGCGGCCTCAGGCCGATACGACAGACCCCGGCCTCATAACTCGGCCAATATGAAACAACCAATTAATAACATATAGTAATGACACACTTTGACATGATACAATACTGTATGAGATACAATACAACAATCAACAACAAGCCTTGAAATAATGCGTCTTGTCATTTGCAGAATGAGGTCCTCAAAGGGTGAATTCAGTGACTATCCTACAGTGGGCTAGCATCAATTCAACCTCTGGGCACCTCACTCTGCTTTGGTCTCATTTTCTAGGAAGTATCTATAGTCTCAAATTAACATTGTTTTTAGTTAATTTTCCCTTCTGTTCAGTTTCTATATCCCCTAATTTGCAGAAGATAAAATGCATAATCAAGGTGACTAATGGGTGAACATCATAGCAATTGAGGCTTAAGCAGAATGAGGTCTCCAGAGGGTAAATTTGGTGATGCTAGCCCACTGTGCAGGATAGCATCACTAAATTCACTGTCTGGGGACCTCATTCTGCAAATGACAGACACACTATTTCAAGGCAAGTCAACAATATGATATGTAAAGGCCTATGGAGATGGTGTCGTGAGTGTTGCATCATCCACGATTACTGCATATGACAATGAATCAGAACAAAGATAAAATCATTGAATCATTAACATGGTGCGCGTCACAAAAGCATCAAACGCAAGAATAAGAATGATCGAGACCTAATTCAACGAGGCTTGAAGTTTCCATAATTTTTTATTATGGAGAGTAACAGACTCGGAGATGCAGAACTAGATCTAACCCAGGGTTTCCACTAGGGGTTGGGGGAATGTGGCCGTATTTGGGAATCACATACCAGGCGCCCTGTGGGGAGAAAATTTTGATGTTTATCACTGGAAAGTAGCCATTTCCTTGCATTTGAGACAACAAGCAGGAACATTCAAGCTTTGTATAGAAACGGATAGCATATAAAGGCCATCAGGCAGCTAGGGTGGGAATGGTGGTCCACTGCTATGTACAGCAGGCATTAGCTACACTTCTCTCATCTTTGGATGCGGAGAATGCAGATGTGGAGACTTTGTATGGCCCAAGTGAAGGACATATTTCAGATATCCTCACACGCTTTTTTCCATATCATTCGCCGTGCTCTCGCATCCTCTGACACGGGGCTATACGAGTCAGAGGCTAGCGGTCAACTGACTAACTTGCCGGTCACTGGAGAAGGGGTATTTGGCAAAGAACTGGAGCTCATGCTTAAAGCTAGAAAGGAGCATAAAAAGCAGATAGATGACTTGTTAGCAGACACAAAAGCTGGGAAGCGGAAAAGAGGCGCCCACAGGCTCTTCTCAATCTCAACCGAAACGCACCTTTCGAGGAAAGAACTCGACGTCATCAGTTGCAAATGCGGGTCGACCGTTCCGGATCCCGATCATACATGCTAACGAGGATCGTTCCCGGAGTCAGTCTTCTGGAGCATATTCGGAAGCCGGGTACAGACAAAGATCTTCTCTTCAAGATCCTTCTTTTCGTGTCAAGCCACACTATGAGTGAGGGACACGGGGAAGAGGACGTCGCGGGAGGAGCATGTGACTATGTAAGTATCCCATCTCATTTGCCAAACGTACCCGTAGGGGGGCGTCTATCACATTCAAGTTTCACAGTCTTCCAAAATTCTTGGGCATGAAGGAAACCACAGTCACACACGGTCAATGTCAGTTGATTCAGAGCGAAATCATAACAGTTCTTCGAAAGAAAGCTATCGAGATAGTCCCAGTAGACCAATGTCTACAGGGGTTTTACAGTACAATCTTTTTGGTCCCCAAAAAGAATGGAAAATTAAGGCCAGTGATAAACTTGAAACCATTGAACCAATTCATTGTAAAGATGCGGTTCAAAATGGACACCTTGACATCGGTTCTGGCTCCAGCCAAACAAGGCGACTATGCTTTTTCGATCGATTTGGAAGATGCGTACTTCCATCTGAAAATACACAAGGCACATCGCCAATATCTTCGATTCCGGTTTCAAGGCATTTCATACCAGTTTCGCAGCCTATGCTTCGGGGCAACGTCAAGCCTGCGAATTTTCACAAAAGTGACGTCAGTGGTTGTGGCATTTCTTCATGCTCTGGGAATTCAGGTATGTCACTTTCTAGACGATTGGATGTTTCTCGAAAAGGGCTCCTGGAAGCCAGGACAATGGTCCTAGATACAAATGCCAGTCTGGGGTTTTTGGTCAATCTCGAAAAGTCCAATTTGGCACCAACACAGACAATAGTATACCTCGGATGCCAATTCAATCTCCAACGGGGTGTCGTTTACCCAACACAGGAGTGTATGTTGGGGCTCAGAAAGCTTGTCCCAGGGTTTCACCCTCCATCCAGAACAGCTCGGGATTTCCTATCATTACTCTGGACAATGGCATCAAACATAGAGAGCTCATACCAAACGCACAGCTTTTTATGAGGCCAATTCAAACTTATCTACTCTCCCATTGGTCTCCAAGGCGATGAGTCTTGTCATTCGATACCAGTAACTCCAGATTTAATGCGTCACCTTCAATGGTGGGTATTCGATTGCAATGTCCTCAAGGGCAGATCGCTTACGCCCCCTCTCAATTGGGTCACGATAACTACAGACGCCAGCAGCTCCAGAGGGTGGGGTGGAACCTTGGGCAGTCAGATGGTTCAGGGTGTGTGGTCCCCTTTCCAAAGGTTACAACGCATCACCTGTCTCGAAATGGAAGCTGTTATTCAGACATTAAACAGTTTTCTTCCACAGTTGAAAGGGCAAAATGTGCAGGTTCGGTCAGACAATACCAGTCACTCAATACATAAACAAGCAGGGCGGGACAAGATCTCAGACACTATGTCGACTAACCCACGAATTGTGGGGGTGGCCTTGGCAAACCGCATCACACTGAAAGCTGCTTTCATTCGGGGGAAAGACAACTACCTGGCAGATCATTGGAGTCGTCATCAGGTAGACCCACATAAATGGTCCCTCAATCACCTTGTCGTTCAAAGGCTATTCCAAAGGTGGGGTCATCCAGTGATAGATATGTTTGCGACGGACCTGAACAAACAGGTACCGAGGTTTTGCTCCTGGATACCACTGGCAGGGGCGACCGCGCGAGACGCGTTCTCAATTCAATGGGCGAATCTATACATGTACGCCTTCCCACCCGTCCCATTGATCGCACGTTGTCTCCATCACATGGAACAATTTTGGTGCACGATGATTCTCATCGCACCGTTCCGGCCCCGTCAGGGTTTGTTTCCACAGTTACTCAACCTGCTGGTGGATATTCCCCTCAGACTCCCTGTAGACGGGTCTCTCCTCAGTCAGGGCAAGGGGTTACTGCTACATCCTCACCCCGAGGATCTTCACCTGATAGCATGGCTGATATCGACCAATGTTTCGCGGCAAAGGGCTTTTCAATTGAGGCTCGAGACTTACTTGCCGCATCATGGCGACCGGGGACTCGACGGGATTACGCCTGTAAATTTAGGCACTTCAATAGTTGGTGTCGTGAACAACATGTTAGTCCCTCTAGCGTGGCTTTGAAAGACTGTGCAGATTTTCTGTCACATCTTTTTCATAAAGGGTTATCATATTCGACTATTACCGGATATCGGTCTATGCTATCCGCCACTATACCGCCAATAGATAATGTTTTAGTTGGTAAACATCCCGATATCATACGTATGTTGCGAGGTGTCTTTAACATGTGCCCACCGGTTAAGAAATTAGCACCTTCATGGTATCTTCCTTTCATTTTAGAATGTCTGAAACAACAGCCTTTCGAACCTCTGGAGGACGCTCCCATGAAGATGGTCACATGGAAAACTGTACTGTTGATGGCGATCACTTCATTTCGACGCTGTAGTGACTTGAACGCGCTCCAGTTGGGTGAAGGGTACATCAATATTCAAACACAGGGAGTAACATTTCGTAGATCTGGACTGGCGAAACAAGATCGACCGGGACACTATTCACAGTCTATCTTCATACCTGCTTTTACGGAGTGCCCCGAGTTGGATCCTAAACGGACTCTGGTTCGGTACTTACAAGTGACATCAGAGTGGCGACAAGAGGCCCCCTCAGAAGGTAATCAAGTGTCGCTGTTTCTGGGGCTTAATAAACCTCACCGTGCAGTTTCGAGTTCCACTCGCTCACTCTGGATTGTGCAATGCATCAAGTTTTGTTACCAGTTGCATAAACAGTTGGTTCCCAGTGTGCAAGAATATTCCACCCGAAGTCTCGGGCCATCATGGGCCCTGTTCAATGGGGTGTCATTACCAGAAGTTTTAGAGGCTGCTGAATGGTCTCAGGAGACCACGTTTATAAAGCATTACATGAAATAAGTTTGGCTGTCCTTTCGAGAGGAAAGGACATTTAGTTTTGAAAACTGTTCCCAGATTCTATGAGTTTGGTTTCTATATTTGTCCGCAGTAAAGACAAATTTGGAGGGACAGGATGTTTTTTGCTTCCTTTAATTGGCGAGTTCTTCAAGTAAAGATACAATGTAAGCCAGAAAGCCAGGATTGTGCTTATAAATGATGTATATATGCGGGATATCTTTGGATACTGCTGTAAATGAAAGATGATTCATATGGTTGCATGGTGGTTCCAAGAAACTCATGAGACGTCATGGGCAACGGGCCAGACAACAGAATAAGTCCTCTTGGTGAGTAGAGATATAAAAGTTTATAGTGCTCTGTTATACCCACCTCCTCAGGCATGCTGTGTAATCTGTGATATTCCTATCGTATTAATAATTAATACAACATTTACGATATAAAAATGAGAAATTTGAGTTCTCAAATTATAGTTTTATAAGTAAATGGAAGTATTAATAATTAATAACCCTCCCTCTTCCCCGCTAGGGAACAGGATGTGTTTGGGTTTATGGCGAGTTATTCGATTCGCCAGGTAGGAAGTGATGAGATCAGCTGACCTGGCGCGCATGCGCACTAAGGGGCCAAATTTTGCGGGATTTCACCGCAATGAAAAGGGCGAGTTTTTCGGACCAGAAAGAGTATTCCTATCGTATTAATAATTAATACTTCCATGTACTTATAAAACTATAATTTGAGAACTCAAATTTCTCATTTTGTTTTCAAATAATTTTGGTGTCCCTCTAAAACATTAAAATGAAATTAAACAAATACATTGAAAATTCAATATAAAACAAAATAGCATCTTTCATGTCACACTTAATTCTAATTCAAACATAACATTTTATACACTGGAATGTAATTAAAAAGTAAAATAGGTTTCGTAAAAATAGGCCAGGAACCCTGAATACATGGAGAGTACCTACAGTTTTTTTTGAATATCAGGAGCATCTGGAAAGAAATATAAAATTTTCACGAGCAGCTGCAGGTATTCTTTTTATTATATGTGCCTTATTAATGCTCAAGGTTGCTAAATTATGCGACATGTACGGTATGTACTGGGCGTATTGATTCCTGCTCACTTGAATAGCCGGCAAACTACATTGAAATAACGAAAGCTACAGTGAAATAATGAAAACGTATTTCACTGTGGCTTCTAATAGATACATACGACAATCCAACGTTTCAGTAATTTTCTGCTATTTTATAGGCAAGCATATAATAAATCTTGAATACCTGCTTCTTTTTCTTGTCGTGTTCTTCAGATTCAACTGCATCACTATTCAGTCCTAATGTTATTTCAGTCAGTAGATTAGTCGCAGCTGATCGAGAATAGAAAATGAATTATTACTGAGTTATCTTAACCTATTCTATACTAAACACTCATTGATGAGCACTTATCCCTTAGGAAATGTTCAGATAATAAGTTATTATAGGTCGTTTGTTGAACTTATTATCTGAACATTTCCCTTCAGATGAATAATACTATAATAGACCATTCTAATGTATACTTTTATATAATAACTGAGTTTAGAAATGGTTAAATCAAATAGAGTCACTATCTAAATGGTTGACCAGCAGGGAATTCCATGTGTTGCCAATATTGGTCAAGTATACAGTAATGCCCTAAATAATCGACTCCTTAACCACAGCAGAACTATGGGTAACTTTTCAGGATTTAGTTCCTTGTTGCCATTTTCATCAGCATATTTCCGACTAAATCCTGAAAAGTTACCCATAATTCTGCTGTGGTTAAGGAGTCGATTATTTAGGGCATTACTGTATTTGTGTCAAGTTTAGTCATGTTGGTGGTCAGATGCACGCTTAGTTTTCCTTGAGTACCCCATCTACGAAATGTAAGTTGGGTACCAGTTGAGATGGTTTCACCACTTAAGGCTCTTCAGAGGGAAAATGCCTCATGACAAATTTTATGATGTGGCTTGTTAGATGTTGCTTTGTCTGTCGGTATCAAATTATCTAGGACTGTACTCCTATCTTTATTACTATAAGAATGACAGGTTTATAAGCGCTCTTTATTACTTTGTGGTGTGTGTCAACAAAGTCACCCATGCATCGCGAAAATCCACAACAATCAGCATCATTCGTATCACACAGGCATCGCGAAAATCCACAAAATCACCATCACTCGTATCACACAGGCATCACAAAAAATCCACAATCATTCATATCACACAGGCATCGCGAAAAATCTACAAAATCACAATCATTCATATCACACAGGCATGACAGAAATCTACAAAATCACAATCATTCATATCACACAGGCATCACAAAAATCTACAAAATCACAATCATTCATATCACACAGGCATCACAAAAATCTACAAAATCACCATCATTCGTATCACAAAGGCATCGCGAATATCCACAATCATTCGCATCACACAGGCATCGCGAATATCCACAATCATTCGCATCACACAGGCATCACAAAATCCACAAAATCACCATTATTCCTATCACACAGGCATCGCGAAAACCCACAATCATTCGTATCACACAGGCATAGCGAAAATCCACAATCATTCGTATCACACAGGCATCGCGAAAATCCACAAAATCACAATCGTTCGCATCACAAAAATCCACAATCATTCATATCACACAGGCATCGCAAAAATCCACAAATTCACCATAATTCGTATGACATTCGAAAATCCACAAAATCACCATTATTCGTACTACACACACAGCCATCGTGAAAATCCATAAAATCAACATTACTTGTGTCACACAGGCATCGTGATAATCCACAAAATCACAATCATTCGTATCACACAGGCATCGCAAAAATCCACAAAATCACCATCAATCGTATCACACAGGCATCGTGAAAAATCCACAATCATTCGTATCACGCAGGCATCGCGAAAATCCACAAAATCACAATCATTCGTATCACACAGGCATCATGAATATCCACAAAATCACCATTATTCGTATCACACATGCATCGTGAAAATCCACAAAATCACCATTATTCATATCACACAGGCATCGCGAGAAATCAACAATCATTCGTATCACACAGGCATCGCGAAAATTCACAAAATCACAATCATTCTTATCACACAGGCATCGTGAAAATCCACAAAATCACCCATGCATTCGTATCACACAGGCATTGCGAAAATCCACAAAATCACCCATAAGTAATATTGAAAACGATCATTATTATCTAGTGCTTTTGGGTGATGGAAGCATGGATGCTCTTTATAAAAGGTGATCAATGGACCACCAAAAGTCGACTCCAGATTCCCAAGTCGATTAGTTGCATATATATATATATTAAATTGAGCATGCACTGTGTTTTAAGGGAACAATGGTACAATACAATATACCAACAGCAGCAAGGACAGTGTTAAATGTTGAAACAAAAGCCACGCTATTTAGTAGAATTACTTACACAAACACCAGTTATGAAATCGACAATGTCACTGTAGCACCGGACACTGGTTTCCTTCTTCCGATCATAATACCCATGAAAAATGGGAACTGCAGTTATCTCGCAGTGATTTTATGATACTGAATAGCTATGTAGTAAATTGGAAGTTTTCCATGGGAATGGGGATTGTCGATTAGTCGATTTCGACTCGATTTCTGAGTCGATTAGTCAACTACGAAAAACCCTAGTCGTTTCAACACTAGACAGGTGTAATATTGCGCCCATAATATAATTGTAAGTTGTTTTTTCTTGAATAAAATGTGGGAGAGTCCTGTGTTCAGTTACACTTTCATAATACCCATAATTGAACTGAGACGGGAAAGGATCTAAATAAACCTTAAAAAAGTTCAATATTGAATCAATGAATACAGTCACCATAAGCATTTTGACAGAGCAACGTTCCCTGAATGAGTGTATGTGAGTGTTAATACGGCCTTTGGGGAAAGCTTTCAATCTCAGGTTTTGTTTGACCAGTCGGTATGAAATTTGAGCTATGGTCTTTCATGAAACACTTTAGGACATATGAGATAGGTGTGACAGAGTTACAGATGATGGGTTTTATATATATATATATATATATATATATATACCAGGGGATTGGCCATCAAAAATGGCAGGTCTATAGAGTTTTGTCAGTTTACTGATGCAAGCAGCATAACTCTATCATATATCTGTCATGTCGTATTCTAATATGTGTCAGATTGTATGTTCCAAATTTGGGCTACATTGGACGCATGGTTGAAAAGGTGACCAAGTTACACTTACACACCAAAAAAGTGACCGCGAGTTACACTTACACACACAGACCGACAGATGACAGGTTTTATTCATGTAGATTATAACTATTAGATACCTGATGTGTTGCCTGTCTGTATCAAATCATCCAGGACTGTACTGCTAACATTTAGAAGGATATTCTCTGCTGCAGCCAACTTCTCATTGAAGGCAGTAGTCACCGTCTGTAGTCAAACAAATTTATCTATCTGACTTAAATGAGCATTAAATGAGCATAGAGTAGCAACATTGAGCAACATCCAACATTCAAACTCGACCTATATTAACCCTTTCACGATGGGAGCTGCACTGGTGCAGCATTAAAGAGCCTGTGCCAGTGCACAATCTTATATATGTGAGTCTTGCATATGTTAAGCTCTAGAATGCACTAGCTTACAAGGCCAAGATAAATAATGTTAGGCCAATGTAGGCTCCATACGGGAGACTATCAGTATATAAGAGAATGCATTGGCACAGGTAAGCTCTGGTAATGGAAGGTTAAAGATACTTTCATGTTTTGAAATATAATATATTTAAAAGGCCACTGACCAATCTTCCCCCCATAAAAGGTGGCTTTGTTGAAGCATTACCATTTTAGTGAAAAGGTCACATGTATGACAGCACCTATGACAGAAATCATCAATCAAGTCACACTGCCTATGCCCGGCAAAGGTGCCTTTTCATTAAGTTGTATCATTTCAATGATGCTACCGGTATATACATACATTAAAAGTGCGAAAATATTTAATGTTTTAAGTGCCATATTAGTAATTCTAGAAAACATGTATAGAACTAATAGTGTATCTCTTCCGGGCCACAATTACAACAACATATTTTTATAAAATCTGATTACAAGACTACCTAGCTTTTTGTGTATAAAATACAGATAAAAATGAGAAATTTATTTCTCAAATTTCAGTTTTATGAATACTTGAAATGTCAGTAATATTACATATGGAGTTCTACTCTAGTCAAATCTTAACTCGCCGCTTGGTGAAGCGAAGCGAAACGGTTAATCGAAAACCATGTGACTCCAGCATCCTACTTCGCTCAGCTAGTGTAACAAATCCCTCCACTTTCTTCTGGCCTTTTATAACCCTAGAAAGTTTATTGCTCCTCAAGGGGAGAATGGGAGGGTTGGTAATATTAATGACATTTCATTGTATTCATTAAACTGAAATTTGAGAAAATAAATTTCTCATTTTCATTTCATACTTTCATGTCATTAATATTACATATGGAATATTACTTATTTCAACAGTGAATATATAAAGGAGGTTGGAATATATGAGAACAATAAACTATCTTACTCACAACTTGTTCTTTACTTCTCTTATTAAAGCATCATTCTTCCATCACATTGTATTTCACAAATGTATACATATCAATAACACTTCCTATATATATATATATAAAAAAAAAACATGTATTTCAATTATATACATAATAAAATTCAATTTGGCAACTCACCAGAAAGAAGGTCCCAATCCAAAACTATTGCCCCTCAGGCCAGACATTCGGTTGTCCAGTAGACTACACCACAGTATGAACATTTTTCAAAAATCGATTCTTGTGACCAATCAGCCGTTTCAAGAACATGTTGAACAGAAGTGCCATTAAAAATGGCCCATGATGGTGCCATACTTCTCGTGAATGACCAGTAACATGATCTAAAACTTGTTGCTTTTCATTATAACAGAGTTTCATATAATCCACCAACCAACGAGAAATTGTCTGACTCGTCACTGGTTTATGAGGCTGATTTAAAGCCAAAAACTAATTTCTATAATTATTCGTGCTGCATTAGCTTCGCTACGGAAAACAACTCCGTAGAATCAATGCCCTCTTAGGGTCAAGTTTATCACATTGCGGAAAACCAGGAATAATTATCGACTGTGTTATGTGGTTTGGATGATCCTGTTTAGACAATCCAGTCCTTCTAAACTCAATACCTTGTGGTTGAATGTTAATTATATATCCTTCTCCAATATTCAGCACCTGTAGGTCACTACAACAGCCACCAACATAACAGTCATTAAAATCATCAGTTTTAATAAAGCATCCCCCATTGGTTTGAAAGGCGGCATCTGTAGGCATTCTAAAATGATAGAAAGATCCCATGATGGTAATAAATGTTGAATTGGAGGTCTTTCATTAAAAACACCTTTCACCATCCTGATGACCCTAGGATGATGACCTATGGGATGTCCTTCAATATTTGGTAAAATTGCCAACATCATAGATTGATGCCCAGTAATAGTTGAGTAAGCTAGTCCTTTGTCAAATAAGGAGGACACAAAAATTAAACATTATGAATTGTCCAAACTTACAATCATAGTCTTTTCTGGTACATGTACCTGCCCTTTGGGAGGAAGATAATAAGCTTCGAGCCGCTGTTGAAATGCCTGCCGTTTCATACTGTCCGTCGACAGAAGCCAGCCCATCAAGTTCAGATATTCTGGACTCGAGTGCACTATCAGTTCTTGCTCCTGTGTCAGAAATTTGGGACACAGAGTCAACAGCACTAGTGGCGCTACTAGTAATTGGAGCAATCGCGGATACAACACCTTTGAAGCCAACATGGTGCAATCCAATTAATGGTGCAATGAAACTGTATCATGTGTGATAACACCCGTCTTATGAGCAGGTATGGCGGAAACCCATATGCTAACAGGTTGTTCCAAGGTATTAATAATGCATCCCGGACTTTGGCTTGTGGTTAATATGTTCAAGCAGACATTTGTTATGTGGTTTGGATGTGGTTTAGACAATCCAGTCCTTCTAAACTCAATACCTTGTGGTTGAATGTTAATTATATAGACTTCTCCAATATTCAGCGCCTGTATATCACTAAGTCGTCAAAAGGGAGGTAACAGCCACCAACATAACAGTCTTTAAAATCATCAGTTTTAATAAAGCATCCCCCATTGGTTTGAAAGGCAGCATCTGTTGGCATTCTAAAATAATAGAAAGATCCCATGATGGTAATAAATGTCGAATTGGAGGTCTTTGACTTGTGGTTGGTATGTCCAAGCACAAAAACTCCTTATCTGTTTGTTCTGAGCCTTTGCAAACAGATCTAATTCCAGATGACCCCACCTTTTGAATATCTGTTGTGCAATCTCCCGATTGAGACACCATTCATTCTGATCTAACTTGTGTCGACTTAGAAAGTCTGCCAACACATTGTTCTGCCCTGGAATATGTATTGCTTTCAATATGATATTGTTTTCGATCGCTAACATCCATAATTTTTGTGTCAATTTCCAAAGATTTGGAGACCTCGTGCCTCCTTGTTTGTTTATATACTCACTGACTGTAGTGTTGACTGTCTGTATCAAAACATATTTCCCTTTGATTGCCGATAAAAAATGAGACACACTCCGATTGACAGCTTCTAGTTCCAGACAGTTCATGTGTGCTAACCTTTCCATAGGGGTCCAAAGTCCCTGTACTACCCAATTGTTCATCACCCCTCCACAGCCATACATGTGTCTTGGCTGCATCCATGGTGATTGTGATTTCTGTCAACAATGGTGTGAGTGATCGGCCTCTCAAAATGTTCTGATCCTGGAACCACTACGTTAGGTGACTTATCAGATCCACAGTCAAAGGTATGATGTGCATTAATTCCATTTGTAAATATGGAGACCAATACTGTTTCAGATGTAACTGAATCGGTCGCATGAAAAATTAAGCATTTGGAATTAGATCTAATATGGATGTAATTATCCCTATCAGTACCAAGTACTGTCGGGCACTGTTCATTAGGCACTTTCATTAGACTTAACACTATTTTCTTCAGAGTTAACACTCGTTCCTCTGATAGATAAACTATGCCTTGCATTAGATTGAAATGGCAGCCCAGGTAATTGACCTGTTGGCTGATCATCAATTGTGATCTTTCCTTGTTGATCAGAAACCCTAGGCTTGTCAAAATATTGATAACTAGTCTGCGATCTGTGATCAATTGAGTCCGGTCGGAATTCACAATTAACCAATCATCTAGGAATTGAATCATATGTATACCCCTCATACGCAGCTAAGCTTCTACCACTGAGACGATTCTAGTGAATACCCTGGGTGACATTGTTGGACCAAAAAATAGGGCTTGAAACTGATAAGTTTTTTTTGAAAATGAAACCTCAGATATTTTCAATTTTGTTCTTCTATTTTCACATGGAAATAGGCATCGCATAGGTCTAGCGTGAAAGTGTGATCCCCTTTGAGGAGAAGCTGTAGAACGGACTGTACTGTGTCCATTTTGAAGTGCTTTTTCACAATGAACTGATTTAGTGGTTTGATATTTAGAACAGGCTCAATTTCCCATTTTACTTTGGCACAAGCAAGAGAGTGCTGTAAAAACCGTCAACAAAAAGTTGAGTTTTGAAACTCTTTCTATGCCATTTTTAGTCAGAAGATGTTCTATCTTCTGTTGGATCAAAATTATTTGATGAGGAACAATTTTGGTCTCTTTCACCCCCACAAATTTTCGATGAGTGTGGAACTCAAAAACAAAACCGACCCATTGATCGCTTGTCACATGATGCCAAAATAAAAAAAAAATTGTGACAACTGACCGCCCACAAGTACTTCTGTTAAAGGATGGAGGATACTTACAAGATAGTCGTTGTGAACAGTATCTTCCTCCTCTACCTCTGCCCCGAACACGTATGGCATTCCCATTCCTAATTTCATAGCCACGTGTCGTTTTGGGAATCCGAAATGTATCTCACTGTGTTCCGAGATCAAAGCTGACAGAAGCACAAACCTGACTCTCGGAAGCAGTAGTCTGTCCAATAGCTTGTTGACAAAAAATTTCTTCGCTTCCGGTCGCTCTGCAGAAGTAGAGTTGTCCTTCCTCTTACTCTTATCGGAATAAGGCTTAGAAAATTCAGGTAAAAGTTCTTTAATCTGTTTGCAACGTTACCATTGTGCCTTCAGCAGGGGCTCAATAAACTTTGGAGAATGGGAATAATAACTTGATTCCAGTAAAGCTCATTGAATCTTTGTCAATAGCCAACCCTTCCTTTTTGGTGCTATCTTTTACATGGAAACTGTCCTCGCCACACAAGTCTGTCAAACTTTGGTGAGAGTAAAGTCTTTTACTTTGTCTGCCTCAATGTTCGATTCTGGATCAGACAAATATACGTCCACATCTCTCACGTGGATACTCATATTGTCAGAATCTGAATATCGGTCTCTTATCCTCGACCTCACATGTCGGAGCAATGGAAAATGTGACAGACTTGATTGACCATCATTGTCATTGTGGCACACAGTACTTATTTGACCCTCTAGCAAGGTCTTAATTTGTCCCATGGTGTTGGACATATCATTGAATTTTGAGTTCAAGTCAGATTGAATGCCATCACATCTTTGCTCCAGTAAATCATATTGAGATTTCCTTTTCATCGAGGAGTATCTCGACCTACATCGAACTCCGACACCGAATCAGTCATATTACAAGATTAAATATCAAGCGAAAACACAGAGCATACTGCTTCAAGCTACGACAAAAGGAAGTGGAGGGATTAGTTACAGCTGAGCGAAGTAGGACATTTTTTATTAGATGTTTCGCTTTGCTTCACCAAGCGTTTAGTTAAGATTTGGTTAGACTCTAGATAGAGTAGAATTCCATATGTAATATTAATGACATGAAAGTATGAAATGAAACTGAAGATTGGGTATATTATAAAATTGCCTATAAAGGCATAATAAAGTGATTTATTTCCGATGGAGCTGAGCGTAATTCGAGGTGAAATCCCTTAGTTGAAACTAAATTTGCTAAGATGAGTTCCATCTCTCAAGTATGCTCCAAATATTTTTGCGAGATTTCTGTTCTAAAAATAAACTCTAAAACTGTCCCAGGTATGTGAAAAGAAAAAATTAATATGGAGTCCCGGCACGAGTTTAATGATTTTTCTGTATGACGTATGATGCGTGCAGTACAACTGCTTACTTCCATTGGTTAATTGGCAGAATCACAGTTCGTGAATTTAGCTTTTTTTGTTGCCCTTTATACGGCAAATGTCTGAGGGTTAAATATACCGATCACGATCAAAATTGCCGAGTGATTTCTCTTCCAAAATACTGCAAATATAATTGAGAGCATTGCACATTTTAATTTTTTTAATCCATGTTCCCACCGGTGTTTCAGAAGTCCCGGGACTTCGCCTTATATACATGCGACTCCAGGTCAACATGACTCAACAATATATCTAGTATAGTGACACTTACTAGCACTGTGCTGTGATTTTATAAACAACAATCGATCAAGATTTGTTGTGGGGATAAACAAAATCGGCCTGTCTTCCAAAAGTACAATACACGAAAAAATATACATGTGCAGACTGGAATAAGGTTTGTGCAGGGTCCAAATTTTCCAAAATTTACTAAACATGCATGCACGTTTATTCCAGACATGAGAGTAATTAGGGTAGTTTAATGTGGAATAATCAATTCCGAACCGGGGGGTGTGAGATGAAACACGTGGTTAGAATAATTATTCTGTTTCCTAAGACAGATTACAAATCTATCTGTTACGGTACTGTCTTCTAATATTTCCAAATTGGCCTGAATATACCAAAGATCTGTTTCTTGTTTCCAAGTTTGAATAATTATTGTGTTTGCAGTTCTTAATAATTCCCACTCAGTCAAATGGTTTTCTAAAAGATTCACAATTAACATGAAAAATATACATTATGAGACTGGAGTCAAGTTTACCATGGCTGATGATGTTGTTATAAACTCTGCTGTTGATGTGGGTTCAGTTGTTGGCTGGGACGCTTCTGTCTGCATAGTTGTGGGCTGCAATATGGATAATGTAATTGGAGCCTGATGTTGGGAAAGAGAAATATACACAAAAATATTTGTTCTGAGCATTTGTGTAAATTCAAAAATATATTTCTATTTTTTTTTTAGTTTCTTTATGAATTTTTTCCAATTTGGGACACAAAAAGTATAAATGAATATTCCATAACCAATTATAGCAACAGTGAGCAAAACTATTATTTGTGATGGATTCGATAAATTGTATATAAGTGGGATAATCATAATAATGGTGCTTATATACCAGTATCGCTTATCTTCAGTACCTGCAGCGGACCCTAAGCGCTTCACATTATTACCCCAGCTGTTGAGTAATGCCGAGTCTTGTGCATGCTGCCATTTACAGGAGCTTCACTAAAAGGGCTTACGCTTACCCAAATGATGATCGAACTTCTGCCAAAAAGTTTATATTAGGAATGACAATTCTCCCGTCATTTTTGGAGGAAAAATTGGATTAAAATAACCATGAGGGAGAAGTGGATGATTTTGATTCAATGACGGAATAAAATAACTGGTTATTAGAGATGGGCGGTACACAGTATTTACCGTGCGGTATCGGTATCAGCATAATACCGATTTACCGTACCGAATCAAAAATAAAAATATCGTATTTTCGGTAATGTAATTATTCATGTGTTGCTAACTTGTGTGTCTGTCCTTGTCACCGCAGCCATGACCGGTCAAGAAAATTGCATGACTGGTTAACCGTAAGCAACGAGAATCAGAGAATAATTATGATGACTCGCTGTAACAAGTCGGTACTACATGTATTTAGTCTACTGCAACATTGTTACATCAAGGGCACAGCTGGCCGGCGGCATCTTTGATCTTTACCACATATTAATGACAGTGTAACTAACATCATGACATTTGACTACACCTGGAACGTTATGTGTCAATTTCGGTGTCCGTGCAAACTGGAAAATGCGTGGGCAACTCGATACAGGCCCAAGTCTATAATCCGTTCCAAGTTGGACTCGAAGCACGTTGAATCACAGCACGTGCTATGGAGGGTCCCCATGCATACAGAATTGAAACCCCCACAGGTTACTTTATAATTAGACGGTAATGCAATAGCGACTTGATATACGCAGTGCAGATTATTCGATACAACTGTTCTTGCGAATTGCAAATCCTCTTAGCAAGTTGTGCACGACATATGTCGGTATATATACATGTATATATATCCTACTACAAATTAACTTTATTAAACATATATACTTAGCGGTATACTATATAGATGTGCCTATATCTGACCAAAAAAAAAATCACAAGTTTGAGAACTTTAAATTAACGCTTGAGCACCATGTGCTAGCTAGCCTGATATAAATAAGAGGGACTCTTATATGCATGTATGCATGGATGGTTTTTTATGCTGCAAGGAGAATATGAACCACCCATGGGTTTGGGCATCTGAAGTTTGGAAATTGCCATGGTTTGCCTATTTTCATGACATCGCGCGAACGTGCCTAATTTAGCTGTCATGAATACTGTAGTAAATCCGCGGACCGTGGGCATATATACATGTATATTGTTCAGTTAAAAACTTGAATTACCGCAATTAACCGGGAATACCGATTACCATACCGTTACAGAGGTAAATCAAATAAAAAATATACCGCTACTGGTTATAATAACAAATTTTGCTATAAATCAATAATTGGAAAATTCTATAAAACTAAATATTTCTTTACTTTTGCAATTCTTTTCAGAGTATATATATAAGACAGTCTGTATATTGGATATTCGACCTATTTTAATCTGACATCAGAGGCAGTCAAAAATGAGAAACTACTATATATGTCAAATTAAATATATACACTCACACATGCATTCGCGCTAAGGAACATGAATGCAGGACATTGGTTGGTCTAAATTATGTTCTGTGATGTCACACACAGACCCCTAATTGGTTCAATATTGTGTAGATGCAACAAGCTACGAGAATAACTTTGGAAATGGGCACCATATGCATTTTAATTAGCCAGTTGACTCGGTTGAGTATAAATATAAGTAATGGATGTTGATTGTGTTGCATTCCATAGAGTACAGATGCAAGAACACTCATATACAAATGTCAGACCAACTCTATGGAACACAAGCAAATCAACATCCAATTCTTAAATGCATTGCTTCATACCGAGCTAGTTTCTTTAAAGGATTTATTCGGTCTAGAAACTACAAAACGCAATCGGAAAGCCCTCCCTGTTGTGATTAAAATGATCCAAGTCCCATTCCGATCGCATAATAAATAACCCGTAAAATAAATAAATAATACCACCACCGGTATTCGGAGATTTCCGTGACTAAACTACGAGTGACGTACTTGTGGGAAGCAAATTAAAAACACAGATTCGGAGCCGGAGTTTATTATGCAGACTACGATGACGTAATCGTAAGTCAGCCGATACTAAAATGCGGAGTCGTATGTGCGCGTGTGGTGTACAGATTACGTTACGCTTTGGCCGTTTATCTGGAATAGAAGACAATAACTATGTGAATAAAGTAATTAATAGCGCCTAGAATGGTTGTTGTTTTTGTAGCCATTAATAACATGCTGGGACGTGTCTGTTTTGGTAAATAGATGGCAGTAATTAGTGCTTTGATTGTCTCGCGTATTCACTCGGTGATTTGTAATCACTCAGTGACTATTCATCAGTGTCAGTCACGAACTTGTTTGCACTCTAAAATGCCACAAAGTGAATAGAATGAACATTATCTCTCTGGTCATACATATATAAGAAGCACCCAAATTTATATAAACACTGGGCTGAATAATGTTAACTCTATTTAGGCGCTTTTGTTTTGTGTTTGTTTGTTGTTTTACTTTCGATATAAATATCCCGAGTATCTGTCATCTCCACATATTCCAAGATGCCTAGTAGATGTAGTGTGTTCAGTTGTGGGCGGGCTATTTAGTACCTCCAAAAAGACAACACAGTGCGTAATTTAGAACGCTCTTTATTGTCTACCGCTTTTGGGAGACGGAAGCATGGACGCTCTTTATATTGAATTGTCACAATACCGCATACAAAATCACCCATGACATATCGAAATAGAGCACGTTCATAATTGAGAACGCTCTTTATTGTCTACACCGCGACGAAAACATGGACGCTCTTTATTAGAGGCAATCATTGGAGTTTTTCTATGCTAACAATTCAAAAAAATCCTCTCTTGAAAGTCAATATGTGCCATCAAAACGTAAAATAAAACGAACAACAAACACAAACTGAAAAACAATGCCAGGCTAGCCTTCAATTAAAAAAAATGTTGTTATGCCAAACTGCAGCCTAACTAATAATTATTGTAGTTTCAACAGTCTGTTGTGTATTCGAGTGAATTATTTTGTTTACTCACTTATCGATCTTGACTGGAAGGATTTTTAGCAAGCTGTTCACAGTTGTGCACTTCTCCACACAAAATGTTTCGTGTGAAGAAACAGACAAGAACATTATTATGACGAATATAAGCCATCATAATACATGTACTAGTACGGTACAATAACCACCACCTTTTTAATCACACCCCATTTGTATTTAATTGTACCCATATAGCGCACAACGGGATGACACTAGTGTGTAAACTAGCTTCCGAAATTGGTACCATACAACGAAGAATGAAGTACCGGTATATGGCCTAACTTGTATTCTTTCAGAAACAGTTAAATTAGTTTCGCACGAAATTCCACTAGCTCATTGCATTTCTGCATAAATTAATCTCATTTCAAACAACTTTTATCGCCTCAAAGTTCATTTTAGCCATCATTATTATTCTATTATATATTTTGGAAGATCCGTCTGTGTGTCTGTGTGTGTGTTCGAGATGAACTCGAAAAGGACCAAGCCGATTTCGATGAAACTTGGTATGTGGGGGTATTTTCGACCGGGAACGGGCATAGGCCTATTAATTTGCCCGTGCGACGTGACCTTGACCTTGAAATCGGGTAATTTCAAGGTCAAACGCCCGAATATCACGGGATTTCGATGAAACTTGGTATGTGGGGGTACGTTCGACCGGGGGTTGGCATAGGCCTATTAATTTGCCCGTGCGGCGTGACCTTGACCTTGAAATCGGGTCATTTCAAGGTCAAACGCCCGAATATCACGGGATTTCGATGAAACTTGGTATGTGGGGGTACATTCGTATGGGGAGTCTCATAAGCATATTCATTTGCCCGTGCGACATGACCTTGACCTTGAAATCGGGTCAATTCAAGGTCATATCGCCAATTTTGATGGGATTTCAAAGAAATTTGATAAGTGGGGTTACTTTTGTCCACTGAGTGTTTTGGACGGGTCGAGTCGTGACCCCGACCTGACCTTAACCTTCAAAATGATCAATTCAAGGTCAAATCGGGTAAGACCGGATGGATTTCGACGGGCACGTTTGTTGGGTACTTTTGTCCGGGCAGTGTTTTGGACTGGTCAAATCGTGACCCCACTTGACCTTGACCTTTAAAATGGACAATTCAAGGTCAATGCCCGGATGAAGTCGGGTCACCTTCTAGTTCGTTATATAATCCAACATTCTAGCAAAGCCAGTTCATAATTCAGCACATTCAAACAGTTTTATTCCGTAATCGCTATTTATCGTAAAGGCTTAGGTAATTAACCAGCTTAATTTATCAACTCGTTACGCGATTGGCGGAATTATTTCAAGCTCCACCCACCGCTGTCATCGGTAAGCGTCGATGCAGATGATCGGTCATGTGACCGCGTTGTGGTCATGTGATCGCACTCACGTGACTGACTTCGGATATTTCTGCGATTTCTTAAATATCATTATAATAAAAATACTATCTGCTCGATTTTGAATTTTCTTGGCGAAATGGGTCTGTTAGACATATATTATTAGTATTATGACGATAACAAAAATATTTTTTTGACAGACTAATTCCTTTAAGTTACATAAATTAACAATTAAATTAGCATGTTGAACAATCGAAAAGAAATAATTTCTCATAGTGACAGACGATTCAATGATTCAAAGATATTTGAGAATATAAATAATGGACAACTAACCCTTTCTTTACTAAATACTCATTGACGAATAGTTCCCTTTGAAAATGTTCCGATAATAAGTTTATCAAAAGCCAAATGCCGTTTGTTGAACTTTTATTATCTAAACATTTCCCACTAATGAATATGAATCCTTACTGCACTTGTATTTCTTTTTGTCTGTCGCCCGTTTGCTTTTATTACCTGAACATGACACCAAATGAATTATAAGACCATTCCAATATATATCTTTATAACTGGGTGGGAGAATCCATTCAGTATTGAAAGGGTTAAATGACAACTACTATGTACAGTAATACCCTAAATAATTGACTCCTTAACCACAGCAGAATTATGGTTAACTATTCAGGATTTAGTCGGAAATATGGCTTGTTGCCATTCATCGGAAAGCTCTCAGTGAGAGCTTTCCAATGAATGGCAACAAGCCATATTTCCGACTAAATCCTGAATTATTACCCATAATTCAGCTGCACATGGTTAAGGAGGTGATTATTTAGGGCATTACTGTAGTTTTTATAGTAGTCCGTGAATTGACGAGGTCAGGCACATCCACTAAATGACCATTACCATTTTGTGAATTTGATAAAAGAGGGACAATCATATTTCACACAAATATTTGAAAATCGGGGTCGCACTAATTCTGTATTATACATATATTTTGTCCAGAAGAATGATCAAACTTGATGACACATGATAAGCAACTCAATTAGCATGCAATTAGTTTAAATGTTGTTATGAACAAGCGATTGAGTTATCCTAGCTGTTATTGTCATTTAGAAAGGCATATATTAGTAATATTATTGAATAACTTATTTATAACAAAGCTGGCGCAAAAGATTGCACAACAAATTTTGTCGGAAGACTGTTCATACACTAGTGAAATTTGGCTGTGCACTGGTACTGGTCTTCTATTCCCAAAGCAAATACAGGAAACGTGAATATATATGTTATGGTCATATATCACTATAATAGTGGAATAACACTATAATAGTGGAATACAGGATGTGCCTGACCAGTTGACAGCTAATGATTAAATTATTGCTTTATACCCCTGACTTTACAGAAAGTTCATGGGAAGAACTATTTTTGAGGCCAACCTGGTTGCCCTGGTACTAAAAAAGCTTACATTAATATCCACAGGTATATATATACCTGCCTTGGGGTAGAATAGTGAAAACTATTTATCTGAGGTCATGTCTTTTGAAGAGCAAGCAGGATAATTGATCTTGGCGATAGTTCGCTTGTCGGCCAATGGTCAAAACTGCTCACCGACACATGACCCAGCTTCGCCCGATCAAAAGACTGTATGTACGACGCTCTGCGAACTCTACATATATAATGATGATAACTATTTACCTGAGATTTCTGTATACATTTCTGGTACCCATTAGATATGGCATATGACTCCTGTTTTCTGTTTCCAAAAGCCACAGCAAAGAACGTGTAATTTGATGATACCACAACGTGATTGAGCTCGTTCACCAATTTAGAATGGCTATACATAGTAAAGTTTCTCAGACTTAATGTTGTCCATTCAGCAGATGCGGGACTCACACCATCTATCGTCAATCCTTCCTTATGAGATGTGATGATGCTTATATAGTTCAGAGTATAATCGTAAGTAACTGCCCTCGATATGAAAAAGTTATTGTAGCTATCCACATCGGGTATGCCTACCAGTGATGGATCACCTATCTTTCCAGGTTCACGTTCGCCAGTTACAGACAATAAATATAGTGATATTGGTTTGTCAGCAGTAACTAAAAGATATGATGAACTGTCCAAATTGACCTCTTGGAATCCTCCGGCCATTTGAATGTTGTAGGTATCATCCCCAAATCTGACTGCTGTGTCTGCTTCACTACTGACAACTCGATATTTATCACCTCTTGTTCGACCTTCTGTCGGAATCGACACAAAAGTCATTCCAAAAGCCTCAACTGGAACCAGCTGTTCAAATAAGTGATCACCAGATGATTGATGCCCAACTATACCTTTTTTGTTACCGCTAGCGACAAAAATCAGACCGTCTGAATATATTTTACAACCTGTAAAATCTGCATCCCTATCTCCCATTATATGTAGAGTCTGATATGTATCCAAGCTTTGCGTCAACGTATCTCCAGAGCTGTAGGATACGCCATAATGAACCACACCAGATATTGACTGACCTGCAAACTCGATGTAGACATTGGTGTCATTTTGTGTAGCTACAATAATGATCTCTGGTTCAGATATAAAACTGATCGCATAGTATATGTATCCCAGGGATGAAATCGGTAAAATGATAGACATTCCGAGCGAGCTTCTATCTATGTTACCAGCAGCAACTGAAATCGGTGCGGATGATGAAATATAGATTCCTTTATTCTCCTTAACGGAGCCACTTGCCATTATAGCTTCTGGTAATTGAATGATGTCAGAGGTGCCAGCTGTCAGAGAAACTGTTCGTGAGAACGTACCAGAGTAAAGAGGGAGCGTGATGTTGACCAAAACTGCTTCCATGCTGCTGACGAGGACAATTGGATTCATTGATGCCCTGTTCTCATTTTCCATCAACCCGAAAATGAACTCACTTCCAGAACTTGTGAAATGTATCTGCCCTATAAAAAAAGAGAGGAAAAAGAATGTGAACAAGTGCACTGCACAGGGTATCCCCGCAATGGTGGCTTTAATTCACTGTTCCGCCTGTGGCTGATAACCTCACCCGTATCTAATTATTTCATAGAGATAGCTGCAGTGAGACAAACAATTAACCTCTTCGCTGCTAATTGACATTATGACGTCGTGTGCTGGGCTGTTGACGTTATTGCCATTTTCCAGTGGGAAAATATAACGGGAATATCACAAGAACCATAAAACTGACTCAGTTGAAAGGCTATTATCATTCACAATCGTTGAACATCATACAATGTTTTAAACGTTGAGATACAGTTATTCCGATGGAACAATCTCTCAGTTCCAGTTATGTATAATGGCCTACTTCTTGTGTGCTGAAGTAGGTCTGTAGTACCTACAGACAATATAGCACACGGCATGCACTTTTACGTCCGTACTAGTTACGGACGTCATAGCAGCGAAGAGGTTTATGGTAAATATGAGTGAAACTGTGAAGCCGCGCATAGGAGCTCTGTTGGATTTGCTGGAAAATTTGGATAAAATATATTTTTATTTCAGTGGATACATCCCTAAAATCCTGTCAGCAGGGTTTCAGATATTATAGTGAAGGTTATGTCCACAACGTGCCCAAAAATAAATTGGAAAATAAACTGTTTGTGGGAGCAAAATATCATCAAAGCCAAAGGAAAAACCAAGCCTGCAAATAGTGCGTCTGTCATCTGCAGAATGAGGGCCCCAGAGGATGAATTTAGTGACACCACCCACACACAGTGGGCAATTATCACCAAATTCTCCCGCTGGGAACCTCATTCTGCTTAGGCAACTACTATTGGAGACCTAGGATCAGATTGAAGTTCCCCAGTTGAAGTTGGTGATGTTCAACCATTAGTCACATCGATTATGCAGTTTATCTTACTGCATATTAGGGGATATAGAAACTTCCCAGAAGGGAACTATAGCATCGCTAGGGCATGGCAAAATATGCCCTTTAGCCATTTTGAATTGTTATACTGCAAAATAAAATAATAATTTGAGCTTACATGTGAAAATAATTGGACAGAACCCATATTCGAACTTGACCAGTAGTTTTAGCTGGGAAACACACCAGATTTGGTTCAAATCAAATAACCGAAATGTTATGAAATCGGCCAAATTCTAAGTCGAAAAAGGGCCGTAACTCATGTAAAAATAACTAGACGGAATCCATATTCGAATTTGGCCTGTATTTTTTGCTGGGAAATACACATACCACTTTGGTTCAGATCAAATAATCCAAACTAGAGCTATCGATCCGAAACAAAAAATGTTAATGGACAGACGGACAGACAGATGGCTAGATGGAAGGATGGATTGATTAAATTACTAGTATAGGACCTTTTTTCAAACAGCGTATAAAAAGTAACTAAAAACAATGTTAATTTGAGACTATAGATACTTCCCAGAAGATGAGGCCCAACCAGAATGAGGTCCCAAGAGGGTGAATGAAATACACCACAACTTCAATTTTCTGCAATAAACTATCCATTATCAAGAAAATACTTCTTGGTTGGCGACTATTTACATTTTAAAATGAAGCAAAAATGTGACTTAGTAATCAACACACAGAAAGTCAAATCTGAAACGATGGTCCATGCCTGGTTAGCTATCTCTCCCGCCAGTCTCCAGTAAAATTATGAACTCCCAATGTAAACAAATGCCCTGGTCACATCTAATGTTCTTGTGATAAATGACATGTCCGTCAGTATAAGTATCATTACGCAGCAAGAATTTTGCATTACAAAAACATGAACACGGCCGAAATGCAATGACAGAAGTACCGGTATGGCACATTCCCAGTAAGGAATAGAAACACGCTTGACACGATATCATCAACTAATTTGTCAAATGTTTTTAGCATTGAGTTTTGGAGTTGTTTTTTCACTAAGCTTTCACCGGAATTATCATGCTGTGCTTTCGTGTAATACGTGTGACATCATGTGGGGCGACAGTTAGACTCAGCCATTTTTCTTGAAGTATCACTATGCAAGGTGAAGGTGACTCGTCCACTGCAACATCTATGCACTGACAGTACAAAGTGGTTGCAGTGGAAAAGTCACCTTGTACTCATAGATCAGGTCACGCACTAGCCTCTTGATTAATCAAATGCTCCTATTTCAATGAAAACAAAAGTAGTTGTAATTTGGGTTAAGCTTTGGGCTGATTTTCAATCAATATATATCAAAGGATTTGTCTGTCGGTCCGTCTGTCTGTCCGTCTGTCTGTTAACGATTTTTCACTGAGACCCCTGGACTGATTTCAACTAAATTTGGTGTGGTGACCTGGGGTGACCTGGGGTACCCTGGCAGATGTTATCACGGAGTTAGATTTTCAAATTTTTTATTTGAAAACAAATCAATTTAATTTAATTTTTATTTTAAATTATGTTTTGTTTAATTGGGCAATCTAAAAAAAACAATTTAAAATTTAATTTAAGGCCATCCAAAATTAATTAATTATTTCTCAGGCAATATATTTCTTCAGATCAGGGCTGGAGGGAGGTTTTTTTTTTTTTTTTATTTCCAAACACAGTGATGAATGACTATTACAATCCTGCATGAGGAGCCTAAATTGAAATACTTGTGATATGTAATGTAATGGCCAACTCCCGCTGAATATTTTATTGGTCATTTGGCCCAGTGTCAGACCAATGAGACCATGCATCTGTCCTGACAACCATGTTCTTATATTTAATTTGTGTACGATATTTTGACTGAAATCAGCATACATAATATACACATCGCTATGAAAATTTCCGGGTTGGGTTGTTCTGATTTCGTGGAATTTGAAACCAGATAAAACAGAATGAAGCGAAGTAATAACATAAGTGGTTGATGAAGTAAATCTTCCCGCAGTAACATTCTCTCGCAGAAATGATGGAAAAAATTCCCGTTTTCGGATATTGTATTAATTAGTTTCCACCTTCAGAATGACAGTACAGTAAAACCTCACCAAACTGAACACCCTCGAACAGGCCCTTCTATTCGGTTTAGAGAGGTGTTTGGTTTATAGAAAATCATTGGAATGTATTGACGTTATTACTAAGAGTAGTTGAAGCACAACCAATCATTATTGAATTTAACTTTATTCAATAAAGTACCGAATAAAATAATATAACATAGATAAAACATGGTATAATAAGAATTAAAAAATGGTATATTAAGACATAATACATGTATACAGATAAGACAGTAAACATGGAAAAGAATTTTTTTACGGTGATTCAAAAATGTCACTGACAATATTAATGTATTGTAATTTTGTACTGTTGAATAAGCGTACCGACGGATTTAATGAGCATGTCTTTGTTCGGTGAATGCTTTGACCTGGATTATAACAGCAGGACTGTGGTCATATTAGATAACTTTGCTTATTTCACACATTGAGCGAACAATTGTAACTTCACAGAGAATAGAGCACTGACACTGTGTTTTTACATCAATCATCGCACTGAGGTGGACTCTTATTTTTATGACCACTGTCTAAACAAAAGACTAATGAAGCTCGCTAAAGTACATGATGGCAGTGTATTGTCACCAATACAATGTTAATTAACCTGTAACAATGAATGAGCCATCACAAAAACAACCACTCAGAGTTTAATGTAGACCGGAGATTTAAACTTATAAAGGATCCCCAGTTTTCACCAAAGCCAATAAGATCTCAGCATCAAGTATGTCAAATCAGCACGCGCGTTCGGTTGGTGTCGATATCCGTGTTCGGATTTCGGATGTAAAAATTAATTTAATCGTTCACTTATGGACTAGAAAAGCAATCTGATGTTTGGAATAGAGAGTTTCTGGTTTATAGAGGTAATTTATAGTGAGAATGCACTTGGGTGAAATCAGGACTGGACAAATTGTTCGGTATGGAGAGGGATTCGGTTTATAGAGGGTCTGGCTTGGAAAGGTTTTACTACATTATATCAACTTTTGAACAGCTTTCCTGGAACGTCTCGTTTTGCCCCCCGAACATGCCGCAATCTACTCAGGAATTTCCCGCTGACGACCGTGACATTTAATCATCAAAGGATAGATCTATTTTCTATTTTGTTCATGATTTTTACCCAGTATTGCATCTCTGTGGGCCATTGAAGTAACCCTAGTTATTCATAAGTTATTAAATTGCACATCTTTTACTGCACAACCTAATTTATAGGTTTCTCTTGTGTTTTTTTGTTGAAAGTCCGCAATGCAATTTTTTGCATCAGCAATAAAAATGATCAAGGCGGGCCAAAAAAATCAATGCAGCGTTGCCTGCATGAGAAACAAATATTTAATTGAGGATGCCTAAATTTTTTTTTTTTAAATATCAAAATGTTTAATCGATAAAAATTTGCAGTGCCACCGCTGAATAAATGCTCTGTCTAAGATTAAAATGAGCTTGAAGAGCCTGTCAGCTAGTAGTAGATATTTACAGTTAGTCTGGTCGTTGAGACTCGATTTTGAGGTGAACCTAGAACAAATTGTTTACAAGCTGTTTTTGGTGTCATTTTGTCGGGCAGAATCTGCGGAACAATATATCCAAATCCGTTAAAATCCGCTTTGGGGAAAATTTTCTACAGCTCGTTGAAATGGGGTCCTATTTATGGCTTTTTGTGTAAATTTTGCTGTTCCTTATTAGTCTAGTCAATCTGATGGAAAGAAAAACCCAACCGTGAACAAATTACTATGCAATGTCTTTTGGTGTGTTTGAATGTGACTATATCCATATGATAACATAACCAAAAATCCCCGTGAATCCCAGGGTGGGAAAATCGTCATTTTTGGGTGAAAAGACAGGAATATGTAAACAAAAATGGTGAAAATTGTAATTCTATGTTTGAGAGGTGAAGTTGAACCTATATTAAATTGGTAACAAGCTGTTGTTGGTGTTATCTTGTCGGGCAGAATCTGGGGAACAATATATCCAAAATTCGCTTTGGGGGAAATTTTCTACATATCTTTGAAATAGAGTTCTATTTATAGCTTTTTTGTGTCAAGTTTGCAGTTCCTTATTAGTCCAGTCAAACGGATGGGTCTTTTTGAGTGTGACTATACTAATATAAAATAACATATCCAAAATCCCCATGAACCAGAATGGGTGTGACTATACTAATATAAAATAACATATCCAAAATCCCCATGAACCAGAATGGGAAAGTCGTAATTTTTGAGTCAAAATACTGGAATATGTAAAAAAAAAATGGTGAAAATTGGAATTTTTTTAATAAACAAATCTGCCAACCATAAATGCTTAGTCGAGTTCCCTGACTGTCAAATGTGACCATATAATAATATATCCAAAATATCCATGCGTTTAATGAAGGAAAACTCGTTAATTTTTTATAAAAATGAAGAAAATATGTAAGAAAATGGTGAAAATTGGAATTTTTGTCTTGGAACCAGGTCGGCCAAAATGCTTCTCCAGACTAGGGCCCCAATATTAAACTTGATCCATTTTTTCGTAAGGATGTTTGCTCTAACTAATTTGATGCTAACATGTGGCCGTGAATGTTACGGGGCAATATGGCACCAATTTCCTGGAGTGTACTACCATTCACTACAGTGACCTCTAAATGTATTAATGTGACAGAAATCTGCAAAAAAAAACGCATTATTCCTGTTGCCATAGCATAATTATGCCTGTCATTTCGTGCATAATTTTACCCTAATACTATAAAATGGCGAATCCTAATCCGTTATAGTAAGTCATATCCCGAGGATTTGACAATCCGGTGTCTAAACAGTCTTCAAAATGGTATTCCAACTCACACAAAATGAGTGTCACAAGCCACTAAATGAGTGTCTCCATCGACCTGATTAAGGACCCAATCCATTCAACGAATGTTCCCAAACCACACCAGTAGTGCTCCATACGTTGCAACCTATGTTCGAAACAACATAATAGGTGTGTCCCAAGCCATACAGTAGCTAGGTTCCAGAAATATCCAATGAGTGTCCATAACCATCAGATGAATAATACATACAATGAGCACCAATTGAGTGTGTCAAACCACTCAATCAGTGCCCAAAACCACACAATGGGTGTACCACGTTACCAAACCATCCATCGGGTGTTCGAAACCACACGATAGGCAGACATCCAATATATAGCCCATGCCATATGTCATAGAACATACAACTGTCGTCTCAATCCATTCAACTGTAGTGTCCCAAACGGCCCAACCAGTGACCCCAATCGGCCACGCAGTGTCTCAATGCACATAACCAGTGTCTAAAATCTATAGCGAGTGTCCCAAACCACTCAATGCGAACACTCCGCCCAATTGGGTCCCAAAAAGCATCCAACTGAAGTCACAAATCACCCAGCGGGTGACCCAAACCATAAAACTAGCATCATAAACCATCCAACAAGTTCCCTATCCACCCAACTGCACAGGACTGGTGTTGCGAACCAACAACCAACTGTCATATCAATACATCTACAATAGTGTACAAAACCCTCCATCGAGTATTTCACACGATCAAGTGAGTTTGTCAAACCATGATCCAAAGAGTTTACCAAAACATAGTCTGATATATTTGATGGATGGTTTTGCACACTAGTTTGGGACACCTATTAAATGACTGGGACATTCAGTTGGTGGTTTGAGGCACTAGTTAGACGTTTTAGACACTCCTGCTGGTTTTTATAATCATCGTGTGGCTTGGGACACTCATTGGGTGATTATGGACGCTCATCTGTTGGTTTGGGACACCCATTGGATGGTTTGTGGTACACACTTGATGATTTGAGACACCCATTTGTGTGGTTTGGGACACCACGTACATGAATTGGACACTCGATGGGTGACATATGGCAATCGTTGGATGGTATGGAACACACATTGGGCTGGTGTGGGCACTAATTGGATGGTTTTTGGCACTATTTGGGTGGACTGTGTTACATATTATGTGGTTTGGGACACTCGTTGGCTGATTTGAATACACCTTCTATGGACTGGGACACTCGCCGATTAATTTGGTATATTATTAAGAAGGCGATTGAGACACCTGTTGTGTGGTTTTACACTCCTTAGATGGTTTGGGACACGCGTTAAGTTGTTTTTGAAACTCATTGGATGTATTTCGATACTAGTTTGGTTGCTGTGGACACTCATCAAATTATAGTCGATACCGGATATGAGAAGATTTAGTTAAAAATCAATGACGAAATAAATATTTTTGAATTTCGATTGCAATATTCGCCGCCATTTTGGGACACTGTAGGGAAAATTCTCGACATATAGCTGATTATTATCTGATTAGGGTCCGACATCATTTACTGTTGTGCTAGCCATTACATGTTTTTTCGTGTACTTTAACGAAGATTCCCAATTATACTACTTTCAGTAGCCATAGTGTCCCTATTTTTGGAAGTGATTGCCTCGTTTCTGCTAAAATGGACACTAGTGGTTCATATCTGACGTATAATGAGTATTAAGTACACTGGTGTGTTCGATTTGCGGTTATTCTGGGCATTAAAATAATATTTGATTTTTCTTCAAAATTTAGTACGTACTATCTATTTTGAATTTGAAGGGCCCAAATTCCCAATCCTCGTGATATGGCTCACAATTATCTGACATTGATTTAAAATTGTGTATATTTGCACAAATGGCCATTTAAACCAAATTTCTTATAAATGGAAACGATCTGGTGAAATTTAGTGAAAATTGTCCAATTTTACCAATTTCGGTCGCCATTTTGTCCACCATTTTGAATTTTTACAATCAAATTGTACACGAAATAACATACGTCTGTCATGGCAACAATAATAATTTGTTTATGTTGCATATTCCTGCCATCTGTATAACTTTAATTTAAATGACATTCATGTGTATATATCATAAGAAACGGAAAATCATACATAAAAACACAAATAGGACCTTTTTTTCAAAATGCTCTAGAAAATTTTCCCCAAAGCGGATTTTAGCGGATTTTGGATATGTTGTTCCCCAGGTTCTGCCCGACAAAATGACACCAAAAACAGCTTGTAAACAATTTGTTCTAGGTCCAATGCTTCAATGACCAGACTAAGTTGGCTGCATGGACAGAGATTTACCCCTATCAGCTATAATTTGGGCTCAAATTATGTACCGATTCACTAAATTAATATTAGATATTCACATTTTATTGCATATATTAACAATGGTATCCCCCAAGCCCTTTGTTGAGCTTTGGGAATAGGGGTCCCATTCCCAAATCCTTAGCAAAAACCCTTCTTATAATAATAGCAGATAGAGTGAATCTTACCAGGTCCACAATCGGCAAACACTATGCATCTCTGAGTCATCATCAACATCAATGACACTAGTCTCCCAAGAAACCTCCATGGATGTATCATCTTCAATTTTCCTGAAAGTATTAAAAACATATGTAAATTGACAAGTAGAAAAAACAAGAGCTGCCCACGTCCTCAGTGAGTCAGTCACGCTTCACCAAATTAGGGATGCAATGATGCGAAGAGTTCACGAGGCAGTGGTTTACATCCCTTAATGGCCTTATATTATACAGGTTTTCCGCCAGGGGAAATAAATGAGTCCATATTTCAGCCGTATTGGGGAAACATATAACGCGACTGGGTGACCATGGTTCGTCCTGTCGGGAGAACATTTTGGTATTTGTCACTATAAAGTAGTCATTTCCTTGCATCTGAGATACTCATAAATCAACCCATATTATGCAAGTTGATAATTTCTGTGGGTGCATTAATTCTGTTGATGGTCCCCAGAGCATTGATCATGAAATTATGCACTTGAGACGGCCGTCTAATTGAAGATTAAATAATTGAACAAGTACGAGTTACAGTGTTTACAAATTTATAAGATTCCAACAGGTATATTTAAACACTAAACGTCTATGCATTGAGAAATAATACCTAGCAAGGAGAATTGAATTAAATATTTCCAAAAATTTCAACAGGTAGTTGCCATGAAAATGAAACCGAAAGGATATATTCTGCAGGGTTTCTGCTAGGGGTTTGGGAAATGTGGCCGTATTTGGGAAGCACATACCAGGCGGCCTGTCGGGAGAAAATTTGGATATTTATCACTGAAAAGTATCCATTTCCTTGCACTTGAGACAAAGCAGGAACATTGAAGATTCATGTAGCGGTCGCATTGTAAATATAGAAGGCCGATGAGTTCCGTCGAGCTCGGTTGCCATGATGCGACCACTCTGGGGGAGGACTCGGGTGAAATTCGGTGAATCTCAAAAAGAACGGGGGAGTAGTGTAGCGGTCGCATTGTAAATATAGAAGGCCGATGACTTCTCTGCTTGAGAGATCTAGATCTCTTGGTCTCTTTGGGCAATTCCACGGTAACAGACGTACCAGTCAGATAAAGAAAATAGGTTGAGTGTCTCACTGCCAGAATTGAATGTTTTCAAAGCTCACCCCAAGGTTGTTCATATGATGTATGATAGTCTTATCCCGTTTGATATTATAGATCATATGGGCTATTAAGACTTCGGTAACGGACATACTCAATGAAATAAAATCCATAGGCCGGGTTGTCTCACTTAAGCCCCAAACTCTGTGATGTGTTTCCAGATAGCCATACATTTTATCTATTATAGGGTGGACTGATAGATGTTCTATAATAAAAGCTTGATTTCATGCATGGTTGACCACATATCTGCATTGGTGACCATTTGATTCACGGTAACGGACGTACCATGTTTTGGTAAAGGACGTACCTTTCTGAAATGTTGAAACAAAAATGCACCTTCTGATATAATTGCCCTATTATTTGTGGGTTTTCTATCATAAATAGGCTGTTTACTGATGACAAAACACAAAACAGTCATGCATGAGTGACCACTGTTTCTGCATTGATGACCATTTGATTCACGGTAACGGACATTCCATTTATTTTGGTAATGGACGTACCTTTCTGAAATTTTAATAAAAAATGCACCTTCTGATTTGATTACGGTACCCCATTATTGGTAGATTTTCTATCAGAAATAGGCTGTTGGCAAATGAAAAACACTTTATATAGTTTGTATACAAGTAATTACAAGTAAGTTTATTGTTCTGAAGTTTTTGCCTTTGATTCACATCATACGCAGATATCAAACAGTCTTATTCCCAACAGTTTGAGTGGCAGAGCTGAATATTATTTAGTGTGACATTTTAAGTAATGTATTCAGGGTTCCATTCCTAATTTTTATGGAACATATGGCACCTTTTATTTAGATTCTAGTGTATAAAATAACATTTAAAATAAGAAGAGCTAATGAAAGACAATATTCTGTTTTATATCAAATAAATTTTATATCCATTTATTTCATAACATTTTAATGTTCAAGCTTTTGAATGTTGTTGTCATAATTTGATGTCTGGAACCCTGAATACAACTTAATGTTCTTGTGGCTATATATGCAGATAATATGAAATATACAAACCGAATGATTCCACTTGAAAATGAAAAATATCTTTTTGGTAACGGACGTACCACTTTAGAATGGTAACGGACGTACCAAAATTATTATGCATCGATCTTGTTCACAAATTCTAAACACAAACAAAGGGCTGAGTTCTGTGATGGGCTCATCTGCCGTCCTTTAAAAATGTGGTTTTTGCCTTTTATATTGTAACCTAAGACTAAGTTATCCAAAATAATTCACCATTTTGGTAATGTACATACCAATCAACAAGGTGAGAAGTAATTGGAATATGAGGGGAGTTACCTCTCCAAACTGGTATTATTTGACTTGTGATTGCCTGCGCTTCATAATGAGACATGTATACTTAATTTGATTGTGTTTGATATGATTTCATCAACAATCTTGAAAAGTATACTAAAAATCATAGTTTTTTCTAGAATTACATACCCAATGTTCAAGGATGTGAAAAGGTGTGTAAAATGGTTTCGGAGTTAACAAAATTCACATTTTTCTATCCTTTTATATAATGTCTTCAAAAGGGACAATGTCAGAAAAAAGCACAATTCTTTTAAAAATTTTGCATTTTTTTCTATCCAACATGGAATTGCCCTCAATTCGATGTTCACCGAAGTTGAACATCGTCGAGCTCGGTTAGTCCTTCATGGATGGGTGACCGGCTTGTGATTTCGGGTGCTGCCAACTTTCGGTGCGACTCCTGCACTTCTCTCTCTCTCGTTCTGCTACATTCATATAGAAACCAAATTAAAACAGATCGTCTTTCTTAGATCTCAAGTTAATGAACTAAAATTAAGTATGCAAGCACAACAGCATACAATGGATACAACCACTTTTATAACAGTAGCATTATTAAAAGCCGACATCAAAGACTACCGCAAAAGACAAAATTGTCATGCTGTCTGGCAATAACAGGTGTTAGTTACATGTATGTCATGCACGTTCTGCAGGCCTGCTTTCTTTGTATTTTGTTCACAGTATCGGTCAAAACAATTTGTTGTAAAATCAAAAGCCATTCCTCAGACAGAGATGACCTCATGCTCAAATACGTATAATAGATGATAGATCATTTTGTATTCATTGGATGGGGATCAGTAAATACACTGATAATAACTATTAATATTTTGTTTTATTTTTAATTAAACATTTCTTTGATACACACCTTGTTTTGAGGAAAAAGGTCTGCACTGTTCGTCGCAGCGACTGCCAATAAAAACTCACCTGTGTTCATGGTTGTAACTCAGAATTCACCCCCCTCAATGACTTACCGATGTATATTGCGCATTATGGGGGCAAATAGTGGGTCAGAAAGTTTGGATTTATAGACAGAAATCTACGGTAAATTAAAATGTGAGAGGCTTATTACTACTAAACATTCGCCCGACAAAGCGTTACCCAGGATGGACTAGACAACTGTGCATGTGGTCCGCGCTACTGGATATCTACATATATGGCACGAAACGTGAGCATCGAAAACTATATATCCATTTGCCGTACCTTGGCTTATCCGGGTGGGTGACCTACTTTTGTTATTTATAATTATAGCAAGCGCAGACAATCAAATCGGAAAACAAGTTCTAGTGATTTTCGTAGAATAATAATCACTTTTCATAGTACTAAGACAGAAAATAATAGAAATTTCATATTTAATCTGTGTTCAAAATTAACTTAAGACCACCGTTAATTAGGGGACCCCAGTAATAGGCAGTATATGATTAGTATGAATTTTAGTGACTACCAGTCCCTAAGAATAAGAAAGAATACATGTACAAACAAGAAAACCATAGTCAGAAATGGTAACGCCACCAAGATCATATTATTAACCATAAAAATAAATTATAATATAATTATAATATAAACTAGAGGGTTAAAATTCTGGCCTGCAGAATTTTGATACTTCCATATATATTCCCCATCCCCAATCCCATCTAACCATTAACCCTCAACCCACTCCTATCCAATCCTTACCCATACACCACTCCATAACCCTAATATTTCGATAAGCACAAAGTTAATCGTAGCCAATCAATAATCATAACCCTTTTCATAGCCCTATCCACATCACTTAACCCTAACCCAATAAAATACCCCGACCATATTCATTACACTCCTGGAAAGTATATCCATTGCCATACCTTAGACCATTACCATAACTCTTTCGATAAGCCTAGTGATACATACAACCTAACCAGAACCAAATCCTTTGCATAACACTGTCACCTTTTTAACATTAACCATATCCACGACTCTAACCCAATTTATAAACCTGCTCCTACCCATAACATTAAACCTAAACAGAACCCTGATCTACACATAATCATAACCCTATCATTAAACTTAAAGGTGGATTATCTCTTTGAAAACATATATTATACCGTTATCGGGGGTATAAAATATTAGATATGAGTTGAAGTCCCTGTCCGGAAATGCTTCTATAGATTAATATTGATTTTATTTCGAATATCTTCTGGTCTAAACAGGTGTGGTTGTTTAGCTGAAGAACAATAGTGGTTATAGTTACCAGTGACCAGAAATTGTATTTGTATTGTGTAATTTTGTCACAAGTTAACGTTAATTAGTCTAATTATCGCTCATAGCTATGGATTAAAACAATACAATCAATCAATCTGTGATATTTGACGTTCGTTCCGTAGCTATATGAACAGACTAATGTTCTCTATCGATGTATGCTATCGCCCGAATGGTCTATTCTAAAAATAGATCAATAACGTGTCCTAATTAAACATCTCATTTCATAATAAAATTTTCTAAATAAATTCAATATCAGTGGAGAGAAATCTTTCCCGACAAGGGTCTTCAATTCATATTTATTGTTTTAAACCCACAAAATTATTTCAAATTTGTTATTTAAAGAGATAATCCATTGTTAACCCTTTACATGTACCTACATATATTAATATTATTAAATTTCCTAGTGTATACAGTCATCCGGGGGTATTTTCCTGTATAACATGTGAATGCATGTAATATCGGGCACTTAATCCTGATTAACTCATTGCGCATTTATTTGAAAAGTTAGAAAATTTCACCGAATTTGCGCGTGGTTAGTACCCACAACATCCACTCGTCAAATTTGTTCTATCTCGATTCACGATTTCTCCATTTGTTTTTCCTTTGTGAGATTTACTCGTATTTGCCGAAAGCCTCGACCCACACCGATGCAAGCTCTCTGTTAGACGGATTGCTTTCAAACCACGACAGTCAAACTTCCAGGATGTATCTATTATATACCGAGGTACCTGCTAGCGCATTTCACTCGCTCCTTCATTAGCCTGTTTGAATTTGGCGGGAATATTGGAGAATTTCGAGTTTTTCCAGGCTGTGTTCCTCTGCATGTAGTACGTATTACGCTATATAGCGTCGCCACGAGTAAACCTTTTGCTCTGAAATTTAAGAAATCGCACCAGAGTTGGGCGTTGATACCCCCTATCACACCCACTCGTCAGCCAAATTGTATCTCCATGTTTGATATTTTGAAGTATTTTTCAACTTTAAGGTTTTTGTTGGAATTTGCCAATTTGAACCCATCTGAACACGAGCTCTCCGTTGGTCAGGTTGCTTTGTAAGTAGAGCGGTCAAACTTTGGGATATTACCAAATGTATATCGACGTACCTGATCCTGCATTACCTCGCTCCTTCATTAACCCAGTCGGATTTGGCGAGAAAAATAGGTTAGTGATACAGCACTTAACAATACCTATTTACATTATAAAGCCTCGCCACGAGTAAACCTCGACCTATGCGCGAATTAAGCAGACACCAATAAGTTGCGCTTGGATACTATCTATCATATCCACTATTCAAAATGTTTTTATCTCGATGTTTGATTTTTAGACAATTTTGCCCCCTTTGATTTTCAAAATGTCTGAACCCACCCGAAGCTCGCTCGCTGTTGGGCAGCTGGTTGCTGTTATAGTAGAGCATTAACCTTGCTCATCAATTAGCCCGTTGTAATTGGCGCCAAACATAGGTAATTTTCTTGTTCATGCCGTAGATCGGTAACGGTTGGGACAAGAAACTTATAAATGGTACATTCCAGTCATTCTCCCCATTAGGAATATGCAAAACAAATATTATAGCTCTCTATCAATATATTCTAGTCTGAGAGGGCGAACAAAGTTAATTTTTGTTTTGCGAAAATGTTCTGCTATTTGCCTCCCCCCCCCCCCAAGATAATTTTCAACCGATAATATAAATGACCCGTCAATCCGACTGTTCGTCAAACATTATGTCTACGTGTATTGTGTAAACTACTCCTCTCACAGTTTAGAATGTACACAATTTAAACTTAGTGATATTGTGGCCAATATAAAGCTGATGTGTAACATATATATGGAGGATGGAAAACAATATCCATAAGCACAACTTAATCGTAGCCAATTGATAACCCTAACCATATGTGACATACATAGCTTTATCCACATCACTTAACCCTAACCCAATAAATTACCCTAACCATATTCATAGCACTCGTGGAAACCATATCCATAGTCACACTCTCAACCCTTTCGATAAGTTTAATCATACATACAAGCTTAACCAAACCCTAATCGTTTGCACAACACAGTCATCTTTTTAACATTAACGATATCCACGACTCTTAACGCAATTTATAAACCTGATCCTCTCCACAACCTAAACATAGCCCTGATCTACACATAACCATAACCCTATCCTTAAACTGAACCCTTTACATGAACCTACATCTATTCATAGTATTAACCTGTCCTGTTGTATACAGTCATACCGGGTATTTTCCTACATATATGTGAATGCATATAATATTGGGCACTCAATCCTGATTCATTCATTAGAAAATTCCACATTAAATTGAACGTTCGGCCCATTTCGCAACAACGAAATAGCGCATAATGATAGTACGTTGGCTCCGTTGCCTATATCGCGAAGTTGAGAACACTTGGGGGTTTTGTTATAATAACTAGTAGATTGTCATGATATTGAAGCATTTGGGGAATGATATGTACATGTCAGATTAATACCTACACATTCCATATACAATTCGCTTAATTTGGGTGCGATTCATATTCTTGAACACATGAAGGTGGAGAATTAGTCTGCACTTTAAGACATATTTATGTATATTTTACGAATAGACGACGGACGTGTAACGACGTTGTCGGCTCTTCGCAATATAAACACTTTACATTACGTGTCGGCTGATTAATTCCAAATAAACACTCGGCGATATCAACAATCGGACAATAAACTCATACTTTTTCACTTGTGACACAAACAGATCGCAGCATGGACATCATGTTGCTCAGCTTGTTATTGTTATGGCGAACTGGGTCACATATGTCGTCCAACAAATACGAATATGGCCCATTCAAATCCAGACAAGAGCCGATTCGTGATTTACGGACATAAATGTCTTGTAAAGTTTGTCAGTTACTGTACGATGACAGTGGTTTCTATATGCAGTGGGGTGATTTGTGGGTGGAATGATTCAACTGCACGATACAAATTGACGCCCGACAAACACTGATATACGGTACATCATTACTCCTTGAGCAGATAATAAGGGAATGCCCAAAATCTTGTACATCATCTCCTTGTTAGCATTGGTAAACGACTCGAATATATTGTCATGGATTTAGTTACATGTGTGATATGTATTAATGTAAGAACTGTTTTGTATTCAATGAAATACTATTAAAATAAGACGATAGGATCGAAGTGACTTAGTTGGACAGGTGCGTAGCATAATATGCCATCCGAAGCACTTCGGATATGCTGCGGCTGGTTCCATTTTTTTAAAACGCGAATTTGTAAAATTTGCACGGATTGGGAAATGTAATGTCAGTGACGGTTGTTGCAGTGAAATTATTTCCCGTTAGAACAATTCAACTCCACGTAGAAATCACCGACGACTGACAATCACTGACACAAATAATAATGCCTATATATTACGTGTTGTCATACATTTAGTTATATGAATAAAATTGTTTTGTGAACAGTGAAATACTGTAACAACGATTACATATTAATCAAGTAATTGCTCATGTTTCTGTTGTTGATGTTAATGGGCCAAATCACGAACACAATTGCATGAAATACGTATAGACACATATTTTCAGATGCCAATGCATTGAAAAGAGTCACATAATGACAGAAATTACGTGCAGGAGGAAGAAACGGGTCTCGTTCTGACTGGTTTAGAGAGCGTCCTGCATTATTCTTCTGCATAATGGGACAGTCCATTAATTTCTCCACGTCTCTATGAAATCATTATATTCACCAGAATGAGATAAAGGCGAATATTTGTATAATTGAAGATTTTCTATACTCCAACTCTCGCTTTGTAGAAATATCACGGACATGTCACATACGAATCAGTTAACTAATACTAAAGCCATCTCGGACGGACGCACGGACAGATATGCTGATTACTATATTCCACCCAAATCTATCGGGAACAATTAGATATATATATTGATGGACGGACGGACGGACAAGCTGATTCCAGTATACAATCCCCACTGCATCCACAACTGGTTGCGGGACTATAATACATGTAATAATTATAATATAAATGGTACCTGAACATTCAACATCAATGCACGTATAATCGGAAGATTAATGAGAATGCTTTAATGTCGGTTCTCTTTAGCACTGCACATTTGCAGAATTCCAACATGGAAACACGACTCCAATTTGACGATTTCCCGATGTTCCTAACTCCGAAAATATCCGTCCCATTCTCATAAGTCTTGTTCCACATGGGCAGATAAGTGGTTTGAACAAGCACATTACACGATCCACGAGCAATGAACGTTGGATCCGAAGAATAAATAAATTTCACGGTATATTCAACAGTCATGATAAACAACAAGAGACAAAGCAATGTACACGGCGTATGAACGCAACCGAACAGAAAAGAGCGTTCTCTGTAATTACATTCCCTATATGGTAGGAATAAAGAGCATTTGTTTCACGTTTCTTGTTGACAAGACTTAAATGATGGCGTACGAAACTAACAGTGGTATTTTATTTTGTGAAAGTATAAAGGGAGTCATTTCCAATTTGGCAGACATATACTTACGGAAAGAATTGAATGTCCATTTGCAGTAATCTACAGTTTATAATAATATACGAATTGTTATTACGAAAATGATGATGTTTGCATTTTTCTATGTGTTTATCGTTGTTATCGCAAATGAAATAATTGGATATACGTTGTCTTTACGTTAGTATAAGTATACATCGTATAACTAAGGCTTGTTTGATCCCATTAATGTAATGTTTGTTTTATGTTTGGTTGTATATGAGATGCAGTGCGTTGAAGATGCGAAAGAAGATACAAAAGTGAAATGCACGCACGCAGACAGCTCATGACACACTATACACGTTAAAATGATAATTTAGCACACACCATGGGCAAATTTTTTTCCGAATCGGTGGGTTTATATTCAAATCCAAGTTATTAGGTTTATAACAGCTCCAATATGTACTCATACCAATACACTCTGGAAATGATTGTTGGAATTCGATGGGCGTTCTATCGGTTCCCAGGTACAGGAATGGGCCTGGCCCACAAGACGGGTGCGTTCGAATCGGAGCTAGGTTCCATCTGCAGGGAGATGGGGTAGCCGGATGAAGGAGAAGGGGGAGTGACAAAGTTTTCGCGTATATATATATTATATATATATTATATATATAAGCGGAAATTTTTTGAACAGCTCCAAAAGTTTAGGTTGAAATAATGGAGCCTTTTCTGGAATAGGTCGATTTGGATCCGTTTTGGACACTGGATTCCCCAAAAGTCGTCTCCGTTTCGCGTGTAGCATTATATGAATTTTATGAATCAGTAACGAATAGTTTGTCGAATGAGATGTGAACTTGTTCAACATCCGTTCATAGTTCGCGCATTACATTTTGAATAGACAAATATGGTGCTTTCTTATCAGTTGGTCAATGTTCGGGGTTAGGTTTGAGATGGGGTAGACACAACAGGCACACGGGTTCAGTGTACATACTATCTATATGGTATGTGTCGAAGGTATCGAATTTGGTGGAAATCAACAGCGTATACGATATACACCACAACTTACGACCGTTTCTGAGGAGTTCTGGTGACAAGCAGTTAATCCCAAAAATATGAATTTTCGATGGTCTGTAAATTGGACATTTCTCAACCGATTTACAAAATTCTTTCAGGAGGATCATTAGTACGTCCTATAGATACACGAGAGTAAAAATGGTTGAAATCATAACCTCAACATATAAGTCCGTCCCTGTTCAAAACTTTTTTTCGTAGAAAGTTGCTAACGAGTAACTGCATAAAAGCTCTCAAATCTGGATACCTTGCATGTTATAGGCGGACACAGGATATGAAATAAATCGAGTTTTGCTAACCATGTGCGACAACTCTGTAGAGAAAGCTCGGACATAAATTGTAATGTATGGACCAATAGGGCATACTGAGTTGTACCTATGGCCCAAATTTGGAGTCTCTGCTGCTCATACTTTTCGAGATATAGCAACCCCATTTTATTTCAACAAAAAGGGGGATAACTCTGTAAATCAAGCGCGGACAATATCCTGTATAGTCTATTCAGTTAGAATTATTATAGGTCTATATACATACGAAATTCCAGCTCCCTATCTCTTGTACTTCCAGAGAAAAAAAGAGTTATAAAATTGCTAAGAATAATAATACTAGTAAATAATATTGGAAAAAAATAAAAAATTGAATAACAATATACTTCCATATTAAAATATGGAAGTATAACTAGCTTACAAATTCCATGTGGGAAATTTGGATACTTTCATATATCAAGATTTCCCGTTTCTCGTGTTATACATTCAGCCCTCTTAATTCAGATTGTTTTGCTTCGGCAATCCGCTACGGCAATAGTATGCCGTGGCCCAGTTTGCTTCAGCAAATTGCTTTGGCAATGCTGATTGCCGTAGCCAATTATGAAGGCTGTACATTACATTCTTCAATTAAGCTGTCTCGCTTTTTATTACACTAGCTGGTGGGCGCGACTTCGTCCAGGCTGTTTCCCATCTTCTTTCCGGCGAAAGGCGGGATTTTACCTTGAATTGACTATTTTGAAAGTCAAGGTCAGGTCGGGGTCATGATTTGACCCATCCAAAGCACTCCCCGGAGAAAAGTAACCCTAGGTATCAAATTTCGTCGAAATCCGTCTGTTTTACCCTATTTGACCTTGAATTGACACTTTTGAAGGTCAAGGTCAGGTCGGGGTCACGATTTGACCCGTCCAAAACACTCCCCGGACAAAGGTAGCCCTAGGTATAAAATTTCGTCAAAATCCGTCCGTTTTACCCAATTTTACCTTGAATTGACTGTTTTAAAGGTCAAGGTCAGGTCGGGGTCACGATTTGACCCATCCAAAACACTCCCCGGACAAAAGTACCCCTAAGTATCAAATTTCGTCGGAATCCATCTTTGATTACCACACGATCGCATGCTTTCCAAACGGTGTGGTTATTATCAATATCAGCACATGTGCTAATTAATCTGTGTCGGACTATTTTATTGAGATTTCGGGGTAAGACTACCAGACTTTCATTTTTGAGGCGCGCAATCGCTCTTGCGCCCCATCACGTGCCTAAAATTGAAAACCAGCGAGCGAGCGATGGCGGACCTAGGCCAAATACAGAGAGCGAAGTTGGCCGAACCTGATAACGCTATTTTCAGTGTCTACCCAGACGAGATTGGTTAATAATGTGTCCCATTTTCCGTTTTATTACCGCGTTGCGAGAATGCCTGTATGATGTGTCGCGAGATCAAAGGTGCCGCGACCTAGTTACCAATTCCACAACTTTCCATTCACAGTGCGGTGTTAATCAACCCGCCCGACGTTTGATCACTGACACCAGTACATTATTTGAGGTCACACGGTGTCGAATGCACTATCTGTCTGAATGATTCAAAGCTAAAAATACATTTGAATGATTTCTATGTATGGCTTTAATATGACGTGACATAAATTCCTGGAAAATCAAAGCGAGACCACGTGGCCGGGAGATGTTGATATTATTCTGTCAGCATGGAATCGGAGTATTAAATTGATTCTTTATTAATAATTATGAATTACAATTAATATAGGAGCATGTACAATATAAAACATAGTGTGTAACATTCACTTGTGCTTATGGATAGTGGATTAAGCAGTGTTAAACCATCAAAGAGATTCACTGGACATCGATCGTGAGTTAACTAATTCAATTTACGAGGCATTTATGAATGTATTTCCGGAAATCCGTTGTTTATTTTATCTTGATAGAAACTTCACGCCTGGGCCCAAAACCCAGCGAGCGTTACTATGCGCGCCTACATTTTCTAAAAATGAAAGTCTGGACTACAGCTTTTAAAGCGACCCATTTTTACTTTTACATCGACCTAATCCCCCATAATACCAGTGGATTTTATATTTTCAAGCACAGTATACACGCTGGCGTGCTAATAAAACTATATTGATTGCATAATGACTGAAACTTTGAAAGGACCTTAACTTGTCATTGAGTTGTACTTGTTAACTCGTTTAGGACGGGAAACGGATATATCCGTTTCCCAAAACATTACCTACTGGACGGGAAACAGATATATCTGTTTCCCACTTCATGCACTTGTTATCAGCGAATGAATCTTTTATAATAACATGTTTTACGCATAGTACCATGTATTCAATATAGGCCGATCACCCAGTGAGGGGTCCAGGAAGATGTAACCTATTTTTGGCGTCACGTGGGGGTAGCGTGCCATGATTCGTGACGTCATTGTTCCAAAATGGCGGCGCCCAGTAGCCTAAGACGTAGACAAGTTTTTGGTTGGCAATCACCATGGATAGTGAATATTGACCCCTTCAGCGGAAGGAACAAGAAGCGAGAGAAATTTAAGTATATTCCTGGATCCTATTTTTTGGAAATTAATTACATTTGATTCAAAATGTCGCATGCAGACATCTCGTGTACTAGCGAAATTACAACCCCCAAATGCATAATTTTCCGAAAATCGGTTGCCATGTCAACCGGTCGGAATTTGGCGGTATCTACCCAAACTTTTTGGAAGATTTATAGACCACGGATGATCACCCATATATTATGAGTTGTCACGTGGAGAATTATGTCATGAAAAATGGTCTGACCCAGCATTAAATTGCTATACAATGATATAAAAGCATTTTAATGTTAGAAAACGGGGGTTTGGCAGCCATTTTGAATGGCGCCCTCTGTCATGATGGGCGACTTTCGAGCAAGGCTAGTTCCAGATGTTGGCAAAATATTCCAGGATCATTTAACTTTGGAAATCATTTATATTTGATTCAAAATGTCGAAAACATATCGTCATATAGCGAAATTACAGTCTCCAAACGTATAAATTTCCGAAAATAGGTTGCTATGGCAACAGGTCGCAATTGTTGGTATCTACCCAAAATTTCTAGAAGATTTATAGACTACGATCTTTACTACGGATGATCACCCATATAGGATATGGAGAATTCTGCCATGGCAAATGGTCTGACCCAACATTGAATAGACGCACAAATTGCTATAAAATTATATAAAAGTAAGCATTTCTGCAAACAATCTCGTCTGTGAGTAATGTTTTCTCAAAAGAATCAGGTCCCAAACGAGTTAATGTTATGACCGAAAATGTTTTTTAAACAAATTGGAATTGGGAATTTTCGTACCGCCTAGCAATCTTAATTCTTATTAATTTTTTTTTTTTTTTTTTATTTTATTATGGCGGTAGTCCAACAAATTTAGACGATTCGGATTAAGATATATTTTAATATTTGGACATTTATGTTATCTTATTTCTCATAAAGTCATATATCATATACCGTTATTATAGGTTATACGGATTAAAATTAATTTTGTAAATCACTAAATCATTAAATCATGTACAAATATTAAAATATATCTGAATCCGAATGGTCTGACTCTGATTTGTTGGACTAGCTTTGTAGCTATGACTGAGTATGGGCATGGTGCAGGTGGTATGGTATACCATAAGTCATGATAAGCCATGATAAGGCCGACTTCTTCTTTATTCGTCTGTCCCTAATTCCTGAAGACACTAGAGTCTACTGTCTAGACAGAGTTGAACTTGAACAGACTGAAGTCTTACTCTTAGTCTTAGACTCTTACTCTTAAACTTAAAGGTACTCAACCCGTAAAGAGGGTCCCCATCTCAACAGATTCCAACAACAACAATCCGATCAGAGGGTCCTATATTACTATTTCTTTGGCTTTGGGGGTAAAAAATATTTGATTCGAGTCGAGGAACCCGGGCCATCAAACAAAGCTCAGAGTCATTAGATATTGATTTTTGAAAATTCTTATGTTCTCGAGATGAGTACTTATAACTGCCGTCAATTTGGTAACATGCTCGAGATTTTACGCCAAAATTCTATTCAAACAGACAAGGATGGATAACTCTATAATCAAGTGGGTAATAATATTAATAACGAATTTTTTACTATCTTCTGGGCCAGAAAGAATTCCCGATAATGAAAAATAATAAATTTCTAAAATCTATATCTAACAAATCTGAGCTTTGATGGGTGACTTCCTCGACTCGAATCAAATATTTTTGACCCCCGAAGCCATTGAAATAGTAATTGAGAGGAGTTTTATCGGGTTGAGTACCTTTAAGTTACCGTAAAACGGGGTGACTTTGCCACCTTTTTGGCATATTTCTATGTAGCATTCAGTCACAAGCTAAATTCAGAAAACAGTTCTACAGTCATTTAACTCAGGTAACTTCATGCTATATATTTCATGTGTGGTTATAGTCCATGTATGTTTGGAATGAGAGCATGTACTGAAAAAGTTGGGTGGCAAAGTCACCCCATGGGTTGGGGTGACTTTGCCACATGTCGGTACGATTCTCTGTATGCTTCTATGTGTGTTGAAAATAACAGTGCCACATGTATCTATTGTCCATTTTATATGGGCCTGGTATAGTAAATGTATAGATTTTGCTAAAAGGGTCATTCATTCACATGTAAGTAGACCAGACCGCTTTGGACCAGTCCAACTCCATACAAGGGTACCAGACCAGAATGGCCTGGACCGGACAGGACTGCCTAGTCAATGGACTGGACCACGCTAGACTGGACCACCTAGGGTGGTCCAGTCTGGTCTGCATCACTAATGTCTTTATAATCTTGATTACGAAATATAGAGAACACATAATTGTCAAAATAATACATGTGCTAATATTGTACATTAATGTACAACTACTAGGATAGGCTGTTTTTGGTGTCACATGGAGAAAACTATGCTACTGATGGGACGATGTCATAAACTTCACTCCGCAAGAGCGTCTTGGTTATCACTGAAAAGTCACAAAAAAGCATGCCCTAAGCTAAATACTCTAAGAATTTCAAGTCACATGTTTTTCCAGATTGCATTCAATACAATGGATTATGGTGATGATTTCACCAAGATACATGTATCTGCTCAGATTGTGATGAAGGTACCGATACTTTGTAACTGAGTGATAGACCATAATTACTGTTAATCCAGTACATACCGTATAATACAGTCGCTGGGCATCTGGATTAATGCATAGTATTCTGTGATGATCACTTGAATCACTTTATTTTACACCTGTATTCATATGTTTACTCTAGTCCTATTGTTTAATACTGTAGAATGTGACCAGCACACACATGTGAATTAACTTTGAGGAGCGGTGTGATTACACATCAGAGATGTTTTTGCGTGGAGGTGGGTGACCGCGATGGTTTTTGTGGTATAAGATATATCACCCCCCTCACTTGTATTAGAAATACTGCCCAATGACTGAAATCCACATAACAGGTTTACCAAGCAATGAGAAGATTTGTGAGCTTGATAATGCCTTAGTAACTTAATGTTCACCACAGTCATGGCTGAATAAAACCTATGATTCTAAAATGGTACAAATACATGTATTCTATTGGTTCGAAACGGTATTGCCTTCAATGGTAAAAATATCCATCTATAGGCTTTTTGCAGTTTTTATGCAATAGGGCTTATTAGGAAATACCATGCTAAATTTTTATACATGAAGATGCAAGTTTTATACTAATAACAGTATTAACTGAAGTAAAGTGATAGATTCTATATAAATATATGCGGCTTGTAAATTTTTCTGTTCTTAATTTAATGCGGGGTTACTTTGCCACTATGGCAAAGTGACCCCGAGCGATTTCAATTCTCACATGGAAATTTGTTTTTTTCCAAATTACAATTAAATAATCTAATACCAGGAAAAAGTAAATATATTCATGGAAACAAGACCAAATAGCAATAAACATGAACTTTCCCTTAGGTGTGTATCATTGCTGGTCTCGAAGAAACCCTACAAATTTGGAGTTATGTATAAAATTTGCCAAAATGTTCTATAAAGGTCGCGTGGTGACCTTGACCTTCAGAATTTGTATACATCAATTTTTGTGCCACATGTGATATAATCTGAACTTGTAAAATCATTAGTACATATATGAAACATTTTGCTATCTGGTTATTGGTGCTGAGCTGTTAATTCTTAACTTTTTCTCAGTGACGTGGCAAAGTCACCCCGTTGGTGGCAAAGTCACCCCATTTTACGGTACTCTTAGTGAAGAATGCCTGAAACTTTACTATTTAGTGAAAGGCTGAATGGACTTACAAGTTACATCCGACATACAGGCGATGTATATCGCAGCAAATAGAACATCAACTAAATGAAGATCATCAACAAGTTAAACAACCCAAGTGCAGTATTGTCAATATGAATGCCGAGAATTCGGTTGAGTGAATCAAACAGAAAGCAAAGCAAAACTTTTTTATCAGATCATCGGACGTCATTTCATTAATAGGGTTATTTCCCTTGGTGTGCAAATATATTGTGTGGTACATATCTTGAGTACGAAATTATTTTATGTAATGTGTTACCTCACCACAACTGGGAAACTAAGCATTACTATAGAACACATCATTGCATACGTAGGGTAATGTGGAGCGTAATGCGACACATAAGCACACTAGACCCCATCATGCCACTAAAAACGATGGAAGGGCACACACTATTAAACTAAAAGTTAGATAAATATTTCCTATACATATTAATACTCACACTTGCCTGGGAAGCACCAATTTCTGAACACCATTACTCCCCGTCGACGTACCCAATCCGTCGCATTATGCCCCATACACCGGGCACAATTAGACACATCTGACATTACAACAGCATATACCGAACTTAATAAATGCAAGACGGTCTGCAGTTTCTTTTCTTTTGTGGATTGAAAGAATGTATAAGCGTTATTTAAAGTCATAGCAGCAGACCAATGAGACATTTTATTGATTTATATGGCAGGTAAAAATAGCACCATAAAGTTTTGATTTCAGGAAAATGGCCGGGGTAAGGTTAACAATAATTAGTTATCTATATCATGTTTTAATGTTTGGGAATGATCGAATATGTTTTTTTTATTTCTTTTCTTTTGAACTAAGGTTACGATAAGATTTATTTTTCCAGGTTTGATTTGCGATATATATGCCTAATCATAATTTTTTCTCGTACGGTACTGCGTGGTTAGGCCCTATACCCGATCGAGTGTCGCATTATGCCCCACAACCAGACAACATGTCTCTCCCCCAATATGAGTGAATGTGAATAACCGATGTTCATAGAACTGATCAACTTACTATATAAATCGTCTTAAATTACTTTACCAAAATACGCATGTAGCTTTGGTGGTAGTGGTAAGATGTTCTCGTTTTAAACATG
>CP136063.1:180748507-181204146 GCA_032622095.1 Siphonodentalium dalli
CCCATACACCGTAGGTGTTTGTCTACTGTGTATGATGTGCATGCCACCGCATCAATTAAGAAGCAAAGCCCCCCCCCCATTCCGAACCTGGATCGGCTTATACTACGGGCTCAACTCTAGGAAGTGAGTGCAATGGGCCGACATGAAGCCGCTCAGTGCGCGCAAAAGCTCGGTGGGAATTAAACTTCAACAAAAAAAACTCACCGTTACTCACGGTTACTCAACGGATTAGCGCGACAGCGCTTGTGCATATCCTCTCCGTCGAACGACCGGTTCGCTTGCTTCTATGGGCCTTTATTTATAGGGGAACAGGACGGCTAGGGCCCGATACAACTCATCGATCCCGGTGATATTTCTGTCTCAGGTGTTTCATCCGATTAGAGTGGTTGACATAATAACAGTAGTAATTAGGACGTTCATTTAAATTGGCAGGTTGCACATGATTAACGGGGCTTAATAAGATTATGTCATTATGATCAACATTGAAACTTTATGAAAGATAAATCGCAAGATAGACGATAACCATTAATGTTGTCAGCTATGTTGAGGAAGTTACAATCAAGTGACTTGATATCTGCTTTTGTAGTGGAAACGTCTTTGCTTTGTTTTTGTTTTGTTTTTTGTTTTGTTTTTGTTTTTGTTGCTTTGCTTATATAGTTTACTTCCTAACATATTAAAAGATCAACCAGGATCAACAGGCATGACATGAACATTCTGAAATATATAAAATGATTATGGGTAGTTGCAGGGCAATGCAGACCTATTTACTAATGAAAATAATCATTAAATTTCACGAACAAAGAATAATTAAAGGTACTCAATCCGATCAGAGGGTCCCCATCTCAACAGATTCCAACAACAACAATCCGATCAGAGGGTCCTATATTACTATTTCTTTGGCTTTGGGGGTAAAAAATATTTTATTCGAGTCGAGCTAGGAACCCATCAAACAAAGCTCAGAGTTATTAGATATTGATTTTTGAAATTTGTTATTTTCTCGAGACGAGTACTAATAATTGCATTCAATTTCGTAATCTGCTCGAGATGTGTACACCAAAACACTATTCAAACAGACAAGGATGGATAACTCTAAAACCAAGTGGTAATACTAACGCAATTTTGACTGTGTTCTGGGCCAGAAAGTATTCCCGATAATGAAAAATAATAGATTTTTATAATCGATATCTAACAAATCTGAGCTTTGATGGGTGACTTCCTCGACTCGAATCAAATATTTTTGACCCCCGAAGCCATTGAAATAGTACCTTTAAGTCTCCTCTCACATTCCTCTGTTCAAATATACAGTGAAAACCGATGCCTTCCGAGTGCGTCTGCATTCTGTTTCAACCAAATATACTGATACCAATAAAGCGTGGGAAGAATTTGTGGCGGGTGTAGAGAAGAAAAAAACACTGTTCAGTATTTGAATTTGTTGCTGCAAGCACAATGTCGAATTATATGTATCAGGAAGTTTCCGAGTTTGTGGTGCAAAAATGGAGAACATACTCAATAACTCGCTTCACATTGGAAATTTTCAAACTTCAAACAAAATCCCAAACCCTGTGAACTCTCCCTTAATCAAAACGATCGTTTCAGTACATGATCATAAGTCAACTACGGCACTAGACAACCAGTTGCATCTGCATCAAAAACCAAGGACACACCGTCATTGAATAGTTCGTCGCCAGCTAGGACAAACATGTAGTACTAAACAGCCAGATAATGCAGACGTATCTGACATTGTGAACAAGCTGTCGTGAATTCATATTCGTCGGAACTAGTGTATATTACGTTGATATAAGTATTAGTAAAACACTTGAAAATACAGAAATATAAGATATAAATCTGTGTTACCATCGGATCCCCTTGAATATGACAGTTGTTACCCGGTCACAGGTTGAGAAAGTAATGTTTTATTTTTCGGTATCGTGGAATTCAGACGAGAGGAAATTAACTAAGTAATGAGACTTATAGATGCCACTGAAATGCTTCAGCCATGCTCGAGTATACTGATCGTTGTTTTTTCTTGATTACAGAATCACACAAAATGTATGAAAACTAGCAGTTTGGTGTTGCAAACATAATGTCATTTGAATAGTATGGCTACCAGCATTGCAATGAAGCTGGAAGTATCACAATGGACGATCCGGGTACCGAGGGAAACAAAATGTTGGATGTCTGGATATTCCTTTCTCTATTATTTATGTAATTTGCCAATTTGGGTGCGAAAACATACATATTTTGGATCCTCTGCTATCACGCAAATCCTCCGCTGTTACCCCATCCGGTTACCAAGGGTGCTGTAGGGTGTGCTAACGGAAATTATTGACTGATCACGGAAGCACACAAACCATAGCAATAGCTCAAACTTGACTTCGAGCTCAAATGGGTAAAATAAAGCTTTTTCTGGTTGCAAACCAAGGGGCATAACTCAGTACACCTACAATATTTGTCGAAAATAAGACATGTTTGATGGGACTTAATATTATGCCAAAAATAATGGCTCATCATAAATTTGAAGTACAGTATCCCCTTCCAGGTTGGCCAAAATGTATGGAAATTGTCTATTGCTACCTAGGGCATGTTTGTTATTCAAATACAGTGTAGGATTAAGTGTTTCATAACAGGGGCATCTGTTTTTCATGTTATTATTAAATGCTTTTTATAAACAAATATTTTGATAAATTATTGTATGTCCCTGGCTCCACCCGTATTTGACCCCATTTGAACAAATCTGAACCCCAGCTATGGCCCCTCCATAGGAAATATAATTTGAATAGGCCTGATGGTTCTCGAGAAGTCGTTTTAAGAATTACTATGGAGGGACAGAGTTTTTTTTTTTTTTATAATTTCTTTATTTATTCCCATGAAACATCAATTTTAAACATTACATTACATCAGTATCAATAACAGAGTATAAAAAGTCAAACATGTATACATGGTATTTTGTGTAAACACATTAATGTACATAAATGTGGATTTTCATTTGGATCGTACTAAATTTATCTTGTAATGACGGCTGAATATGGTGTATATATGCATTCATTTATATTAATCATAAAATATAGAAACATTTGAAGGATGTTAGTATTGTAGGCTGTGGTAAATTGAAGCCCATTTCCCATAAAATTTATCTAGACAATTGTTTGTTTGTGCAATATATCTTTCATTCTGCATGACGTAATTTATGTTTGCCTTTACTGCAATAAAAGATGGTCTTTGGTTGTTAATTTTACTTTTATATATGGAAAATTTAGTTATTTGGATACACAGGTTGACAATAATCTCTGTTCCATTTATTCCAAATATAATATCTATTTTAGAAAATGTGTCTAGTTGTGTTTGACCTGTTGCCACTAGCCATGTATGTAGGCTATTCCAAATTTCAGTTACATGTTCACATTCTGTAAACAAGTGGACAATTGTCTCGGCATGGATATTACAGAAAGAACATTTGTCATTATCTATGACTTGTATAATTTTTAAGAAATGATTTGTTGTAAGGATCCTCTGAAGGATTCTATATTGGAAGTATCTCAGGTTTGTGTCAATTGATGTTTGAAATGGTAGCATATAGTATGATTGCCATTGGTCTTCATCAGGCCTGATATTCAAGTATTGTGCCCACTTTATTTTGTTATTAGAGGTTGCATTTATCAAATTTTTATTAAATAATTGGTAAAATGTTTTGCATCCTTTTTTAACATTATACAGTGAGAGAATGGACAATGTTATATTTGGACCTTCTTCAACTTGTATGACTTCATTTGCGATTTTAGCACTCCATTCTTTAGGTATTGATTTTTTTATTCTAATTATGTCCATAAATGTTGCCTGTATATTGTATCTTGACTTTAATTGTTCATGAGTGAAGAAATTACCATGTTCATTTAGCAAGTCTTTAATATAAACAATACCTTTTTTGTGCCATGGTTTTATATATCCTATTTCAATTTTTGAATTGTGCCATATTGGTTCATTTAAAATGTCTTGTATGTATATAGGTTTAATTAAACTATTATATTCAGACCATGTTTTTGCTATATCCTTCCAAAATGGGTTTTTTATTTTATTTATTGTATTTATATCATTTGCACCACTTTGGAAGTAGAATTCGGGGATATTTTTAGTGAAGAACAAAGTCCATCTATCTGATTTGGTCAATACTCTTTTGATCCAGGAGATTTTTAGACCTTTTGTATAATTTAATAGATCAATCATTTTTAACCCTCCTTCGTTATATTCTTATGGAGGGACAGAGTTATGGCCCTGGCTTCACAACTATTTGACCTGGTGACCTCATGTTAACAAATCTGAATGTGAACCACCCAGGGAATTTAACATCCACACCAAATATTAACCTATTCGGTCTTATGGTTCTGGAGAAGAAGACGATTGTTGACGGACGGACATTTGAATAGACGGACGAAGAGTGATGATTTTTGCCCAACTGGAGAAGCCTTCGTCTCAGGTGAACTAACTACCCCCCCCCCCCAAATATGTGATAATATCACCATGCCAAACGACAAAACAAATTCAGATAATTTAATTAGAACCCCAGTTACAAACTTGAAGTGATATGTTTGTATGGACGGATGGCTATAGAAAGACGGACGGACGGAGCCCAACCATCTTCTGAAGCATAAATATCCGATCACCAATGTGTTCATTGTTCTGGGTCGACCTCTAATTGTTCATTGATCAGCAGCATGGCATGAACATTCTCAAATATAGAAAATTATTTATTGGTGGTTGTCTTTCTCAAGTAAATTAAAGGTACTTAATCCGATTAAACACCCCTAAACTACTATTTCTTTGGCTTCGGGGGTAAAAAATATTTTATTCGAGTCGAGGAACCTACCCATCAAAGCTCAGAGTGATCAGATATCAATTTTTGAAGTTTGTTATTTTAATTGTTTGTGGCCCAGAAACACGCCGTCAAAAGGATGGTCTCGTTCAAAACAGCGGATGAAGATGGATAACTCTAAAAACAAGTGGATACTCAAGTGATAATACGGCCATATTTAGTTGAACAAAATGTTGATAAATGGGGAATGTGATACCATAGTTGACAGTGGTTAGAATTATTTTGTTGCAATTAATCGATTCTGATAACTAAAGCATATTTTGAAGAAATGTTGTTGTTGTTGTTGTATCTTGATGATATGGGGACCCTCTGATCGGATTGAGTACGTTTAAAATATTCATGAAATTTCTTGAATCAAAAATAATTAAAGAAGCTCAATCCGATTCAAGTGTCCCCATATCATCAGATTCCAAAACAACAACATTTTTTTAAATGCCGCTTCAGTTATCAGAATTGATTAATTGCCCAAAAATAATGCAAACAACACTCAACTATAGTATAAAATTGCACAAAACGTTATTTATCAACATTTTGGTTAATGAAATCTGGCTGGATTGTCAAATTTCTGACAGCCACAGCCACTTGATTTTAGAGTTATCCATCTTCATCCACAATTTGATCCGAGACCGTCAGTTTTACGTCAATGCCACTGTAGCTCAACAGTCACATGATTTCATGTGTTACAGGCAATAAAAAAACGATTAGGAATATGCGGAAATACAAGATGGCTCCCATCCAGAGGTCACCCCAAGAATCCATATGAATTTTGGTGATGATGTTACCTGCAGGGTGTGCTAAAGGATTTAGTGATGCAAAGACCAAAATCCAAGATGGCTGCTGGCCGTCATGTTTTTCAACAAAATTCAGAAAAAATGGTAAGCTCCCATCCAGAGGTCACCCCGATGATCATAAGAAGTTTGGTGAAGATTGGATGAGGGATGTGGCCTGTAAGGTGTGCCAAAGGATTTAGAGATGCAAAGAATAAAATCCAAGATGGCCACTGTAGGCCATGTTTTTCCAACGAAATTTTGAAAACATGGTAAGCTCCCATCTAGAGGTCACCCCCGATGATCCATACAAAGTTTGGTGAAGATCGGATGAGGGATGCGGCCTGTAGGGTGTGCCAAAGGATTTACTGATGCAAAGAGTAAAATCCAAGATGGCCATGTTTTTCCAACGGAATTTGGAACTAGAGGTGACCCAATAGATCCATATGAAGTTTGGTGACAATCGGATGAGGGATGTGGTCTATAGGGTGTGCCAAAGGGTTCAGTCATGCAAAGAGTAAAATTCAAGATGGCTGCCGACAGCCATGTTTTTATTTGAAAATTGTTCAAATTCGATATCTCCCATCTAAAAGTGTTCATAAACATACCTGTAAATTTTCAAAACAATTCTCCAATAAATGAGGGCTGCAGGGTGAAATTAGCGGTTATGTTTTTTGACGAATTTCGATCAAAATAGGAGGCTCCCATCTAGAGGTCACCCCGAAGATCCATTTTAAGTTTGGTTACGATCTGATGTGAGATGTGACCTATAGGGTGTGCCAAAGGATTTAGTCATGCAAAGAGTAAAATCCAAGATGGCTGCCAGTGACCATATTATTTAATCAATTTCGGTAAAAATAGGAGGCTCCCATTTAGAGGTCACCCCGAAGATCCATATGAAGTTTGGTGACGATCGAATGTGAGATGTTGGCTGCAGGGTGTGCCAATGGATTCAAATTTAAAATTCAAGATGGCTGCCAGTGGCCATGTTTTTTAATGAATTTTGGTCAAAAAAAATAGGAGGCTCCCATTAGGGCCATGCGAATCGGAAATTCGGCAACTGATCGAATCTCGATTGGATCGGGTGTCCGATGTCGAAATCGAATCCGAATCGAATCTGGACAAGCAGTGGACGGAGACTATTGGATTATTATCATTCTAATTATTGTTTACTTATTTATCATAAAAGCTGAGACCTTTTTCGAAGCAGAGAACCAAGACAAAGTTCACAGACACGTTCTCAACTTTATTTCTGAATGAGAATCAAAACTACACATCACTTAGTATAACATGTGACATATACATGTATGCCATGACCTTGACGACTATAAAGTAAATAAAAGGTCAGCTGATCACATTGTCCCCCGATAATGTGGCAAGTCGATGTTGCTTTGTTAAAGAAATAATAATAAATGTTGAAATTTTCTAAGTCGAAAAGGGTTAATAACTCCGTAAAAAAAATAATCTTTCCGTCATCTATATACATGTTGCATATCTCCAATATGTGGGTAACAATACTCTGAAGTTTCAAATATCTACGATCAAAACTGTAGGAGGAGTTGATTACACCATGAAGGTTCTCAAAAGTGTGACGGATGGACAGACGAACAGATGGACAGACGGAGCCCGTTTCTCTAGTCCCCAGAAATTTTTTTTTTTCGGGGGACAATAATTACTACTGAAGAAACACTACTGGTCTACTATGGTAGTCTATATATAATGGCTTTTATTAATTTGATAGTCGCCATTGACTATGACTGCATTATAAGGATTGCAGGACTGATGTGTGCTGCATCATAAACAAAGGCATGTATATAATGCGCATGACCCACCGCATCAGTACCCGGGTGGCTACTTGTAATAAGGCATTCCATTTGACGGGAGGTACAGGTAACTCAGTATAATCATATGCATTTTGTCCCTGAATTTAGTTAAAGATGGCATTACCCGGCTTTTTTGTCAACCGGAATGCATTTATGTGAGGTACCATCTTATTCATTCATAACATGTCAATATAGGTTGATCGTCAATATATTACATTTTATATTAAAATGTATTAATATGCCACTAGCATAATTATGATGCAAAACACACTTGGCAAGGTATGAATGCACATTAATCGATTAGAAGAAACTAAAGCTAAACACTAACTGTATACAATTATTTTGACCGTAGATGTCTTGACATTTTACATGGATACGAAAATTAGTTGTTTGTCCCCATTAACTGGAACGATTAAGCAGAAAATATACGAATCGAAGCTTGCAGGACTCTAGCTCCCATCTAGAGGTCACTCCGAAGATCCATATGGAGTTTGGTGACGATCGGATGTGAGATGCGGGCTGGAGGGTGTGCCAATGGATTCAAATTTGAAATAAAAGATGGTTTCGGTCAAATAGGAGGCTCCATCTAGAGATGTGACCTGTAGTGAATGTTTGCCCAGACCATACTGGTCATGAAAGTCCCATGCCACAGTTACGAAGCAGCAGGTTCCAGAATAAAAATTAAAAGTTGTTTTGGTCATTACATAGGCCTAAATATCTAAAGTAGCAAGTGTTGGATATATTTTTGTCAACACATAAAAATAATAATTTCAGCCCAATATAATTTGGCAAAAAAATATTTTCATTTGGCAAAACATTTGGTGAAAAAAGCAGTTGAGCCAGCACATATCCTGCATGATGAGGTGCCAATGAACAATCATCTATACTCTGTGCATCTACACCAAGCCTGGATATAGTGTGTCTGACATTTGTAGAATGAGGTCCCGGAGGGTGAATTTGATGACCCTATCCCACAGTGGGCTAGCATCACCAAATTCACCCTCTGGGAAACTCATTCTGCTTAGGCCTCAACTGCTATGGGAGACCTATGACCAGACGGACGTTCCCGTTGAAGTTGGTGATGTTCACCCATAAGTCACCTGGATTATGCATTTTATCTTTTGCAAATTAGGGGATATAGAAACTGAACATAAGCGAAACAGTATCTAAAAACAATGTTAATTTGATAATAAAAATATTTCCCATAAGATGAGACCTAAGCAGAATGAGGTCTCCAGAAGGTGTGCAGGATAGTGTCACTAAATTAACCATCTGGGGACCTCATTCTGCAAATGTCAGACACCCTATATCCAGACTTGATCTACACAATTTTCTTATCCCAGGATAATAAAAACAAGTCATTTATGATGAAATGAATATAATCTCTTTTATCAATAAAATGCCATATCAACAATGATAAAATGATCAACATACTATATATAACTTATATCATGACTCTATACAAAAATATATTCAAGCACTCAAACATTCACACATCATTTGTCATACAGGGCTGGGAACCTACAGTAATGCCCTAAATAATCGACGCCTTAACCACAGCAGAATTATGGGTAATTTTTCAGGATTTAGTTGGAAATATGGCTTGTTGCCATTCATCGGAATGCTCTCACTGAGAGCTTTCCAATGAATGGCAACAAGCCATATTTCCGACTAAATCCTGAAAATTACCCATAATTCTGCTGTGGTTAAGGAGTTGATTATTTAGGGCATTACTGTATGTCATAATTTGTTTGAAAAATGACAGCAAGATATCACACCTGGAAATTTCAACAATCATTTTTTCTATATTATGATATCAACAAGCTACATGTATTAGACCAACCCATCTCGGATACTGCAAAAACCAGACATTTTGGTGTTCATATTTCACAATCTCGAAAAATGGTGACGGAAGTCACTAAACACCTATATCTTCTTAACAGTCAGGATTCATGGTGAGCAATAAAAATTTGATATGATATCCAGATCATTCGACATATTATTTGGTTGAATTATTTATATAGGTTAAGAAAACGATGAATAAATTACTTAGGGTTCACACACACACTCACGCATTTCCATTATCACTTTTGTCCAACTCAAAATTTATCACTTATTTTTGTACTGTTTCTTTCTAATTTTGTTTTAGTTTCGGCTTCTCAATGATCTCATTTATTGACTTTTCAATTAGGCCAACGTTCCTGAAGCATGGCCAAATTTTTTTTTTTTACACATTTAAGGTCAATCCACACCAGACGCAAGCGCGCGATTATAACGGCCGTTTTCTGTCATCCGTAGCAGTTCAAAGCGCGTGATTTTTATATCCACACTGCAAGCGACTGAATCGCTGACGAGGCGATCACATCAGTGATTTTATGCTTCGTTGATATCTCGCTTTGTGGCAAACCAGCCGGATAATTGGGTCGCTGTCAAATAGGATATTTATACGCGCGTATTCCTCCTATATTTGAAGGCAACACAATCATTCATCGTCGCGATAACAAATGTGGTGGAGGACTTTAGCGACATGCTGATAACTGAAGTGCAAGGATAAATGAGAAGAGAAAATTCTTGGCAAGAGCTCGACGTAATATCATGGTCGTCTGGTTAATTTTTGGTGCCAATCCATTCCAAGCTTGTGAAGGCACTTTGCCCACAATTGCCCCATGTAAATGATGCACTCAAACGATTATCGACCCAAAATTTCAAACCATCGCGCGTGACGAAGTGATCCAGCTGCTTTCGGTGTGAATATAAAAATCGTGCGCTTTGAACCGCTATGGACGACAGAAAACGGCCGTAAAAATAGCGCGGTTGCGCCCGGTGTGGATTGACCCTTAGCCAATACAATGTTACAGCCAGCGTGAACCCTGCATGTACACACTTCAATGTGAGACATCTTGCCGTCATTTTCGGGCATGTTATGAAGTAGGCTCCCATCCCTGACATCATTTGCCATATATTCATTCAGACTCAACGACATCTAACAGAAACACAATGAAAGGACACGATGAAGTCACTCTCCAACAAATTTTATTCCACAACAAATTTGTGTGATAAAATTATGCCCCAAATTCACATTGGCATTGCCAGTAGTATAAGCATTCTGATGTCTAATCAGGGTTTAACCCTTTCATGACAGGAGCTGCGGTGGTGCAGCATTAAATATCATGTGCCAGTGCATTCTCTTATATGTGAGAATCTCCCATAGGGAACCTACCAAATGTAAGAGATTGCACTACCAAATGTAAGAGATTGCACTGAATTTACAAGGTCAAGGTAAATATTGTGAGGCTAATTCATTCTCTTATATATGCAAGGCACCCTATGGGAAACCCCTATATATAAGTGAAAGCATTAGCACAGGAATTTTCGCAAAATTTCTGGAAGCTCCAGTCATGGGTTAAGCAGACTTAAAGATGCCCTGTATGTTTTGACAACAGAAAACTACTATTTGTACCTTCTTTTCTATAGCAGGAGATACTGAGATTTAACCCTTTCTACACTAAATATTCATTGATGAGTAGTTATCCGTTAGGAAATGTTCACATAATAAGTTCAAGTCGTTTGTTGAACTTATTATCTGAACATTTCCCACCAATAAACAGGACCCCTTCTGCACTTTTATTATCTGTCATCTGCTTATTTTTCCCCTCCAGATGCATAATTGACATTCCAATCTATTCTTTTATAACTTAGTGTGAGAATACATTTAGTATAGAAAGTGTTAAAATGTGCAGATTGACTAGCTTCTGACTTTTGGTCAGGAGTCCAAAATGTAAGTCAATAAGAGCATTTCTTGTACCATTGCCCATTTATGGTGAACATTAAGGAGCGTTCTTAAAATTATGCTTTGTTACAAATGACATGAATGCAAGTATAAATGCTATATTTTACTCATGTGGTAAGCAGAACATTTGTATTAATTTGGTGTCAAATCATATGGGGCCTCTTTAATCTTTTCTATACTACATATTCATTGGCAAGTAGTTCCCCTCGTAATTGTTCAGATAATAAGTTCAACAAATGACCTTTGGGTTGTTTGTTGCACTTATTATCTGAACTTTTCCTAAGGGAACTACTCACCAATGAGTATTTAGTAAAGAAAGGTTTATCAATAAATACAAGAATAGTTTATAAAATAACAGATAAGTTTTTATTCACTGACCGATTCTTCCGAGTTATTTCAAAAATAGCGTAAGTCCAAGCCTTGAAATAGTGTGTCTGTCATTTGCAGAATGAGGTTCCCAGAGGGTGAATTTAGCGATGCTAGCCCGCTATGCGAGGTAGCATTACTAAATTCACCCTCTGGGAACCTCATTCTGCAAATGACAGACACACTATTTCAAGGCTTGCGTAAGTCAAACAAGCCTGATTATAATTTTCCAAATGGTTTAGATCAATGTGACCCACACAACACTTCGAAAATATTTTTTAGGCGGTTGGTCCGGAAGATGGGATGTCATTGTATTTTTTCTTTTAACGCTTCCATAACTGGAGCTTACTGAAATTTTGCGAAAACACTGTGCCAATGCATTCTCTTATAAATCAGAGTCTCACGTAGGGAGTCTCGCATATATAAAATAATAAATACATTGGCCTAACAATATTTACCTTGACCTTGTAAGCCAGTGCATTCTCTTATATATGTGAGGTTCCGTATGGGAGACTTGCATATATCAGAGAATTCATTGGCACATGATCTTTAATGCTGCACCAGCGCAGCTCCCGTCATGAAAGGGTTAAAGATCCTGTGCCAGTGTATTCTCTAATATATGAGAGTCTCCCATATATAAGAGAATGCATTGGCACATGGTTTTTGAAAAAATTTCAGGAAGCTCCATTCATGGAAGGGTTAACACTAGGTCCTACTCAGCAATGTCTCCCTTAACCCTTTCAGTGCCAAGTCCGATTTTTGTATCAACCCATATTTCCTTGATCATTTTTCAAATTTATTGATTATAATAATGTGATACATTGATGGAAAGAGCTCGATTTTTGTATCAACCCATATTTCCTTGATCATTTTTCAAATTTATTGATTATAATAATGTGATACATTGATGGAAAGAGCTCTGAGGTCTTTCCATCAATGTATCACATTATTATAATCAATAAATTTGAAAAATGATCAAGGAAATATGGGTTGATACAAAAATCTGACTTGGCACTGAAAGGGTTAATTTATCTCACACAATTTGCAGAGAAAACTCGGAAAAGACTGTTTATATAATGCAGATAAGAACATACTTAAAGATGCATAATCCGATTAAGCGCCCCTCAATTACTACTAATTGGATTCGGGGGTAACAAATATTTGAATCGAGTCGAGCAACCCACCTATCAAAGCTCACAGTTATTAGATATCGATTTTTGAAATCTATTATTTTTCACGATTGAGAATTAATAGTGGCCCAGTAAACAGTCGACGAGCCGCATGTCTCGGACCAAATTGCAGATGAAGATGGATAACTCTAAAATCAAGAGGGTTTCTGTAGATAATAAGGCAAAATTTCGTCGAACAATATGTTGATAAATAAAAAGTATCGGGCAATTTTTTACTATAGTTGATAATGGTTAGCATTATTTTTCGGCAATTAATCGATTCTAATAACTGAAGCTGCATTTCTAAAAATGTTGTTGTTGGAATCTGATTATGTGGGGATCATTGAATCGGATTGAGTACCTTTAAATACTATCAAGGCACAGAGCCTTTATGTATTTGATAATGCCCCATAATGTAGTAAAAACAAGTGCACTGCACGGAGTATATCCCCCACAAAGGTGGCTTTCCACTTTCCACAAAGGTGCCTTAATTGAAAAGATATCTTAAGTAGCATTCAGATGAGTACGTTGTGTTTAAATTGGATTACAGACAACAACACCCAGGCATTCAGATGAGTACGTTGTGTTTAAATTGGATTACAGACAACAACACCCAGGCATTCAGATGGATGTGATGCATCCATTACGTTGTATCATTTAACGTTAACGAATACAACAGAGATTCTATTTTAAGCGCAACAAAAAGCATAACGCATACATTATATGGCGTGCATCATGATGTTTCTTGCTTTCAATTGATAAAAGATGGTGGCTGTTTTTGAAGCAAAGGAAAATATTATGTATGCTAAGAAAGTGTTAATTGTTTGGATTTGACAGGGTTAACATTATCGAACAATTAACTATTTACAGATAGATCGATTTGCAATATTGCATTTATTCCAATATCAAACTTATTAGCTGCAATTATTAATCAAAAGCTCTGCGCTATAAGTTATAACGCAACGTATGCAGCCGTGTAAACAGCTTAACACAGACAAAGGATTGTGTCAAATGCAACATACAGACCAACACAACATACTCATTAGAACACTTCTTTAACCTGGCATGTGATGACTGAACAAAACCTGTAGCATATACAGTAATGCCCTAAGTAATCGACCCCTTAACGACAGCAGAATTATTGGGTAACTTTTCAGGATTTAGTCTGAAATATGGCTTGTTGCATTCATCGGAAAGCTCTCTCTGAGAAATATGGCTTGTTACATTCATCGGAAAGCTCTCAGGGAGAGCTTTCCGATGAATGGCAGCAAGCCATATTTCCGACTAAATCCTGAAAAGTTACCCATAATTCTGCTGTCGTTAAGGGATCGATTACTTAGGGCATTACTGTAGTTATCCTTCAACCCATTGTGATTCATGCATATACCAAAGATCATTCACGTCCTATCTGTGATGTTGGAGATAAAGGGATAGAGGTATATTTTTTCACAATAAGGGCCATAACTTCAGAAGAAATTAATGGACAAAATTTGTTACATGTGGATATTGTTCTCTTCATACTACCTCATGGGCAAACTAAACATTCAAGCCTTGAAATAGCGTGTCTGTCATTTGCAGAATGAGGTCTCCAGAGGGTGAATTTAGTGATGCTACCCTGCATAGCGGGCTAGCATCACCAAATTCACCCTCTGGGAACCTCATTCTGCTGAGGTGTAAGCATAGGTCAAACTTGAATGTTTACACGCCTTGAAATAGCATGTCTGTCATTTGCAGAATGAGGTTCCCAGAGGGTGAATTTGGTGATGCTAGCCTGCTATGCAGGGTAGCATCACTAAATTCACCCTCTGGGAACCTCATTCTGCAAATGACAGACACGCTATTTCAAGGCGTGTAGACATTCAAGTTCGACCTATGATGACTGAGATCGAAAGCTCAAAAGTTGTTAAGAATGGACGGACGGTGCATTTTCAATCTAAAAGCATTAACTCTGCAACAAATGAATGGACGAAACCCGTTCCATGTGGATATCCCTTTCTACATGGTGGTTCATGAGCATACCAAAGATAATTAAAATCCAACCTGTGATGTCTGAAATAGAGAGCTTCTAAGGTCTTACATATGGACTCACGGATGGACTGATATAACCCATATCTATATCCACGCCATACTTCATTTGCGGGGGATCAATTATTTGAGTTCCATTTTCAGCATCGAGACTTTTATTTTAACCCTTACATGAAGGGAGCAGTGGTGGTGCTGCATTAAAGACTCAGTGACAGTGCATTCTCTTATATATAAGAGTCTCCCATAGGGAACCTCACATATATAAGAGAATACACTGGCTTACAAGTTACAAGGTCAAGGTAAATATTGTTAGCCCAATGTATTCTCTTATATATGCGAGGCTCCCTATGGGAGACTCGCATATTTAAGAGAATGCATTGACACAGGGTTTTCGGAAACTTTCAGGAAGCTCCGGTCATGGAAGGGTTAGAGGGACCAAATGCACTCACAGTGGGATACAGGGACCAGCCTAGACCAGATTTTCAGGGCGAAATGACTTCGCCCTACTATAAAAATAAGGCGAAGTGGCCGTTCTATAGGGCGAAGTGAGTCTACAAAATTTAAATTGATCAGTACTACGACAGGAATCGCTATAGAACGAAAATAGGAGAGATGACATATGTCAATTAAACTTATGAAACAATGGTTGAAATATGGAGTCATTATGTTCACTTCATGACCCTAATAACTATTAATAATACCCAAACATAATTGTGAGAGGATAGCAGCATTTTATATCGTAATTGTGGGAGAAAGACAGGATTTTATTTCATATTTTTCGGGTTTTTAAAAATGCCAACAATATATCAAACCGAAACGAAACGAAATCATGAACACTTTTACTGCGCTCTGTTAATTTGAAATTTTAATATGCTTCACAAATGAATTTGTTTTAAAATTTCTTTAACCAAACTCCATAGAGGGAGTGATGAATTGACACATTGTGAGAGGTGTGAGTTGTAATCTTCATTGTAAGGTGTGGTAATCACGGTAATCTAAAAATAACAACAACCAGATTAACACTTGAGGTCCGACGATGTTTTCACAGGTGCCAGTAATCAGACTCCGTTGTCAACATGCTTCCAGATTGGAACAATACAGGTGTTAATTGTTTTATAACACCCTGATACACCCTTATAGTGGAGTATTGTGTGCAATCACAGTTGACAGTTGTAAATTATCATAAATTATTTGGGGCATTTTGCCGATTTTCGTCAGTCAACTTTGGAATTTTCAGGGCGACTTGAACTTCGCCCGACTGCAAAATTAAGGCGAAGCGGAAGGCGCTAGGGCGAAGAAGTCGCCCACGTCGCCCTCTCGGCTGGTCCCTGGTGGGATATGTGCAAAAATGATAAAAGTCTGTAAAAAAATCACCAAGAACAAGAAATAAATAATCTTTGTTCATATATTAATAATTGAAAGTTCTCCAATTCACGTGTTGAAACCATTGTTATGTAAACAAAATAGTTAAGAGTGATTTGTCAACAAACATCGCTAATCACGTAGTAAGTTGAAATATTCAGTCTAAATATGATTTGTGGTATATTTTTCAATGCTTTGACCTTTGGCAATGTTTAATTCCAAGTTTTTATTAAAATTTGGCATCATATTGGACAAAATGGACTTTGCCTGTGTAACAGTACATAAAACAATGGTTTTGATCTGTGAAATCTCGTTGTTGGACAGCTATTAATAATGAAAATTAGAACAAATTTGATCTGTTTTTGAAATAGTGTGTCTGTCATTTGCAGAATGAGGTTCCCAGAGGGTGAAATTAGTGATGCTGAGGTGTAAGCAGAATGAGGTCCCCAGAGGGTGAATTTGGTGATGCTAGTCCGCTATGTGGGGTAGCATCACTAAATTCACCCTCTGGGGACCTCATTCTGCAAATGACAGACACCCTATTTAAAGGCTTGTTAATGATAGTTGTTTTACAGACTTTTATAATAAAAAATTCTTATTTCGCATGAGAAGTCTTCAAGGTCCCTGTAAAGCCACACATAGCATTCGGCTATTTTTTTCACATTATCATTTACATAATCAGGGTTGAAATAAAAGCCCCAATAAGCAATAAATATTTTAAAGCTCATTCCACTGATCATAGGAAACATTCAAATCTTGAAATTTTGAAGTTTCTAACATAATGTGGGACTTTGATTGTACTTTGAACTAGAATAACTGTTTCTTCATCCTGACAGTTCCTAGACTAGTGGTGTCAACAGTGCATATATAATAATGGTTTTGATTGGGGTGGCAATGGTTGGCAATGCCAATTCAGCCTCTACTCACCCCTGGTCAAGCGGTACTGCTAATTTCCTATGATGTTGTTGGGTCCTGCTGATTTTCTATGATGTTGGTGGGGAATCCAATGCTGTTAAGAAAAGTCCCATTATTTTTTAATGTTATTCTTTTCTCAGCCTTTGGCTAAGCTGAATGAATTGAGGAAAGGCTATTATGGGTTAAAAAACTAAAAAAAAACTTTGTTGTTGCAAACTGATCAAGACAGCTATTCCTGTCATTTTGCAAATTCCAATGCAGCCATTATTTTAGAATTTTATGTTCTTGAATGTTTCATACAGACATTGGCTTTTTCTCAAATTGCTCGGATTAACCAAACATGGTGAAAATGTCAACTTTAGAAGAAATAATGGTCCTTTTTCTTAACAGCATCATTTTGCCCCACCAGCATTATAGCAAATTAAGCAGGACACCACCAACATCATATCAAATTAGCAGAACCACTTAACCAGGGGTGATACTGGAGCATAATCAGTTATGGAATCAACCTCTTATAGCACTACAACAGCTTTGTAAAACTGCTGATCAGAAACGTCCAAGCCTTGAAATAGTGTGTCTGTCATTTGCAGAATGAGGTCCCTAGAGGGTGAATTTAGTGATGCTACCCCGCATAGCGGGCTAGCATCACCAAATTCACCCTCTGGGAACCTAATTCTGCTGAGGTGTAAGCAGAATGAGATCCCCAGAGGGTGAATTTGGTGATGCTAGCCCGCTATGCGGGGTAGAATCACTAAATTCACCCTCGGGGGACCTCATTCTGCAAATAACAGACACACTATTTCAAGGCTTGGAAACGTCACATTGATGTGATTGGTCCCTGTTGTTTGTAAGCAGGAGTAACACGCAGTGTTGGGTAACACTTAAATAAGATAGGAGATTAATCCTACTGCTAACGCAGACTCCGTCAAGTATCCCCCAGGCTACTTTCGACCATGATTTCCCCAAGGTAACATTTCTTGTGTTTATTCAGCATCTCTGTGACGGCTATCAATCGTTTCAAGGATGGCTGAAGAGAAAGTATTGAAACAAATTTGAATGTGATATTTATGCCATAATTGTCCATGTTATTGTGTGCATTACACCTATTTCATAAAGTTAAGCTTTAAATCCCTAATGTTGGTATAAAGCTTCTACAGTTCAAGTCTGGATATAGTGTGTCTGACATTTGCAGAATGAGGCCCCCAGAGGGCGAGTTTAGGGACGCTATCCCACATCACCAAATTCACCCACTGGGGACCTCATTTTGCTTAGGACTCATCTTCTGGGAAGTATCTATAGTCTCAAATTAACATTAATATTAGTGACTTTTTCCCTTCTTTTCAGTTTCTATATCCCCTAAATTGCAGAAGAATTGCATAATCGAGGTGACTAATGGGTGAGCATCACCAACTTCAACTGGGAACTTCAATCTTATCCTAGGTCTCCCATAGCAGTTGAGGCCTAAGCAGAATGAGATTCCCAGAGGGTGAATTAGATGACATTTTCGTTGACTGTTAATGAGCTCTATGTAACTATACCAGACATAAAAATGCCGAAAGCGAAAAATGATATGTAAAATCCAAAATTAAAGAGGGCTATTTCTGCCACTGACCAACATTCGTGACATGTAACCCAACAGCAACATCAACATTGGCAATATAAACAGGGTTCGCGCTGCCACTTGCCAAATTTGCCAATGGCAAAAATAATTCACATTTGGCAAAAAATATTTTCATTTGGCAAAAGTTTCGGCAAGTCACTTTTTAATTCCTCAAGCAATTTGAAAAATATTGGTCAATCATTACCATTTATTTCAGGAAACTGTTACAACATAATTATATTAGTGGTGTTTTTAATATATAAGGTTTAGGAAAAGTTAACACCACTTAAGTAACCATTCTACCATTGTATTGTTCGGTGATTGGCTTATTTTTGTATGATAAACAACAATAGAGATGCGAGTATAATTAATTATTAACTAACTGCTTTCTATCGATATCAAAAGTCGTTCAACACGCGAGTGTCGAAACATAATAATTAATGTTGCAGAAAATGATACTATCAGGGTTAGCATTTGGCAAATGCTAATATAATTTGGCAAAAAATATTTTCATTTAGCAAATTATTTGGCAAAAGTAAATTTCGGTCCAGCGCGGACCCTGAATATAAACAGTTAATCTCAATGCCAATCTGACACCCGAGGTTAGCAAATGATGATCCAATCAAACAGTCACGCCATTGCATACAAATGGAGGCCGTGTATACAAGCACAATGTCACAATATACACAAGCAATAATTCATATGTGCATTGCTTGAGCATATGTTGTCGAGAACGCATGAAATACACAGGCTTCATACATCTTGCAGTAGGTGTAATTATAATGAAGAATTGTGACTGAGTGAGTGTATAAAACTGACAAACCTGTCTGTCACTCTCTCGCTTCAGTTCACTAAGATGGGTATCACATATCTGGTGGATTGTGGCTAGATCTCTGGCCAAATCAAACGGGATGTTCTCCTTCACAGTAGGATACTCCTCAACACTCTGGAAAATATATGCAGGTGCAGCATTAAATACCCCCATAGGGATCCTCACATATATAAGAGAATGCACTGGATTACAAGGTCAAGGTCAATATTGTAAGGCCAATGCATTCTCTTGTATATGCAAGGCTCCCTATACCAACCACAAAATTAACATCCAACAATCGAGATTACTTCTGTTTTACAGTGTGTTGTAAAATGATTGTTAAAAATATGCATTCTCTTATACTACTATATGCAAGTCTCAGTCTCCCATTGGGAGCCTCACATATATAAGAGAATACATTGGCCTAACAATATTTACCTTGACCGTGTAAGCCAGTGCATTCTCTTAAATATGCAAGGCTCCCTATGTGAGACTCGCTTATATAAGAGAATGTACTGGCACATGATCTTGAATGAGTGCAGCTACTGATATGAAAGGGTTAACAAAAAAAAGTATATTTAAGCTTGAAATCGAGTTTGATAAATTAATGTTATTATAGCTATGGCATGGAAGAAATACACTATCTTTTAAAGCTGGGGCTGTAGTAATAACTTACCGATAATTTGGCTATGAAGTCTACGATTCTTTGTTTGTTGTTCTTAATGCATGGATTAACAACATTCATGTATGGCTCCTGGATAAGATATATAAAAACAATTACACATTGGTGGTCACTGAAAAGTGCTTTGGCATATCAAAGCCATGACAATAAGGCCAAAAAAAAAAAGGTTTTGGTTCTCAGGCCCTGCCGCATTGAATAAAAAGGGCCGCATTAGGCCTTTTTATTGCAATGCCTGATGTTATGACAAAAAAACTTACGAAAAAATATATTTATTTTTTTTATCAACATGTCCATAGCAGATATGTGTTGAATACTAGTGTGCATTGAGCTCTAACATGTGTTAAAAAGTGACTTGCCGGCTTACAACATGAAGTAGATGACTACAATTAAGAAAATGATTAGCTGATCCTCATGCTCTTCTTACAATTAGTCATTGTGAACAACTTACACTAATTGTAACTTTAATATACAATTGAAAGGCACAGGACTAAATTCAGGATCACATATTAGAATGGGGAGGTATCAGTTTTTAGACAACAATAACAGTAGTTAATGTCAGGGGCATTATATATTTTTAGGTAATCCCAGTCATACACTGGTAGTACAATGTCATTTTTATATAAGACTAAATGAGTTTATATGCATAACAGTTCCCTCTACATTTCTGGTTATTACTAGACAGAGGAAGGTATCTTTGTCCATGCTTACTATGCGCAGAAAAAAATAAAAAATAAAAATAAAACCCTCCCTCCCTCATTGATTTGAAAAAAAAATTGCCTTATTGACAGATTTTATCAAGAAAAAAGCTTGGAGCAAATCGAAAATTGAGGTGTGACTGTCCCAATGGGATTAATGATACCCTTTGTTTTTTAAAAACACTAAGATGTTTCACATGTCAGTAAACATTAAGTTAAAATAATAAAATAACAGATTCCCATTACAGGTGCACAACCCTAACACCTAACCCTACACCTAAACCTATTGACCTAAAAATGTAGGAATAAAAGCTTGGACAAAATTATGCATGTTTCAAAAACATTTCTAAGTCGAAAAAGGGGATAACTCCACCAAAAAAGTCAGACACACGACGTCATAATCACAGGTGCACAGGTTCCATGGTACTAAATATCTGTGCCAAGTTTTAAAACAATTAACCTAAAAATGTAGGAATAAAAGCTCGGACAGACCGACAAGCTGATTCCAGTATACCCTGGTATAATGAGTCTTTCATTCAAATGATCATTCAAACAGACATCACAATGCGTGGCATAATGCCAGCAGCAGAAAGCTTGGATCACACATTAGGTGTGGCGACATGGTTTAACATTCATCATTCTCACAAGTGAGATCTAATTAGAATCATGGCTATTTCAAAACAATTTTCAAATGTTTTCAAGGTGCTCTATTCTAAATTTCAAGGCCATTTCTCATTGGTTTTAAATTTTGTTCAAATCGGTATTCAAATATGCATTCAATGAACAGAGCATATATCATCAAGAATAAATGGTACTCAGGGACCCTCAGGGTAATTTAATCTGTTGGATTCAAGGCAATTTCCAGTCTTTCAAGGCGCCACAGGGCCTCTGACATTTAACAATACTTATCTTAAACAGTTTAGTATTGGTAACTAAAAGAAAGAAGAGCATCGCTAGGTCGTGTCATAATACGCCCATGGTAATTTTTAAAAAGGGCCTTACTCTGGTGAAAATCGGCGAGCAAAACCCAAATTTGAACTGAACATGTATTTTAGGCTAGTAAAGGCATACCAAATTTCATTCCATTCAGTTCAAACTTATTGAAGTTATCATCCAGAAATAAAAATTTGAGTGCACATTCTAACTAAAAGGGCCGTAACACTGGTGAAAATAGAACTGTGGAACCCGAATTCGAACTTGACCTGTATTTTGTGCAAGTAAACCCTATATTCCAAATTTCATTCCATAAAGTTATCATCAGGAAACGAAAAAAGAGAACAGTCAGACAGATGGAGGGCAAGACCAATAACATAATACATCCTGTATTTAATAAATTATTTAAGTTATGAATTGCTTAACTCTTTCGCCACCGAATTTACAGAGGTCAAATTGTCCAGGATACCGGATTTACAGCAGTTTATATGGAAATTCATTGTCTCACTTGTGGGGCATTGATACTAGTATTTATAGATGTGGCAGATATGGACACCCATATTGTCATGACCAGTGACAACTGCCCATCAATTTGCACTAACAGCTGATGGATGACGTCATATAATTGTGATTATATCACCATGGTAACGCATGCCATATGTGCCAGGTGCATAAATACCATGAATACATTTGAACTCAAAATTTACTGTTACAAATAACTTTATTGCAATATTTCACCACGTAAGTATATTGACCAAACTCACATTCAAATAGTTAGCACTATATCCATCATATGTAGTAAATTAAGGCATATGTGGTGATTAGGAATGAAATTAATAGGCGTACAATGAGCATAACGATGAGCACAGACCAAGTGTATGCCCAAGAAGGCGTTAAAATATTAACTGAGATAGACCCATTTTCCTGGATTTAGGCCCACGTGTTTTCAACTGTAATTATGCTAAGGAATTATGAATAACTTCCCAAAAACAACTGCCACTGATCTCATTGCATTCCCAAAATGTTTACGCATGTCAATGTCATGCTTACGACATGCACTCGCAGCTAATATTATTGAAGTCGCACTATTGCACAGCACGGCCAATTTCGTAAAATTACGTCGAAAATGGGAGACACTAGCCGGTTACCACAAAGAAAACGTCATCAGAAAGGCAACAATCTTCTTTATTTCATAAACATGTGTTATCGACATGTGTTTGTCATAAACAATAACAAACTTAATCAATTGGTACATGTGTATCTGATAAAAAAAAACACACCTGTTGGCATTGTTACGTCAGCATTTTTGGGAAAACCCAGGGAAACCCCACAATAGTAATTGTGACGTCATACATCTGTTGTATAAATTTAGGCTGGGAACATCTCATTGTGGCCGTATTTGTCAGGTCTGCGTGTTCAATGGTAAATTAGTATTGATACAGAATATCACCCAAATGATATCTATGTCGCCAGTCAATAAAATCATTAGCATATCCCTGCAAACGTGGTATTATTGTCTGTTATTCCTGAAAATTATTCTCTGCCTGCTAAAACGGGCTGCGGTGGTGAACGTAAATTACGTCGTGCTCGCTAAACGGGCTGCGGTGTTGAAAGAGTTAATGGACAATTGTCATCACCAGCAGACTAGTATCATAGTCTAATGTATTTATATGTACCTACCTTAGCACCAAACTCAAACTCCACAAGATTAGCTAAATTCTGTAGTGATTTGGCAACTAGCTTAAGAGATCGACACGCTGAATCTGATGGTGTTTCTGAAATGAACAATATATTGCATCAACAACATTATCTTATTTGGAATTTGGTGACTTTTTAGGCATAACTATCTATATGGTATCACAAAACTATTGTAGTTCTGATCAGTCAAGTCTTCTCAAGTAGTACAAATTTAGTAGCCACATCAACTTGCTTAACCATTTCTATACTAAATGGATTCTAAATCCCCCAATTTTAGAACATATGACACAATATGGGAACATAAAACTGTTGTTGGGAATTATTCAAAAATGACAAGAGAAGAGATGTAATAGGCGTGAATTCTCATAAAACAATTTGATTTAACTCAGTGAGATTGTTCAATATCGTAGTTTAACCCTTTCTATACTAAATACTCATTGACAAGTAGTTTCCTTAGGAAATGTTCATATAATAAGTTCAACAAACAACCAATGGTTGAACTTATTATCTGAACATTTCCGACCATTGAATATAAATAATTCTGTTCTGGTATTATCTTTTCTTTCTGACTGTTGACTGTGTTTACCTGAACACCCCTCCAAATGAAAAATAGACTGTTCCATTGTGTCCTTTTATAACTGCGAGGAGAAACCATTCAGTATAGAAAGGGTTGAATCAGTTGACACTAAATTAAATTTCTATAAATCTCTAATGAGTTTTCATGAGCATCACCCATGTCAAACTCAATTGACTCCAGTTACAAAGTTTCAAACTAATAAGATCACGATGAATTAGAGCTATGGTTGGTATGGCAGTGGTGCTGATACAGTCAGGGAAATGGCTTGACCATGTCATGAACCTATACTCTGGCTACGCCCATTGAGCAGACTTGTTAACTTCAGAATGTCGGAAATCATGAGATTCCCTTTAAAAAATTGTGAGATTCCAGGATAAATTGTCAGATTTTTTTATAACGGCTCAAAACGTTTCTAAAAAGGCATTTTAAAAGAGACATTTGCACTAATTAACACCAGTTACAGATAGATTTAAAATTGTCTTTGCCTGGGATTGGGTTTCATCACCTCCTGTGTGTGCATTGACATATGTCAGCAAGTATATATCCATAGGGCAGCTCAAATCATGAGATTTGCAGCCACGATCATGAGGGCAGGCGATGGGGTGTGAAATCATGAACTCACTCCAAAATCGTGAGGGTTATCATGTCTGCCATAGAGATCATATTCCACCCATTAAAATCTAGGGAACTTTTTGATGGTCTGATGCGGAACTTTATAACATTGAACAAATAATGCAGAGATTATATTTCTTTGTTAATTCTTGTTCCTTAATAATCTATTTCACAGTAGGGGGTGGTCCCAGCTCGAGATTGCATAATTTTTGTGAGCTGATATTGCAATAATATTGAATTGATTACCTGGGAAAAATTCCAAGTTTGTAAGCGACGAAAACCAAAATCTGCTCATCAATCACCTAATCATGCAATCTCAAGCTGGAACCTTCAACTACTGTGACATTCATTGTTAAGGAACATGTAATTAACTAAGAAATATAATATCGAGACAAACACTCGACACCGGCGAAACACAGAATATAACTGGATGTTCCAGAGGACACGAACGGGTCAGACACCTTATGGTCAATAATATTAATCTCAAAGAAATATAATACCTGCATTGTTTTTTCAATGTTATATAATTCGCTGTCAGAACATCAAAACTTGCCAAGGGTTTGAATTGGTGGAGTATGATCTCTACGGGCATAGCCATAATAGAGATTAATGACATGATCTAACACATAGCCAGAGGGACATTGTTGGGGTGGGGAGGGGTGTCCAGTTTTGAATTTCCAACACCACCCTACCTATGTAAACCAAAATGCACAACTCAGGGAAACTTCAATTGCATGCCCCTTGAGTTGGATTTTTTCAACTGATATTTCAAACTTTCTAAATAGTAAGAAACTTCTAACCTGATTTCAACTGGTAGCCAGGCCTGAGAATTTTGTGCCGGACATTTGCAGAAAGAGGTTCCCAGCAGGTGAATTGCATGACGACAGCCTGCACGGCAGGCTAGCATCATTAAATTCATCCTCTGGGGACCTCATCAGGGTTCCTGCACCTATTTTCATATGAAATTCAAGGGTATTCAAGGAGTGTAGGGGGCCCAAATTTAAGGGTTTTCCAGGAGTGACGGGGTCAAAATTCAAGGATTTTCCAGGAGTTAATGGATATTTAATGGATTGTGGGAAACACTGTCTAAGAGCTGCTAGCAATGAAAATTAGATGCTCAAAGGCAGTGTTTGTTCTAAAATCCAATCACATGAACATGGTATATCTGTTTAATTATACTGACACTCATATTATGTAGTATTTCTGGCAATAAAGTACTTCACACAAAGTCCCAACCAGTGTAAGGCATTTAGTGAGATAAAAAGTGTTGAGAACAATATTTTTATGTATATAAAACTCTAATTAAACATGGTAACATAATGACATTACATTTTTTCAATATGCAGCTACAAGGCAGCATCATCATTTTCCAGGCATTTCTCCAATTCTTTAATTTTGACATCAATGTCTGAGATGAATTCGCGTTTCGCCCTAGCTGCTTTTCTGAGAGCATTTGATTCCATAATGAGGTCCTTCATTTTTGAGCCACGTGATTTCTCACATAACTCTGCTTTATTGTCTGCTGAAGTAGTCAGAGTCTGAATATCAGCATTAAGCTGTTTACGTTTAACTTTACTTTGCCTCAGTTCGTCTTGTATTCCTTTACGTTTTGCTGCTCTTGAGGAGACAACAGTACTTTTTTTTTTATCCTCAAGATATATGCGATAACGCTGTCGAGCTGCTGAGGCATATTGAAGCATTTTATTGTTGATTGAAAAGTTGGAAATTCCATCAATATCATTTAGGTAATGACAAATTCGCCGCTGTGCTATCAATGATTCAGCATGCAAGTTGTCCACTACTATCTCCTTGTTGATTGAAAACCCACGTTCAACAGTTGCATGTCCATGTGACAATGTAAGTATAATTTGAACCACAGACCACATATTTGAATAAGAATGTGAAGGTGCAATTTTCATGACGTCTCTGATGTTGTCATACATGAATGTGTCTAAACTTATGCTCTTCAGGGGATCATAGGACATGAATTGTTCCTTGTTATCACCATTGAGTTTTGTCACACGATTTGTAAATTCTGTGAACTCATCCTTCGCAGAATCACCAGAACCTTCATCAGTTTTTTCAAGTCTATAAATTGTCGAACTAATGACTTAAAGTGAAGTTTTGCAGACTCTGGTTTTGATATAATCAAAGTAGGATTTATACAATCCATATTCCTTGCCAATGAATATTTTACTGGTTATTTTAACAATATGTGACGGATAATATCACATAGAATGTTCCGACTAGCTGTTCGAACTTCCATGACATCTCTTTCAGATACTTTTTCTTTCTGAACAAGATCACGTATGACACCTTCAGCTTTGAAACCAAGGTCGACATTTTTATAGTTCATCAGATTGGGTTCCATTTTAATATCCATCAGTTGTTGTAATGATGTTGCTCGACGTAGAACTTCAGGTTTAATAACCTTAGACATAAGCCGCCTTAATATCTTCTCAATGTGAGTGCATAAGAACGGCATTAAAGGTTTGTCACTTTGAAATATCTCCAGAAACGGAAACAGTGTTGTTGAAACATGTTCGAAAAAAGCAATTTGAACAAGAATTGTTTTTGTCATCTATTGCGTTCGATAAGGTCTTGAAGGATTGACTTGTGGGAGTAGTATAAATTCTGCTCTTCTGTACGGCAGCTATATATTTAACTATGTCAGGCCATATCTGAAACGCACGATTTGCAACTGATTTGTTTTCGAGCCAACGGTGTCCACAATATTTCAGTGGGAAAATATCACCTTTTGTTATCGCAATAAAGTCTTCTCTTCGGGCTGGAGAACTCTTAAACAGCCAATGTAATGCCTTCAAAATTTGAGGGACAACAGAACTGCTGAAGCCATTTTTGAATGAATTGTGGATTGTATGTAACCCACAGCTACCAATATTTATCAGTCGCGTTTTTTCTGCAAGAGTACTCAATAACAACTCAAACAATTTCCAGTTAACATTTGGGCCATCCATGGACAACTGAGTTATTTTGTGAAAAGCTTCTATCTTCTCCAGGCGTTTCAACAGCACTGGCAGCAGGTCAACAGCACGAGCGTGTCCCATGAATTCTGAGTCAAAATATTTTGTCACCACACAGTTTTTTACTTCGTCAAAGTACCGAATATATATGTCCAATTGTTTTATTTTCGGATTCATCGAACATCAGCACTATATTTTTTATCCTATCATCTTTAAGTTTATCAATTGTTTGATGTTCCAAATACGCTCCAATACCAAACACACACAGGTACATAGCTTTGTTCTCACCACAGGTAAATTGTTTCGCAATTTCACTATCTGGAAACATTTTTTGGAAAATTCCCTCTATTGATGTGCAACTGTTATATGAATAGTGACTGCCAACAACTTTCATAACCCACAAGATTTCAGCACACAACACATTATTTCCAGATGCCAAAGATATGTTACTGGATCGTTGAGCATGCATATTTGTTGCAGATTGTTCATTAACTCCAAGAGCTGTATTTTGAGAATTCGACACAGTGTTTGAACTTCCAGTGAAGTGAGTCAGTGGAACGGTGTTGTTGATTTCTCGGGTTGTCTTTTTGTGTTTTTCGCCGTTGGAATGGGAAACTAAGGCATACTCCCCCATATTGGCAACATCTATTATTTTTAAGCACAGTCGACATCGGGCCTGGCATGCTTGGCCTTCCACGGACTCTGCCCACTCGAATTTTGTTCGCCACGAAGTTTGGAATCGGCATTTACCACCTGGCATACTTTCATTTTAATGCAAGATATTTTTTTATTTCGTGTGGGAATGCACTTGTGACTAATTAGATACATCGAAACAAAAGCTGTTCGGTTCTTACCCAATCACAGAGCCGCAAACAAACGGTAATGGAACTCAACCAAAGATTAAAACAAACCGGAAGTCGATCGCCGGTGTTACCAGGAATTACCGTAAATACTCCACAATTTTACCATACTAGTACGTAATTATTGTTCTGCCAATCGCTGGGTAATTGTTATTCCGCGATCATAACGGACTGCAAATTCAAGGCTTTGCCAACTTTTCAAGGGTGTTTACATGTCTATTATTCATGGGTTTTCAAGGAGTTTGGTGAAATACAAGGGTTTTCAAGGGCCTTGAATATGGATTTTCATATTCAAGGGTGTTCAAGGGTTTTCAAGGACCCGCGGGAACCCTGCTCATTCTGCTTATGCCTCAAATTATCAAATTAACAATTTTTTAGTTTCTTTAGAAACTTCTTCACAAAGATTCTTTTTCTATTTTAGTTTTGTTTCTTTTATCCCCAATTTGGCAGATGATACATTGCGTAATTGAGGTGCCCAATGGGTGCACATCACAATAACATAGATGGACAGACTCTCTGGAATTCTCTACCGGTGATCATCCGCAGCTGTCCTGGGTATGATGAATTCAAAGGTCTTTTGAAAACTCATTTATTCACGGAATATTATTCTGAACATTTAGGCGTGGAACTAATGAACCAACTTTCAATGCGGTCTACATAATTATTGCATGTCTGAACAGTAAATTTTGGAATTTGTTTATTTATTTTAATGCTGTTAAACGCCTTGAAACCTCGGTGATATGTATGCTATACAAGAAATGTGTGATATGATAATATTCATCATCTGGGAACATAAATCTGAGTCTGGGTCTCCCATAGCAGATATCGCCATGCAGAATGAGGTCCCAAGAGGATGAATTTGGTGATGCTAGCTCACTGTGTGGGGTAGTGTCACTAAATTCACCCTCTGGGGACCTCATTCTGCAAATGCCTGTCACCATATTCTTAGGCCTGCTGGTAGCCATCAAATCTAAAATTTTGATCGAAAGTAGGAAAAGGAAGATATCTACACATGGTTGGAAACTATCGAAACAATTTAAACCTATTTTCAGTGTGAAATTTCCATCTGCTGACAATTCAGTGAGATAACCCCAAAGCCCAGTCACCTTGTCTATGGATGCAGTCTTACCTGTTATCAAATTGAAAGACTTTGGATTAAGAATGGCTGGACAAATGAGCCGCAGGAATATAAATCCGCTGGAAGAAATTAATTCGTAAAATTAGATATGACAAGACTATAAATTCTATTCCCAAAAGAAGAAGAGTTATCACTCATTAGTTTAAACATAATATCTCCAATACAGTTACAAAAGCATACATTGGAATGGTCTATTATTCATTTGGAGATTGGAGGAGTGTTTTGATAGGTGCAGAAGACACAGAACTCCTAATCAATCATTGGTGAGAATGTTCAGATAGTATGTTGAACAAAAACAACTGTATGTTGTTTCTTTAACTTATTATCTGATCATTTCCAAAGTGAAATACCCATCAGCATGTATCTAGTCAAACCCACATGGTGGTTTGCGCTCCAAAATACACCTTTTAATATTCACTTTTGAATTTTTCCAGGTATCAAAATAGGTCAGTAAATACTGAACTACCTTTTTATAAGCATTATATATCCCAGAAACATGCATTGAAGTCTTAAATGAAAGTGTCATTGACACTCTAGCTCAACTTGGAGAGGGGGATAATGTCATACATTACAGTCAATGGTGGGATAAGGAATACGGAATAGCAGAGGTCAACATGAAGAGCCATATGAAGTTTGAGATCAATTGGATGAAAAATGCTGGCTGTTCATGTGGGATGTGCTGAAGTATTTAGTCATGTAAAGAGTAAAATCCAATATGGATGCTGTCAGACATGTTTTTCATCGAATATCATTCAAATTTGATAGCCTCCATCTAGAAGTGATCCAGATATGCCTGTAAATTTTCAAAACATTTCTCAAATAAATGTGGGCTGAATATTGTTCCAATGGATTCAAATTTGAAATCCAAGATGGACACTGGAGGTCATGTTTTGTTTTTGGAAAAAATTCATGACTCCCATCTAGTGGTCACCTCGAAGATCTAAATGATAGGATGATAGGATGAGAGATGTGGTCGGTAGGGTGTGCCAAACGATTTAGTCATGCAAAGAGTAAAATCCAAGATGGTTGCCAGCATCCATGTTTTGCAGGATGTGCCGATGGATTCATATTTAAAATCCAAGACGGCGACCATGTTTTTCAACGAATTTCGGTAAAAATTGATGGCTCCCATCTAGAGGTCACCCCAAATATCCAAATGTAGTTTGTTGACGATTGGATGAGTGATGTGGCCTCCAGGGTGTGCAGAAGGATTTAATCAAGCAAAGAGTAAAATCCAAGATGGCCACTGGCAGCCATTTTTTTTCAAACAAATTTGGAAAAATTTGATTGATCCCATCTAGTGTTCACCACAATGATCCATGTGAAGTTTGGTGATGATTCCAGCGCCAATGTTTTTCATCGAAAATAGTTCAAAATCGATAGATTTTTCCAATAAATGTGGGCTGCAGGGTGTGCCAATGGATTTAAATTTGAAATCCAAGATAGCTGCTGGTGGCCATGTTTTTCAACAGATTTCTGAAAACATTTATGGCTCCCATTTAGAGTTCACCCCAAACATCCATATGAATTTTTGTGACAATCGGATGATAGATGTGAACTGTAGGGTTGCTCGAGGAAATTGTTGATGCACTCACACACAAAAGACGGACGCCAACCCATGGCAATTGCTCAAACTTGCCTGTGTCAAGTTGAGTTAAAAATACAACTTCAAACACAAAGATCGGGTCCCGATCAAATATTGCGTCAATTATATTCATTGCAATTCTGGAATCAGAAATGGAAAAACGTGCGACGTCTGGAAAAGGTATATAGAGTTATCTTAACATGAAACAATTTTAAAACTTCACGCACTGCTTTCTCAAAATTATGTAAGACTCTAAATGTTTCAGAGCAAAGACAGCTGTACATCTTCTTTCCATGGTTTAAATGTGCACAAATTTGAATCGACACAAACAAAACGATTTTAATTTTATAAAAAAATATAAGAAACAAAACACTTATTTTCAGTGCTATATCGATGAATTAGTTCAAAAATCTTCCATGTATGTTTTGAGATACCTCTTATGAATTTATGTATACATAATTTTGGGGTTCGAATGAGCCATGTCCATTTAATATTAGACAATGAGCACTATCCTCAAACTAACCACATTTTATGTCATATTGCTGTATGGAAAGTTGAATTGTATTATAAATCTCACCTGACGACACGAGTCCTAACACTGTCATCTTCAGGCCATTTGGCGCCAACACGCTTTTGTAAACAATTACATATATATCGTAGAACTCTGAAATAGTTAAGCAGAAATAAGACTTAAAAAGTATTTTGGAAATGTTAGTCTTTACAAACAAGAGATGGACTGTCGTCCGGTGCATACCCCCTCATGGCATACCGCCTAGTGTGGGCACATCTATAACTTATGATGGCTATACTCAGACATATGGACCCAGAAATCAGCATTTTCATATAAACAAAGATGAATAACTATAGAACAAAAAACCAAAACAAACATTTGAATGTGCCATTAACTGTCCTCATAGTGGTGAACATCCATACAAAATTTCATTGAGATCCGAGTATTACTGTTCAAGTTATGAGCTGAACAGACATCGGATGGATCAAACAGCCAACATTTCCAGATAAACAAAGATGAATTACTCTAGAATGGAAAAGCAGAACAGAACAATGGAACCCCCTATTGAATGTCATCATAGCAGTGAACATCTATACCAAATTCCATTGAGATCCCAGCACAACTGTTGAAGTTACGACATGAAGACACCAGACGGACCAAAAAGCCAACATTTATTTCCAGATGAACAAAGATGAGTAACTCTAGAATGGAAAAGCGGAACAAAACGATGGAACCCTCTTTTTTATGTCCTCATAGTAGTGAACATCCATACCAAATCCCATTGAGATCCCAGTACAACTGTCGAAGTTACAATATGAACAGACACCAGACGAACCAAAAAGCCAACATTTCCAGATGAACAAAGATGTATAACTCTAGAATGGAAAATCCGAACAAAACGATGGAACCCTCTATTGAATGCCCTCATAGTAGTGAACATCCATACAAAATTTCATTGAGATCCGAGCACTACTGTTCAGGTTATGACATGAACACATTTCAAGATAAACAAAGATGAATAACTCTAGAATGGAAAATCTGAACAAAACGATGGAACCCTCTATTTAATGTCCTCATAGTTGTGAACATCCACACCAAATTTGGTTGAGATCCCAGCACAGCTGTTGAAGTTACGACATGAACAGACACCAGATGTACCAAAAAGCCACTATTTCCAGATAAACAAAGATGAATAACTCTAGAATGGAAAATCCAAACAAAACGATGGAACCCTCTATTAAATGTCCTCATAATAGTGAACATCCATACCTAATTTCATTGAGATCCGAGCACTACTGTTCAAGTTATGACACGAACAGACATCGGACGGACGTACGGACGGACGGACGGACGGACGGACGGACGGACAGGTGCAAAACAGTATACCCCCCTTTTTTTTTAAAAAGGGGGTATAATTATAATCTCTTATCCTTGACATGAGCAATCTATCTATATAAAAATCCAAGTCTCTGTGTGTTTGTCTGTATTTTTGTTTGTCTAAAAATATATCACCCTCATGTCCGATTCCACAAAATTTTGACCATGTCATACGGCACATCTTAGAATAAGACATGCAAAATTTCAGGCCAATCGATACAAGATGACCTGAGATATAGTGTATTTCTAAAAGATTATCAAGCCATTATTTTCACTGACATAATGAGTTTGTCACAAGACGAATGGTTATCAGTGGTGCAGTGGTGATGACATTTTTCCGCATACTGAATGAAATTCAAGGCCAATTCGCAAAAATAAAATGACCCTTTAGGTCATGAAAAATAAATATGTTTTCTTAACAAAATATGTATCTCCTAATAAGTAACTTGGACACTGAACTATTGGTTATACTTCATGCTTCGCACATCGTAGATGAGTTCAAGAAAATAATCGGGCCGTGATTTCCTTGCTAAACCTGTTAAGGTAATGAAATTTTATGGAATACCTACGATACGTTTTTGCAAACTTGTCAAACAGAAGTGAGTCAGTGATAGCCACTTCAAGTGGCTATCAATGACCATGTGACAGTCATGTCTATAAAATCCCAAGTCATGGTGAGTTCGCCCTCTCTTTCTTCCTCTTTTGTGTTTGCATTTGACCGAGTGATCGGGACGGAATTTTGGTTCCAACTGGGATGGCCCAATAAGTTCAGTGTCCAAGATACTTATTAGGCAATTCATATTTTGTTAAGAAAATATATAGAAAATCTCCGTCAAAGTTATCTTGGACACTGAACTATTGTTTATGATTAGAATTCTTGAATAGGTGGATGCCACGAGGCTAAGCCTGTGAAACCACCTGCTGAGCTGCAACTACAGTAATGCCCTAAATAATCGACTCCTTAACCACAGCATAATTATGGGTAATTTTTCAGAATGAGAGCTTTCCGATGAATGGCAACAAGCCATATTTCCGACTAAATCCTGAAAAATTACCCATAATTCTGCTGTGGTTAAGGAGTCGATTATTTAGGGCATTACTGTAGAGGTCCCAAATGGAAAAGGTTGTCAACCTGTAACTCAAAGTCTCATAGGTAGAACTGTGTTGGTGATTTTTTAGAATAAATCAAAAAAATCAATTTATTTGATTTAAATCAGATTTATTTGATTTAAATCGATTTTTTTGCTAATTGTTATGAAAATAATCAATTGTGCAATGTCTTGGATAAATGAAGGTTCTAACAGGTGTTGCTTATTATATCCAAGGCTGGATTAATCAAAATTCTATTATTATTTATTATTTTTTGTATAACTACATGTATGAAGCACAAATATCATGGCAGTACAGATATAGCAACCATGTACTTTAATTGTGCATACACTAGGTCCATGTGAGTTCCAATGTTGTGATATCTCGATAGGTAGACCTGTGCTTAAAGATTTACTACTAAATTTAGTAAATTTTAGCTGAGAACTGAATATATTTTCAATCACCTTTGCTCCTCTGTGACTTGAGGACATACATGTAATCACACCATATACATGTATCAAGTATGGACATTAGACAACTAGAGTAGTTTAAATGGCAGAGTATATGGTAGAATAACTCGGTTGGCATTTACATGTATGGCAATCAGAAAAGGAAAGGAAATTTAATAGTGTAATGAGGAGTGCTGAATCTGATTGTAGTTACAAATAAGCGGAACAGGCCGTTGCTGGAGCAGTAATCATGGTACCATGCAGTATGCCTGTTTCTATAGGGTTGACAATTACTGCACATTTTCATATCTATTATCCAATTTTGTATATTGTTTAAAGTGAAGTGAAACACTCCGGTAGGGTGATCAAATAGAAATGGAGAATACCTTGCTCAAAGTTGTTATTTTTACAACCATATTATATCCAAATGTACAACACAGACCGTCATTCTTATATATTAATTAAATGCAGTGACCCTTGATGTCAAAATCATTTTCGTTAGTTTATCACCAATAGTTGCGTCCCGAATTGAGAAGTAAATATTTACAATTGAGCGTACTTTGGACGATGTTTTCTATGGAGTGGTTTGGTCTATTTGCTTGAGATTTTTGGCGATGTTAGCAGAATGCTACATTCCTCCAGTTGGCATAGCGCCTGAATACTAACTGATCAGTTTCACCCACACGAACAAGTCCATAATATGTCTTTAATCATAATCATGTTATAGTTAACAAAAAACCTTGTTAGATATTGCAAGTTCTTGACATTATGCAATCATTTAAATCAGCCAACCCTGCACTGCAAAGGTGGAACCTTGGTCCCAAGCGGCAACAGCTAAGATAGCTAAGAGCAACTGAGCCCCTGAAAGACCATGAAGGGGAAACAGCTCTTACTTCATGTGCCCAAATGATTTGAGGCACTCTCGGATGGGGAGGGCACACTTGGACCAGCATCGAACCCAGCATCAAGTCAAGAGGATACAGTGGCAACAGGTCCTCATCTCCTTGGGGCACCCTCTGTCGAGGAGATATAGAAGGAGGGCAAGAATCTCACGTAGGTCGCCTGGTTCTACAAGGAAAAAAATTCAGGTGCCTGGAGTCTGTGAAGGTTCTGGCCGAGGGGCCGAAGGCCATGAACCATAAGGCCAAGTCCATAGGTGTAGGGAAGAACACAGATGGATAACAGGGATACTTACTCACCCCAAAACCTGGAGGGACTACTTTGGAAAAGACCCAAACAGAGGACAGATCAAAGACCATGCAGTAAATGAGGCGGTGGGAGGTGACACATGAAACTGCGAAGGCAGACAATGTCAAGAGTATGGGGGCTGCCCAGCTACAGGTAACGATGCGGTAGCCAATGCAAGAATCTGGCGTATGCAGCAACTGAACAGCCCCGCCACCCTGGGAACAGATCCTGAATGGGAGAGGAACACACACCTTCCATCAGTGCCCTTCTCTGCGGAGGATGCGACTATAATAGAGGAGGCATGCCGACTCCCCAGCTCCAAGCCAGCTGGCCAGACGGAGGTGGCAGAAGAAAGTGCCAGGTCAGAGAAAAAAAGTGGAGGCTTCTTCCATCGTTTTGGTCACCAGAAGCAGGGTTTCCGCCAGGGGGCAATTAATGAGTCCGTATTGGGAAAACAAATAATGCGAATGCGAAAATTTTGTTATTTGACCTGATTTGACACTGAAAAGAAGCTATTTCCTTGCACCTGAGTGTGCCACAAAGGTACGTGTATTATGCAAGTCGATCATTTCCGTGGGTGCATTAATTCTGTTGATGGTATCCAAATAGTGAGTCATTTAATTACGTATGTAAGACAGCCGTCTGATTGAAGACTATATACATGAACGAGCTACGAGTTTAATACAGTGTTTACAAATTTGTAACATACAATAAGATTCCAACAGGTATAATGAATCTAAACACTAAAAAGCATCTACGCATTGACCAATAATACCTAGCAAGGAGAATTGAATAACGTATTTCTTAGAATTTCAAGTAGCATCCGTGAAAATGAAACTGACAGGATTATATATTCTGTCAATCATAAAACTATTTGTGCGCAGTGACATCATACTGCAGGAGATATATATAGTGGCGAAATACGAATGGTAGAGAAATTTTTTACCCGGAACGCGTAGCTTGTTCAATAGTAGGTAATAGTCCAACTAATGACCGCAGCTATAGAACAGAGTTTTCGCCAACGTGTTATAAAATATAATTGAGTTTTGGGCGGGAAATGTGAACATGTGCGTCGTTGATTATTGTGCTTGGGGACCCGGGCGGGACAACTAAACTATTTTTGACCGTACCTTGAAAATTATCGCCATTTTGTCAATATTAATAAAAGTCAATCCGCAGCCGGAAACCCTGCCAGAAGCTACTTTGGTCAAGAAGGAAGGCAACCAGCTGGAGCTTATTTGACAAGTCGAATCCGAACTGCACCCTGTACAAACCACACTTGGTGCGTGTTCATTGAAGCTAGGTTTCTCAATTACTCGACATAACTATTTATTGAAAATTGTATGAAATTAGTGTTGAAACGATTAATCGAATAGTCGAAGTCGATGTGATTATTAAATTGGTCGATCCCGAAATCTGCTAGTCGATTAGTCGGGGAAAAAGCACTACCTATGTGCTATCATGACAGCAGTGCCATTGCATGGTCATATTATCACGTAATCATGCACGGGCGGTGAACTCCATGACCTGAACTGAACCCAATGTATGCACGTGTAGGCGCGGTTTCTTTTATGTTGATCATCAAAGACATGAAGTGTCTCTGCCGACTGAACACCGTCTAGTTCGATGTGACGCAATTGACCAGTGATAGCTTCTCACTGTGGCACGTGTAATGATGCAACAAAATGGCTTCAATGATATACAAAACATAATTCGCGACAAGTCAAGCTGGTAAAGTCAACTCAGTAACTGAACAGATTCTAATACCCATACCCCCCCCCCCCCCCCCCCCCCCCCCGGGAACTCTTAGAAGGGGTCTGACTAGTCGACTAGTAGGCTTCATCTGTGTGTAACTTTCTTCATATGGACTCCTACATACATTGTATTGAACAATATGACAATAATGCAATTGATTAATATCTTTACAGCTATTATACTTTAATGACGTGTGTAATTATTAGTATAATGTATGCATTTATGTATATAGAGAGGTTGGTGAATGGTGCACAGGAAATGAATCATAAAAAATTAAATCCTTCCCCCAATTTATGTTTTATGGCCTTATTCTGAAATTTAAGGCCCTTCGTTGACAATTTGCAAGTTTTGTGTAAAAGCACCAATGATGCGTTCAGCTTGCAGCACACAATTGAGGCCCCCTTGAATGGCCATTTGTCTTTCGTAAACTTTCAAGGGTTCGCAGGAACCTTGTCAATTGACATCCTTTATGTCATGATAATAGCCAGGTCACTGAATTCTCTAACATGTGTTGCAAATTCCAAGGTGCAGTTTTGAATAATTCCAGATTGCCGCAGTTGTATATATTCTTTAATGTACTATGATATTTGTGCAAGACATGCATTGTTTTATTCCAGCACTTAGTGGATTAACTGCCAACCAGAATGTGTGTCAGAATGCGAGCATGAGAGCATATGAATGCTAGTGTCACGGCACACTATGAATAGCACTCAACCTATACCTCTGGTGGGAAAATAACATGGTCTGGGAGTCAGTCAGTAACTGGCTTTGTAATATAATGTCATACACAGGAAGACATGCCTGTCTAAGTCAAACATTGAACTGAGAATGACAATTTAAATTGTTTTATGATGCATTAACCCTTTACCCAACAAACCGGCCAAAACCGGCCAAATAAAGCTTCAACAGCCTAAAATATCTTCGGTCTGTCTCAATAACACCATACAAATATGGATATCATTGGAACCGGCTCATTGACCACATTGTGATGGTTACAGTTATACCCTGTGCCAATGCATTCTCTTATATATGCGAGTCGACCATAGGTCGCCTCGCATATATAAGAGAATGCATTGGCCTAAAAAAAATCTTTTTTTAACACTTTTTACCTTTTTTTCTTACATTCTTTAACAATTTTATAATTTTTAATGTGTTAAGCCAATGCATTCTCTTATATATGCGAGGCGACCTATGGTCGACTCGCATATATAAGAGAATGCATTGGCACAGGGCCGTTCTGTTGGGTAAAGGGTTAACTGTAAAAATTTATGAAAATTTACCTTGGACAGCTGTCTGCTGATTTACATATTGAATCGGCCATTTCATTCAGATATGACTGCAGGTGATCTGTGTTAACTGGTAACTCAGTCGGGTTTTCAACTAATACTGGATTCAACTGGAAAAATAGAGAAGAAAAGTCAATCTACTCTTTGTCTTGAATACAGAGAATGTTTTAACCCTTATATGACTGGAGCTTCCTGAAAGTTTGCGAAAATCCTGTGCCAATGCATTCTATTATATATGGGAGTCTTATATATAGGGGTCCTCACATATATAAGAGAATACATTGGTCTGACAATATTTACCTTGTAAACCAGTTAATGTTATATATATGCATATATGAGAGAATGCAATGACACAGGATCTTTAAAGCTGCACCAGCACGGCTCCCATCATGAAATGGTTAATAGACAAAACTTTAATGATTTATGGTTTCAACAATAGGCACATCTTTGCTATTTTTTTTTATATTGGTATACGATACCATCTACAAGTATACATATGTTACAGTTTTTGCGGCTCTCATCGGTGCATACTTGCAGTATCAATTTTCTCGTATAAGTCAATCTAAAAAATTCTATGTTATTTTGCGTGACTGTTTTATTCTCTTTTGCTTCACTTTGGTTGTTTTTTTTTGTTGTTTTTCTTATATATATTTTGTTTAGATTCTGTTTTAATGCTGCTAACATTAAGAGTTTTCATCTGCTGATAACCACCCCTGAAGTTAACCCTTTCTATACTATATACTCATTGATGAGTAGTTAACCTCATGAAATGTTCAGATAATAATTCCAATAAATGACCATAGGTCGTTTAAGTCCTTCCACACTTGCACTATCTTTTTGTTTGTCTGTGGTCTGCTCATTTTTCATGAACACCCATCCAAATGAGCAACAGACATATGGTCGTTTGCTGAACATATTGAACATTTCCCTCCAATAAATAGACTCCTTCTGCACTTGTATTATCTGTCGTCTACTTATTTATTTTTTGAAAACCCCTCCAGATGAATAATAGACGATTCCAATGTATACTTTTATAACTGAGTGGGAGTGTCCGTCTAGTATAGAAAGGGTTAAGTCGGAACCTTGTATATACTTCCCATAATTAGAGTTAAAAGACTATAACATAGGTACATGACACTCTGATCAAACACTTGACACAGATTTAAAAGTGTTAAAAATGCAACGTAGTCAGTTTGCTCAAAATGTAGACAGTTGATTTGTGAAGACACATTGATTCATCGTAAAATCAATTGTTTCCATGTCTTATCTATAGTATATATTATTATTTTTATCTATTTCATGTTTTAACTTTGAATTTGTAGTTGTTTTCGTAGTTTATTCAATTGAGTCACATAAATTAATAATGCAGTGTTTGTGTCTTGGTCACTTTCGGTAATGGCAGCAATATATTCTGATGGCGGCATGATTTTTTATAAACGAAACACTTCTCCAAACCGAACGGAAGGGTGGTCAGTTTAGAGAGGTTTTACTGCATATCTTTTTGAATCTTTCAAACACATAATGGCTTTTCGTCAATATATTCAGATTATATGAACACTGCAAAAACAAGAATAAATGACATACAGACATACAGATAGACAGACAGACAGAGGTCTTCAAAATATATAGGAGATAAGGTTTAACGAAATGCTTTCAAATTGATGGTGTTATTTCCATTGATACATGTACACGCACCAGGGAAAAATCATACCAGTTTTCGACCCATTTTGATCTCACAAAAGTACCGTACTCTAAACGGATGTTAAGCTATACTGGGTTTGATTTGAAGCTTAAATATTTAATGTCACTTACACATTTGGTGCACAATTTATTCCGTGAATTTCTCTATTACAAACATCCGCCGCAGTATTGAAAATGGACTAGTTAATTTGTCCCGAAAATTAATATGAAAGTATTATTTTACAATTGAAATGCATCAAATTGTATGGATATGGATGGAGTGTATTGACTAATTATGTATATAACAATAACCACTATGTTTGCATGTAACTGCACAAAATGATATATATCTTTCATATTCAACAAGAGATGGACTGTCGTCCGGTGCATACCCCCTCGTGGCATACCGCCTAGTGTGGGCACATCTATAACTTATGATGGCTATACTCAGACATATGGACCCAGAAATCAGCATTTTCATATAAACAAAGATGAATAACTATAGAACAAAAAACCAAAACAAACATTTGAATGTGCCATTAAATGTCCTCATAGTGGTGAACATCCATACAAAATTTCATTGAGATCCGAGCATTACTGTTCAAGTTATGAGCTGAACAGACATCGGATGGATCAAATAGCCAACATTTCCAGATAAACAAAGATGAATAACTCTAGAATGGAAAAGCAGAACAGAACAATGGAACCCCCTATTGAATGTCCTCATAGCAGTGAACATCTATACCAAATTCCATTGAGATCCCAGCACAACTGTCGAAGTTACGACATGAACAGACACCAGACGAACCAAAAAGCCAACATTTCCAGATGAACAAAGATGTATAACTCTAGAATGGAAAATCCGAACAAAACGATGGAACACTCTATTGAATGCCCTCATAGTAGTGAACATCCATACAAAATTTCATTGAATCCGAGCACTACTGTTCAGGTTATGACATGAACAGACACCAGATGGACCAAAAATCCAACATTTCAAGATAAACAAAGATGAATAACTCTAGAATGGAAAATCCGAACAAAACGATGGAACCCTCTATTTAATGTCCTCATAGTTGTGAACATCCACACCAAATTTGGTTGAGATCCCAGCACAACTGTTGAAGTTACGACATGAACAGACACCAGACGGACCAAAAAGCCACTAGTTCCAGATAAACAAAGATGAATAACTCTAGAATGGAAAATCCAAACAAAATGATGGAACCCTCTATTTAATGTCCTCATAATAGTGAACATCCATACCTAATTTCATTGAGATCCGAGCACTACTGTTCAGGTTATGACACGAACAGACATAGGACGGACGTACGGACGGACGGACTCAAGCACGCACGGACAGGTGCAAAACAGTATACCCCCCTTTTTTTTTTATAAAGGGGGTATAATGACAACTTCAGAAAACAAAACAGTACTTTTTCGTAACAGTATCAGGTTGCCCTACGAATATCATAGCAAACTAGCACGACTGCTAACAAGGGGTGATAACTATTCACTGCTGGAGAAGAATTTCAACAGTTATGGTATGAGACAGTGTAACCAACCATGGAATTCATGACAGAATACCTACCTCACATGAAAGTTTGCTTTCCACAATCTTATGTATGCAATCATGTACTGCCGATTTGATGAAGTACGTAGACGTCATCTTCATGTACTGATCCATCAACGTTGTTGCTGGTGAAGTGGCTCGGAACAGCGTTGAGACCTCAGCTAAAATAGAGAACTAAAATTGTTAATGGAAGTCAAGATTCCACCAAGCCTGGATATAGTGTGTCTTACATACATTTGCAACATTAAGGCCCCAGAGTGCTAAAAAGGATCATATTATTGTTGAATTATCTACACACTTTATTGAAAGATGTCATAAATATTTATTGTTGGACACCTGTATCAATGTAGAACTGAAAACAACTTCAATAGAATTTGCGAAGCAGTGTTTCCAACCGCATATGCAGTCTCCGATGACTAACTTGAAATTGAAACCAACGCTATAGCTGTAATAATTTATGCTCTAGTGATGTTATTTTATTATTGGTATGAAGCAGAACAAATATTAATAGGGAAATAGTCATGTAATAAATAGAGAATACGTACGGGTTTTGGTTGAATAGCCGGATTATCTCATGAGTGGCTACAAGGAAATACAGAATTTCCACGAGCGGCTGAAAGCTGCAAGTGGAAATTCTGTATTTCCTTGTAGCCACGAATGAGATAATCCGGGTATTCAACCAAAACCTGTAGGTGTTCTTTTTATTATATGATCTACGTAGTTTTGTCCTACAGTTCAATTCAAATTGTTATAAAGCTTTGACATTTGCATTTTGTTTACATTCAATCAATTGATTTGCTTACCACTGAATGACAAATATCGAGCATATAAACCGGAAGTGTGTTATCCATCGTCTCGGTCGGTGTTATCCATCGACTCGGTCAGTGTTATCCATCGCCTCGGTCCAGTCGATGGATATATAAAGCTCTACGCCATGGCAATTTTCCACTATTTAATGGGGAAGCATATAATAAATTCTTTTATCTCCCACCGAATTATCATTTTTCATCGTTTTACTGATTCATTTATTCATTAATTTTGATTTTGCGGTATGGTAATATAGGCACATAGAGGTAACTCACACAATTATTAAACTATCAATGTGCAATGTGATGTGAGAATTTAGCAAAAACGAAAGTAGGTATAATTTATTGAAATAGAGAGCAATTTGAATCAAACCTGTCTCATCAATCTCCATATCATTGAATGTCTTTAGTAAGAGCGCTTCTTGTCGCTCATGTCGGAATATCCGTAACAGCGATTTGGCAAGAGATATCCGTTCTTTGTGACATATTTTCGACAACATCACAATATTATCAAAGTACCGATCTAACATCAGCTGAAAAAGAAGATACAGTTAAAGATAAGAGTCTGTTCCAAATTCTAGGAATTAACCCTCTTCATGACTGGAGCCCTGTGCCAACGCATTCTCTTAAATATGCGAGTCTCCCACAGATTCAAGTTATGGGCCTGAACTTCACAGAAAGTGTCTTGTTTTTTTTTTGGACAAAAATCGTGACCTCCCCTTCTTTTTATGAATATTTTCACGTCCACTTGTTTCATTCGCATCAATAGGAATAAGCAATCTAAGAAATACATTAAAATCTTTAATTGCTCTGAGTTTCACAACGAAAATGCTTCTTCTATATTCTCCATATATACCCAATTACAAATCTCTTTGGCGCAAATGTTCCCCAATGTAAAGAACCTGGGACCCTTTCCCAAAATGGGTAAAGAAATCCCTGGTAATGTTGTGATAAAGGTTGCCTTAACACGCACAAAATTACCAGTATATTTTGTTATATTGAAGTGTGTGATCACTTCTAATCCAACTGTAATCTCTTGAGTTAGTTATATAATCCCAACTGAGCTTGGAAAAGGATCCAGAGATATTGAATATGTAGCAATATTTCCCTTCTAATTGCAAAAAAAATTAATCTAACTTTGGAATCTCGTCAGTTTACTTTGTTCTTGGAAATCAGTTTGCTATTTTGGGGATGTTTATTACGTAATATTTCACTAACTTGTTTGAGACTTGTATATACTTCTAGGGGCATGATAGTTTCATGTAGGTATTTGGTTGCTATCCGAAGTGATCCAAGTTCTTTGATTGTGCAAGGTTGGACAGGGTGCAATGGGTACCATTCATCGACTAAGTCCTTCCCTTCTAAATCACTGAGGTTTATCGTCACTTGAGCTGTAAAGAAAAACAAACACATTACAAACCAAACATAATGAACATCATACAGTTATTCCCTAAATAATCGACACCTTAACCACAGCAGAATTATGGGTAACTTTTCAGGATTTAGTCGGAAATATGGCTTGTTCCATTCATCGGAAAGCTCTCGGGGAGAGTTTTCCGATGAATGGCAACAAGCCATATTTCCGACTAAATCCTGAAAAGTTACCCATAATTCTGCTGTGGTTAAGGAGTCGATTACTTAGGGCATTACTGTAGCTGTGGTTTACTAAATATTCTGAGACTCCTTTTTTAATCTGAATAAGAAACTATGATAAGATTGCGTCATTTCATGAATCTTTTTCCACACTTAGGGTAATAGTCCCTGAACAATATTTAAGAAGACAACTGGTTTTTTAACCCATAGTCTCTATGGAAGGTTATTTCACAATAATTACTATTAGAAATGATAGTACAAATCACCAGGGCTTAAGAGAAAATATTCATGCTAAGTGCAAATAAATTATGACCTGGATAGAAAGCTTTTTATTTTTGTATTTAAAGCCACATGATGATTTGCGCTCCAAATTACGCCTAATAATATTCCCTTTTAATTTTTTTCCCGGCATCGAAAAAGGTCAATATATGCCTTAAATATCTTTCTAAAAATATTTTAACTGGCATAAATGAAATGATATCGTATATATAAGAAATAAAACACATTCAGCGTTATATCAATTTCCTGTGTAGGTAAGTTTTGAGATATCTCGTACCAAATTATGTATAAATAATTTTGGGGTTCAAACGAGCCATCTTCGTTAACCCATTCTATACTAAATGGATTTTCCCATCGAGTTATAAACGTATACATTGGAATGATCTATTATGCCTATGGAGGGATGTTCACAAAAGAATAAGCAGACAACAGATAATAAAAGTACAGAAGGATTCCTATTTATTGGAGGGAAATGTTTAGATAATGTTCAGACCTATGGTCGTTTGTTGAACTTATTATCTGAACATTTCCTAAATGATAACTACTCATCAATGATTATTTAGTATAGCAAGGGTAAAACAAGAAAATTAAAACTCAGCCAGGATCTTCTGCATTAGAATTTGCACAAATACATTAATGCCCGAAATAATCAAATCCATAACCACGGCAGAATTATGGGTAATTTTTCAGGATTTAGTCGGAAATATGGCTTGTTGCCATTCATCGGAAAGCTCTCACTGAAAAATTACCCATAATACTGCTGTGGTTAAGGAGTTGATAATTTAGGGCATTACTGTAAATAGGACCAAAGTTCAACTCAAGATAGAAGTTATACATATACAGTGCTTCAGTTGCGACTGCAGTTGCAAAATATTTTTGATTTGGCTGCTTAGAATTAAATGGTAGGCAACTGAGAATACAGATTTTTTCTTTTACCAGTAATGCCGTAACCTACAGGCAAAATTAACAGCAGACATCTTTGTAATTTATGTTTTGAGTACATACCAATTTCTGTGTCTTTTGATCTGCGAGTATGATTGTGAACTGAGATGGTGAAGCTGCCAATGTCGGCTGGAATGTCACTGTAAAAATATACACAATCCAACATGTACACAAACATAATAGTATTGAATAGGACTAAATAGGGCGACACAAAGTAAATTTCCTGTTTCTCAGCCCATGCATGAAACCTTTTCATTTGCGTTTATAATTTATAATTTATAATCGGTACAAAGCAATACGTTTATACAAATTGCTCCAAACTGATATAGAATATACCTATTTCTGGATTAAAAATTCTGATTAATACAAGTCTTTCAAGACCATCGTGATGAATTGCTTCAGCAAACTCAATCAAAAATGTGTCAATGATACTTTATTGGCCACTATAAATCATGTGCAGTCTATCAACTAACTTTTATTGGACATTAGTTTGGGTAATTATGGCCACGGGTAACTGATATAAACCCAGAGCTAGCTTATCCAGAGGTTGAATGCTTTTTTGGCCCAGAAATAAAAAATAAATTGTTTTTCAAAATATTTTGTCCAGATAAATGGGATATTGACTCTGCGTGGCTAAAAGTAAGTTACTGTGATGACCTGCCGATTTCTTGATTCCCCAATACCATCTGAAGGACAGTAAGCACAGTTTATTATAAGTTTAGAATGTTACAACTATTTTGAGCTCAGTGGTTCAGCAGTTAGAATTTTTAGCTTATTGTCACTGTCAACACAGTGATATGAATTTGACGATAGAACATGACTTTCCATGTAGTGGTGTAACACTTTCATGATGGCAGCTGCGTGCAGCTTTAAAGTTTCCTGTGCCAATCTTATATATGCAAGTCTCCCATAGGGAGCCTCACATATATAAGAGAACGCACTGGCTAACAAGATCAAAGTAAATATTGTTAGGCCATAGCATTCTCTTATATATGCAAGGCTCCCCTTGAGAGACTTACATATATGAGAGAATGCATTGGCACAGTGTTGTCGCAAAATTTCAGGAAGCTTCAGTCATGATAGGGTTATTGTTGAGTTAATGTTGAGGTATGACAGTAGTCAGAAAAGTGTTCAGATCTTTTGCCGAGTTGTGACTCTTGATAAAAAAAAACTTGTATTATGAATGTTTTGTTGTATCTAAATATGAAACAGGGACCTGGCAGTAGAGTAAATGTGAGGTATGCACTTGTGTCTGTTTCCCCACTCAAGTAACTTAGTATTGTATAACAACTGTGGTAATAATTTGATAAACAAAGCAATTAGAACCACTGGGGATTGAAATCTATATAAATATATAAAACAAGAGGTCACACAACAGGTGCTGGCATACCACTGGCAAATTGAAACATGGGCACCAGGATGGAACCCAAATTTAAAATAAATAAAAGGTCGGCTGACCACAGTGTCCCCCCGACAACGTGGCAATCTTTGTTAAAGAAATTTTTTTAAATGTTGAAATGTTCTAAGTCGAAAGGGTTAATAATTCCGTAAAAAAAAATAAAATCCGTCATCTATATACATGATGCACATCTGCAATATGTGGGTAACAATACTCTGAAGTTTCAAATATCTATGATCAAAACTGTATGAGGAGTTGATTACACCATGAAGGTACCCTCATACAGAAAATTAAAAAAAAAAAATTCAAAGTCGAAAGGCCCATAACTCTGGGAAAAATCATTGGATCAAACTCAAATTCGAACTTGACCTGTATTTTGATATGAACGACCCACAAAAAAACAGAATTTCCAATTAAACAATCCAAACTTGAGTTATCATCCGGAAACCAAAGAAAAAAGAAGAAAATTGAATTTTCTAAGTCGAAAAAAGTCCATAACTCTAGGAAAAATCATCAGATCAAACTCAAGTTCGAACTCAACCTGTATTTTGATATGACTGATCCACATAAAAACGGTATTTGCAATTAAAGGGTCCAAACTTGAGATATCATCCGGAATCCGAAAAAGTGAGTAATTTTCTAAGTAAAAAAAAAGGGAAATAACTCCATAAAAGAACATCGGATCAAACCCAGAATTGCAGAGCACCTGTGTGCTTGGTTGAGACACCTACATACCAAGTTTCAATCAAATCATATGATCATTACTGGAGTTATAACTCCGGACGGATGGACGGACGCACGCACAGAGCTGATTACAATAGTCCCCCGAAAATAAATTTTACGGGGGACAATAATGGAGAATAGCTCCTATAAAGCAAAACGTAAATATCACCAACACTTCATTTAAAGCGCTTGTGATGTTGAACATCCATACCAAATATCATTGAAATCCTATAACCCATGGCAGAGTATTAAATCTGCAAGGACTGCTCCTTCTTGAATAACCAACTCAATTTGTGATGGAAGACAAAAAATTGTATTACACAGCATTCATCATCAGATTTATTTAATTCTGAAAAGTGAATGTTATCAGGAACTAAATTCTACAGGTAGTTCATACTCAAATTTAAATGTTTACATAGTAGGATAAAACATACAAAGGGTATGAAAGGTTTTAGATAACCATACCAGGTAAGTGTAAGAAACTGTTCAATTTTGTCCTCATCAGAAGCCGAACCCACCCCATGATATTGTGTTATAAAATAATAAAGAATGGGCAAAATATTACAACTGGGAGCCTCTTCTCTTGGTCTATAATTTTATATTCATTTTGGTATTTATAATTGGTTTTGAAAAAAAATTAAATGTCATTGAAAAAATATGCAACCAACTCGCCATCCACTCCCCTGTCGGCACATCCCTGCAAGAATAGGACATGATTTATAAATCACAACTTTGAAAATAAAACAATATTTTCCAAAAAAGTTAAATATATATCTCCTAGAAGTATCTTGCCCACTGAACTATATGGTATATCCCCAAAATATTAACAAGGAAGGGTTAACAAACCCGGTCCGAATATTTTATCCTGTTTCCTGAACTGTAACCTCTGATGACGTCATCTCCAAATGTCCCTATATAAGCTCTGTAGCCAGATCGCTTTTCACTTTTTCCCCAGTAGGACATTCCTCGTGAGCGGGGTGGGTGCGAAGCCCTGGGAGAGAGCTCAGAGTTCAGTGGGCAAGATACTTCTAGGAGATATATATTTAACTTTTTTGGAAAATATTGTATCTCCGTCAAAGTTATCTTGCCCACTGAACTATATGGTATAATACAGAATTTTCTGGCAGGAGGAGGCCACGAGGAAAAATAAACACCTCTATGCACCTCAATAAAAGAACTGGATTGACCTGATAACCTACAAGATATACAATATCACCATAAGCCAATGTATGTAATTACACCAGAAGACTAATACATGTTGGGCAGATTCCAGAGGGCCCAAACTAAACAAATAGTGGTGACTTGGGATGAGACTGAGATGACCTCCCCCCCCCCCCCCCGGAAGGGAAGAAATATCTATTTCCTGACGAAATAGAAAATTAGGGGGATTTGCAATAATGTATTTCAGTCCCTCCCATGAGGAAAACACAGCAAGAGCATTTATTTGCTCCCGTAATGCAACGGGTGTAATATGGCACCCATACTATACTATAATTGTAAGTTGGGGGTCTTGCTCAACCAAACAGTCATTGTAGAATAGACCTATGTCTAGTGACACTTTAATATGCCATACATATTGAACTGAGATGGTAAAGGATCTACATAAACCTTAAAATAGTTCAATATTGAACGAGCAATTACAGTCTCCATTAGTATTTTGCAAAGAGGGACGGGTGCGAATTTCAGCACTTGTGAATTGAAAATTACGAGTCAGTACAGGAGCGAGAGCAATCACTCCCGTCTCCTGGGAAGGTCTGGTATATATAGGCTACCCCATGTGTAGACAAATACAATAAGGAAAAAACCAGCCTTATAAGGGACATGAAGAAACAACCAGAGGCAAATGCCGCAAAGGATAAAGGAGACCACTATAAACGGGCCCAGACACCCAGTAATCCGAGATATACCATTGGCGATAAGGATTGAGATATCATGGACCAAGAATCTATACTAGAGACCGGGAAGAGACTCTCGCCGAAATAGTCGATTGCACCCCCCCCCCTGTAAGATATCCAGAAGAATTTGAATGGATAGAATACTGACATAATCTGACCTATAGGGAACCATACATGCAATTGTAGGAAACCTAGATTCGCTTTGATGACCAGAGCACACGACAATGCTGTTTATAGAAAACACGAGAAGAAACATTTATGAGCCAAGATGACCCACTAATGTAGATCCCAATAGGGCCATGCAGTATAAGCGTGTACTAAAAAAGGAAACGTTGCATTGACCCTATAACCAGGAAGTAAAGGAATAAGCTATTACCCCATTGGCAGGTGACCGATCAAGGAAGTCCTCGCCTGCCCGCGTGAGCCCAACATTGAGCGAATTACAGGCTTACAGAGTCCGGATGACCGCCGTGAATACCAAAGGATACACCGTGGACACTAGCTTGTGCATACAACCAATTACGGAACATCTGTAATAAACCAGTGAATACGTGAACAAGAGAATCCTAATGAATCAGCGATCATTATGGACCATAAGCCGTCAATCAACAATTGAAAGGTCTAAATGAAGCTAAAAAATTGAAAGGTCTAAATGAAGCTCCACAAGACAACCGTCCCTGTCAATGTGTCTCATGTCATGGAGAAAATAATGGGAAGAGAAGAAAGCAGATAGACCGTTTCGAAAGAAAGGCTACTTCTAATCAACTGTCCGCTAAAGTAGTCAACAAGTGGTTGCAAGCCTTGAGATTCAATGAGAACCCCGAAACTATGTTCGTAATGATGCTCGCGAACTTTTCAAAGTTCAGTGCTGTATGACCAACCTGATTCCGCATTTTATGCTCACAAAAGGAAATGCGTTTGGAGCCTGGCATTTATATGTTGCACGATATTGAGAAGGCTTCCATTTCCCAACCTGGCGATATTCAATATGTTGAAATACCGGCTAGCTCCAAAGTTAAATCAACTGAGAAATAACAGGAAACATGCACCGTGATTGTGTACCCCTTCTGAATGGTGAAGATAGGAAATCAGTTGCTTTCTGAAGATGAGCCTATGTCTAGGATGGATTCAGATAGTGACCCATTGTATCAGTACCGCTCTTCGTGATATGACTGACCCATCATCCCAAGATTATTCCTGAAGACTATCGACACAGGCGACACTCTATTCCAGCCATGACCACGACTCATCCTTCTTTCTCAGGCGCCGGAGGGCATATGGAAAGAAGCCACCACATATAAAGCAGGAAGTCTTTTGAATACCTAGTCCGTTCCCATGTCGCCAGGTTTGCAGTCCGATGGTCTAACCACTCGGCTACAGCGACACTTGTCTGCAACAGAGAACCCTGAACAACTATCTGAGCTCCCTCGTGAGCGCAGTTCTCTTCTTCTTCATTTCACTTTTGTATGGGCGACCCCAAAGGAATGTCCAAAGCCTTTTCACCTCGGGGATAGAGCTACAGCTCGTCCCGATCCCGATCTCCCTCCATCCGAACTGGCGATGGGTTGTTAGGTGGGGCAGGATCCCAAGCATGTCTCCTACTCGAATGGCATCGTGGAAAAATAAAAAAAAATAAAAATTATTGTGCATTGGGATTCAAACCCAAAGGTACTGGCTGCTGTTAATCAAAAGGCGGCCAGTAACTGGAATTCCAGGACCACGGACATGCAGTTGGCCAACAAGGAGGAAGGATGCTTGAAATTTTCGGCCCCAGACCAAGCCCAGCAGGGACCGAAGGCATATAGGATTATAATATGGACAGGGTGTTCTCACCCCCAGCGGTGCTGACCCCGAGATGGTGACTTGTAGCGATGTACGGCGTGGTTTGAATGTTAGGTGAGAAGCACACGGCCGTACCTGGGCACGCCAACCCGCCAACGGCCGACCCGAGGGAGCAGATTGACGTCCCGTACGATAGTCCACGGATACCCACAACTTTTCTTCTTTTTCCTTTTCTTGTTTGTGTGGTTCTTCTTGGAGGGGCAGCTTGGCTGCGGTGCCCTCACATTCCGTGTTTGATGTAACTATCGCCCCGAGTTGCTAAGCCAAGGAGGGGAGCACTATTCTCTAGTGGCCAGTTCTCCGAGGCAGCGGTACCCTCGAAACGAGGAGAACAGCAGCTCTAGGGGAGCTACAGGGAAAGATCTTCTGGATCTGGTTCTTCTTACATCGTATCTGTATATAGAACAGTGCAGGAACCATCTGGTTGTAAACGCACTGGTGCAGGTGCTACCATGGCCGAGTAACGTTATAACCCTGTGTGATTCCCGTAGCTTTCTTTAATGCGCACATTCCGAGGCATGTACACAGGTCAGCTATCAATGTCAGTGCCCGATCGGCATCGTACTGCACCCCGACAACCTACCTGGACAAGTGTTGTAATGGGTGGGAAGTCGGCATTTTGCATTCGGATCTTTATTCAGAGATCTTGCATGAGACCTTTCAGTCTGACAAGCTTGGAATCTGACCAAGTTCTGACAATTGCTAACCATAAAAAACGACATCTGTTATTTTTATGCTGATAAGCACTTTGGCTGTGACAACGGACGGCAGTAAGCTAATCGATTGTATTGCACGAAATCAATATTGTAACACAATTTTGTTAAGTTGAAACAACAATGAAAAAATAATTGACAAGTGTCAATTTACACTCGTTGTATAACTAAACCTTGTAGCGACGAAGCCGTCAGAAGCCGAAAGTAAGTCACCTAATTTCGTGATACCTGTATCGCACAGGCCAGAGCACGTGGCGCCTCGCTTGGACCCCGGAATACATTTCACATGTATGCAATAGATTCTTGCAATAAAGATGAGCGTCTTTAATCATATCCAAATGTGCATATATCATTCTGTCGTTCGTCGACGAATATATTTATTATTATGCCATTTTGAATTTATTAAAATTTGGAAAACAAATAACTATAAAACGGAACGAGTTTCCACACCAATCCGGGATATATTGCATATCCTGACCATCCGTTTCACAAGATTTTAATACTGCTTCCGTCAGTTGTACACCTGACTACGACTGCGTTCTCTTATAAATAAAATTGTAGCTACAGTTTTACCAAGCCGTCAGACGGTCAAAAGTAAGTCACCGAATTTCGTGATACTGTTACTATGCAACCGTCCACGTGGCTAATTTGCTTTGACCATAGAAAATCTCTCATATATATATATTATCAAGACTTATCTTCGTGTCCTCCGTTAACAAGGGGAAAAAGTGAAAAGCGATCTGGCTACAGAGCTTATATAGGGACATTTGGAGATGACGTCATCAGAGGTTACAGTTCAGGAAACAGGATAAAATGTACCATAGAATTTTCGGACCGGGTTTGTTAACCCTTCCTTGTTAATATTTTGGGGATATACCATATAGTTCAGTGGGCAAGATAACTTTGACGGAGATACAAATATACTAGTATGTGGGTTAATACTACACTTGTAACCTCTGTCAAACAAGCAGTCCACAGTGGATTAAACTTTATTTATGCCACCAGTAGACCAGACATTGTTTCTGCCAGATCAACTATCAACATTGATATCACTGTTAATTACTTTATAACTACCGGTACCAGGCAGCTGTTCTGCCACAATATTGTGCTATTGACACATGGGCATGTCAAATATAATTTTGCCATTATGAGCTTTATTCAAAAGGCATTTAATGGGTTCATGGGGGGGGGGGGGGGAGTTTGTGTGCAGGGGCGATGGGGAAGGGTGGGGGGATAGTGGTGTCTTTTTATTTAGAATGTTTTTTTTAATTGAGCAAGGGTTTCAATAAAAAAAATAATTGTTTTTTTGTTTTTAAGAGTTATGTCCCTGGCTCCGCCCATATCTGACCCAGTGAACCTATGTGAATAAATCTGAACCCCAGTAACCCAAGGACTCTCCATGCCAAATATAAACTAAATAGGCCTGATGGTTCTTGAGAAGAAATCGTTTTAAGAATAACTATGGAGGGAAAGAGTTATGGCCCTGGCTTCGCAACTATTTGAACCGGTGACCTCATTTGAACAAATCTGAATGTGAATCACCTAGGGAACATCCACACCATCTATGAACCCATTCGGTCCTATGGATCTGGAGAAGAAGATGTTCAAAGAATTGTTGATGGATGGACGGACAGACTGACAGACGGACGGACAGATGGACGGCGGACGAGGAGTGATGACTATAGCTCTACCAGAGACTTCGTCTCAGGTGAGCTAAAAACCACTACTTCCAGATAAATAAAGCAAAAATAACTCTAGAACAGAAAATACAAACCTCATATTGTCCTCTTTTGAAAGTACTCCCTATACCACTTCCATTGCAATCAGATAAACCATGGCTGAGATATCTGCATGGCCAGAGAGAAAACCACTATTTCCATATAAAAAAAAATTATAACTCTAGAACAGAGAACACGATTGTCATTGAGCCCTCATTTGAAGCAGTTCTGATCGCGAACCTCCAGATCAAATTTCATGCCGACTTGATAAAACTTTGAAATATATGCTCTGACAGTATGGCGGACGTTCAATGTCAATCCACTTCAAAAAGTTGGGTTTTGAGGGGGTGTATAAAACTATCCAAAAAATATACTGTTGAATAAATGTTCACACCTTCCTCAAGCGTCTCTCATACTTACTCAATATTAAATTCTTCTCCCCAATATGGGTTCAGTGTCTCCTTAACAGGAGTGCGGCATGTTTTAACAGTGTTCAGAGATAAAATGCAGTATGGATGAGGTAGTTGCTTGCATGGCAGGTTTCGTCCATCGAATATTTGCACATGCAAACTGCGTAGTTCTGTTAAAAGTGTTGATACATAATCGGATACACTTGAACCATTCACACAATGCTTTTTTAACATGGTTACCCATTTCTGAAAAATAAAAATAATTTGGCAAATATCAAATAATAACTTTTATGGTTCTTCTCTTCAATTTGAGTCGCAATTCTATACAAAAGTTATTAACCAAGTGCATTAAATTTGATTTGAGCCAAGCTTTAGCGAGGCTCGAATCAAAGTTAGTGGACAAGGTTAATAAATTTTGTATAGAATAGCGACTCATTAGAGATCCTCTATATAAAATAAACCTCACAAATTAAAGCTTACCAGAAAAATCTGTTTTAAAGATGGTCTATCTCTTCCTATAATAAGTTTTATTAAGTTCCTGGGTATAAAATAAAAGATACGAATCGAAGACCCCTGTCTGGAAATGCTTCTATCAATTAATATTGATTTCATTTAAACTTTTCTGGTATAATATACATAGAATCAATTTGGGACATTTAAGGCTCGGGTTCATTCAGATCTTCCATGAGGGATAATTCTGTCGAAAAATTGTAATGAAAAAATGTCCCACATGATTATCGCATTATATAAGAAAATATAGATATAAAATCAATATCAATTGAGAGAAACTTTTTCTGACAGGTGTCTTCAATTTATAACCCGGAAATTATATAAAATGTGTTTAGGAAGAGATAGACTATCTTTAGCCCTTTCATGTTTGGAGCTGCACTGGTGCAGCATTAAAGATACTGCGCATTCTCTTAAATAAGCAAGTCTCCCATAGGGAGCCTCGCATATATAAGTGAATTCACTGGCTTACAAGGACAAGGTAAACATTGTTGGGCAATGTATTCTCTCATATGAGAGGCTCCCTATGGGAAGTCAATAATTGATATAAGCATTTCGGGACAGGTGTCTTCAACTCATATCTATTATTTTATACCCCGGAAATTATATAACATGTATTTAGGAAGAGATAGACCAGCTTTAACCCTTTCTATACTAAATACTCATGGATGAGTAGTTCCTTAGGAAATGTTCAGATAATAAGTTCAACAAATGACCATAACTGCATACTCTGTAACATTGTAGTCCAATTACTAAAATGTTAGCAAAATATACAACCAGAGAATCACACAAGCGAAAGCTATTTTCTTACAAAATAACTACAATTATATTTATCAAAGTCTGATAGGAAAAAAACTTTGAGGAACTAAAATATGCTCCGGCGGCTAATCGATTCGATTCATTCAATATCGATCTCCTGACTATATGTCAGAAAAGTGCCGAATCGCAGGGACTTAGTGTCAGTCAACCACAAATCATGGCAGGACGCAGCAGAAGTCAATCAGATGATAGTCGTGTGAAACTTTAAATTTGAAACATAGGCAATGACATCATCCTACGTGGAAAGCCCTATATATCCGTGGTAATACGACAGATACATGAAAGTTTCAGACTATTGAAGGCGTAGCTGTTCAATAGTCTGGGTTCATTTAAACTGGAATTAACATAAAATTATAAGCCTTATCCTTAATCCGTAACCATGTCTATACTAAACATTCATTGATGTGTAGTTCCCACAGGAAATGTTCAGGTAAAAAGTTCAACAAACGACCACAAGTCAACCAACCGACCATAGGTCATTTGTTGAACTTATTATCTGAACATTTCCCACCAATAAATAGGAATTCTTTTGCCCGTGTATTATCTCTTCATTTGCCTGTTGTCTCCTTATACTTCCTGAACATCCATTCAAATGAATAATAGAACATTCCAACATATAATTTTACAACTAAATGGGAGAATCCATTTAGAAAAGAAAGGGTTATACAGACTGCTATTGAGAGATTTACCTGTGCGATATCACTGTTTTCAGCACATAGATAATACAAGGACAGATGAGGATCATATGCATTTATCACAATCTGGAAACAATTTGGCCTGAAACAGAAAAAACGTGATTCACTTAATTGTCAAATAGAATTTCAATATAAAACATGAAGAATTTAATATGTAAGATTTGTGATATTGTGAATTGACCCCAGTAAAAGTAAATAACAATAAAAATTCATTCTGCATTTATCCCATGAGGCCAGACCAATTTAATTACTTGTTTTACGAACGACTGGGAAAAAAATATGTAGATGCAGGAGGGAATAAAAAAAAAAATAATATTCCTAAAAAAAATTCAGAAATGACCGATATACATCCCATAGCTTCTAAATAATGTAATAAGTAGTGAATAAGGTAAACAAACTTTATTCAATAAGAAATAACTCAAAACAAAACAGATATACATGTAATTATCCATGTCTTCTAGCTTGTGGTACTGTGACTTGGGAAGACCTGAGTTAATTGGTAATTAATGTTTTGTTCTGTGGGTGTTCTGAAAGTTGCTAGTAACTTGCTACTGAAAGATGTTTACCATATTGTACAATACATGCATGTTGGTGGGTACATTATATGGTGGATAATGAGTTTGGATACGGTAAAAACACTGATAGATACCACTTGCATATCAGACCCATAGAAGAATATGTGCTCGTATTAATTGACATATCTGAAACCCATGATAAAATCGGCAATATCTCATCGATCCTCGTATATATTTTTAGGTTCGACATGCAATTTCCAGATCTATATCCATGTGTTCTACAAGTGACGAAAATTCAGATCAATTGACGACAATTGATCTGAGAAGAAGATACAATTACAGATTGTCTTTTGTTCCAAATACGGAGTCGAGAAAGAGGCTACGACATGTTATTAAAATTTACCAATGAACCCAAGCATTTTCTAAGTCACAAACCAGGGGAAGACAATAGCCAGTTTATTGGATGCCAAGATCATTAATCATGATAGCCTTTAATACTAATCATAAACACAAATATTAAACAAGAACTTGGCAATACCAAGAACCAATGTCTGACATAGAAAAATAGACGTGAGGTCTTGCCTACCGCTGATATATCAGTTTCTACAGTTTTTACTACATGTATTAAATCAGTTGAAGCAACAGTTCACACTCTGGAAGTTCTATTTTAAGACACAAATCTGCTCAAATTTATGGGATGTAAAAAATATGAAAGCATTCTGCCAAGTTTTACTATTAAATCGAATGCATCCAAAGTCTTCTTAGAAACTGACACACCATCACCAACTGACAGCTTTGAGACGTGGAGAATGATGCATGATGCGCCAAATCGGGAAACAATATTGAGGGGGGTGTTTGGCTGAACTTCGTGGCCATCAGTTGAGTCACTAGCGTTTTTAACCGTGATTTTATCCACTTTAAAGTCATCGCCCACCTCACTAAATGTCACGGATACTACATCAGAAAGACTCAATTGAACTAGCTTTTGCTTCAGCGTCCGTTGCGTGTCTGTTAGTATTTTAAAGCTGAAGTAATCTGCAGTCGCCATTCTATTTCGGACATGTTTCACTAACAACGGAAGTTATGCATGCTGACAGATGTAAACAAAAGGTCACGGAACCGGAACCTGAACGCATAACTCGGAAGGCCGGAATACGGAGCGTTATAATCCGGAATACACAACTCGTAGGCGGAACGAAATCACTAAAATCCGGAAAACGTAATTTTTTCTCTGGGAAGAAAAGTGTATTATTTTTATTCGGTTTTGGCGGAAAAAGCTATCGGCGGTGTTCGTAAAACAAGTAATTAAATTGGTCTGGCCTGACAGGATAATACAACAAACCCCACTCTCTACTGCCATCCATACACGATTTTGTAGTATTGATACTATATACCTGGTATTTATTCCGTTCAAGGAAATCATATGTTGGACTCCCCTTAATGGACATCTATTCTCACCTCTTGAGTTTTTAAATCTGGATCTTAGTAACCAATTATTGTATGATAGGATTCGGTTATAGATACCCAAATAATCTTTAAACCTTTCCATGACTGGAACTTCCTGAAGTTATGCGAAAACCCTGTGCGAATGCATTCTCTTATATATACGAGTTTCCTATAGGGAGCCTTGCATATATAAGATAATACATTGGCCTAACATTATTTATTTACTATGCAAGCCAGAGCATTCTCTTATATATGTGAGGCTCCCTATGGGAGACTCGCATATATAAGAGAATGCAACGGCACATAAACCTTATGCTGCATCAACGCGGCTCCTATCATGAAAGAGTTAAATATACTTGCAAATAAGTAAACTTTTCTCACGTAGTCTTATAATAAGTGAGCAATCATGCCTACCTGCCAAATAAGCTGTCATGTACTGGGTATAATGAGCTGAAACTGAGATCAATCATTCCTTTGGGCTTCGATCGCTGAAAATAAAAACTTGAGTGGTTAGGCCATGCAATGTCAATTTCCTGTTTCTCAGTCCAGCGCACATGGCACCAAAACCAATGATGTAACATTGTTATTCACATTCAATTCATTACTGTAATTGTAACCCTTTCATGACGTGAGCTGCGCTGTTGCAGCATTAAAGACCTGTGCCAGTGCATTCTCTTATAAATGCTAGTCTCCCATAGGGAGCCTCGCATGTATAAGAGTATGCACTGGCTTTCAAGATCAAGGTAAATATTGTTTGACCAATGCATTCTCTTATATATGCGAGACGCCCTATGGGCGACTCACATATATAAAAGAATGCATTGGCACAGGTTTTCGCAAAATTTCAGGAAGCTCCAGTCATGGAAGGGTTAAATATGTTCAAACTATTACAAATGCCTTTCTCAAGAAGCCTCTCAATAACAGTCTTCTGCAAAAATGATGCATATAAAGCGGAAATAAAATATCTAAGGCCTGCCACTCATAGTATTCTATTCAAAATTTTATACATTATCATCACAACATTATAAAGGCTAGAAATCACATAGTATTACATTTGATAAGGTTTCCACTATTCATTAACAATTATTGATAAACATTTCCTTATTCTGATTTCTAAACTGCCATTTATTTCTCATCAATTTTTTTAATTTCAACTCACGAAATATAATAGCTCACCTTCTCATTTTCAAAGTAAAACAATTGAGACATGGTACCATTTAGAACAAACATCATATTCTTCCATTTTTTGTTTCTTTGACCTGTTAAACAAAAATTAAATAGCTGAATCAACACAAAATTCTATAATGGCTCAAAGTGTCCATAATATTCAGTAGCCAATACATGAAGTTGAACAGAGGAGAATAATAATTTATTTGATAAAGTGTAAAATCCATTGTACACAACGCTCTAAAAAACTTTATATCTTAAAATAGCATAAGGGAATAATGACCTAAATGTCGTGACTTAACACCAGTACAAAACAAATTGACGAGAGTAGGTGCAGTAAAATAACAGAACTAGCTATAGGGTAGACCAAATCTTCTCGGTCCACAACAGTTTGGGATATTGGTTGAATTGATGCTGTACCACCCGTTACTTTTCTATAACAAAATTTCATTGAAAAGACATACTAAATTTACATGTGGAGCCTGAAAATTCACGTGAACTACTGAATGTGATTGATCATCTGTTATGTCAGAGTTTAATCCTGTCTTCAAAATGATTTACCATGACAGAAAAAGGTAAAGTGATGAAACAATCGTTTATATATATCTTGTTTACATTTTCTGATAGTGCGACAAATTGAAAGTCTCTGGAAAACAAGGCTTTGTTTACTTATAAATCTTGTTGCTTTGACATTCAACATGCTTGGGGAAAGGCTACCCTCTGTGTTCATACAAGCAAAGCGCCCACTTGACCTAATCTGAAGACATACCAGCAAGATAACTCCCGTCCACGATTCTGGGCATAAAGTCTGTTATAGGAGTAATAGGATGGGACTTGGTCCAAAACAGCATCAACCCAACCAATATCCCAAACTTTTGTGGACCGAGAAGACTTGGTCTAGCTATACGGTTTTTTGAAGAAGTGACTTTTCAAGAGTTTTTTTGTAAATGTTCAACAGACCTGTCTGTGAATGTCTTTTGGAAGCTGATTGCAGACTAAATAAATTTGTCTTAATGTATTTGAATCACGTGAATGGAAAATGGGAGGCAGTTCTAATCAGCCGACCAAAGGCCATCATGTCCAGGTGTGTATGTATAAGGGTTTCTTTGACATAATCGAGAGCCTGTTCGTTGCTTTGGATCAAGCCTTGAAATAATGTGTCTGACATTTTTAAAATGAGGCTCCAGAGAGTGAATTTAGTGATGCTATCCTGCACGACGGGCAAGAATCACCAAATTCACCGTCTGCGGGGCCTCTGGGAACCTCATTCTGCTGAGGCCTCAACTGCTATGGGATACCTAGGATTCGATTGAAGTTGCCCAGTTGAAGTTGGTGATGTTCACCCATTAGTCATTTATCTTCTGCAAATTAGGGGATACAGAAACTGAGGAAAAAGTAAAAGTAACTAAAACAATGTTAATTTGAGACTATAGATATTTCCCAGAAGATGAGGCCTAAGCAGAATGAAGACCCCAGAGGGTGAATTTAGTGATGCTAGTCTGCTGTGGGGGTAGCATCACTAAATTCAACCTCTGGGGACCTCATTCTGCAAATGACAGACACGCTATTTGCATGCTTGAACTTATTATCTGAATATTCCTACCAATGAATATAGGAATCCTTCTGCACTTGTATCAGCCTCGAATTTGGGAATACAATACATAATACTCAAATTGTTGTCTTTTCTAGGGGTGTAACAACATGTGTTTCTAGGGGTGTAACAAAATTTGTATCGTGATTCTTTCTGAAGGATCATATCGCGATGTGTTTTAACAGATATATCGTATGTACAGTTCCTTAGTGGCTGTGAGTGGTAAATATAGAACTAGTGTCACCTAAAGCTAACAGATGGATTTGTTTGTTGCAGTGTTACTATATAAGCTTTAAATGCTTGGAATCGTATTCTATTATAAATGAGAAATTGAACTTAATTTGAGACTATAGATATTTCCCAGAAGATGAGGCCTAAGCAGAATGAAGACCCCAGAGGGTGAATTTAGTGATGCTAGTCTGCTGTGGGGGTAGCATCACTAAATTCAACCTCTGGGGACCTCATTCTGCAAATGACACAACCACTATTTAAAGGCTTGCTTTAGATACCAGTATAAGCTCTTTAACTCTTTCGCTGCCAAACGCGCATAAATGCGAACTGCGGAGACGCTGCCAATCGCGCATTTTTGCGAATTTGGTATGTAGTCTAATGTATGGGATATAACTCTATTTTTTCCGGCATGTTTGACAGTGTACAATGTATTTATCTGTAGTACTGTTGCGCGCGAACAATTTAAAGCGACAATGTCCTCAAGGACATACTATTTCTGACGTTATGGGTGTACAGTCAGAGCCGGAATATTGCGTCATTGTTGTTAGCACGTGGTTATCAGTCGAAAATGGCTGCTCGCAAAAGACTCAGGACTGAAGAAGTTATTGTTATTACCTATATACTCTAATGATCGAGGGGCGCCTGCGGCGCATAAGATAATTATACCTATTATTTATGTGGGCAGTAGCCTCTATAGGGGCCCCTGCGGCGCATAAGATACTATGGGTGGCGGGATAGGGTGGCGGTGGGTAACTAACCTCTATACTCGAGGGTCGCCTGTGGCGCATAAGATACGTATACCTATTATTTATAATATACCTTTACTGGTTTTGAACAACCCTTGTCTATTGTATCGTTTTCCAGTGGTGATAACAGGCCAGTAAATCAATTATGCTGGTGAGTTGACCATGCGTACGCCCGCGTGACCCATATAATTCACATACATCATTGTAAAACCCAATTTTCCTAAAATTCAAGATGGCCGCCAAGATCACGTGACTTATAAGGGGCGGAGCAGGGTCATATGTCCCCCTGCAGGTATATATACATATGGGTATGGTTATATATATATATCTATATTTGGAATTGTACCTATCAGGGAATATTCAAGCAACAAAAGCACGAACTCAACAAAGTGCGCCATTGTATCCCATTTTGCTACAAATAGGTGGCAACTTGCATAAATCCAAAATGGACGCCAAGGTCACGTGATCTATTTTATGTCCAAAGTGGGTTAATATAGGTAGCTCCCGTGTACCTTACTGTTGGACATCGTATAATTGGGTTGAACATTAGAAAACAAACAACACACCCATCCATATACCCACACAAAATGTACATATACAGGCAAATAGCCACTAATCCAAGATGGCCGCCAATGTCACGTGACCTTGGTGGGCGTGTCCACGGTGGCATTCGACAGGGTATACCTATGTCTATATACATGTGAAGTTTCAACTAATTATATTAGAAACTGCTTGAGATATAATGTATTACCCATATATACCTGAAATACATGGATATATGTACAGGATGCGTGGCACTGGGGGGTAAGTCTGTGGTGGCGGGTGGCAGCGAAAGAGTTAAATATGCTGTTATTCCCTGAGAGTAAGCGATAAGCAGTCATATTAATGAACACTATATACAAATCTGGCTGCAAAATTCTGAACGTGCAATAATCTAGTTTTTATGTTATGGGCAGGAGGTTCAAATATCCTTTGACGTATGTATTTATGGTCCTATTATGATCAACAGAACAAGGTAGGAATGTGATATAAGCAATATATATTGGGAATAATTTGAAGCTCCAAGCTGTTATGGGCCTTTCATTTCAGGCCAATGTATAGCATATATGGAATGTAAATATGTCATTGTTTGTACTGTTTTTTTTATAAAAAGCCAAAATATTATCGTAAAATTAGCATGATATTATTGCATATGTATTATACTGTACTCACTTTTCTTGTTCAAGTAACCTGACATATCAATTGTATCATTTTTGCTGCGAACGAGACTCTGCACCGTACTGTGCCGTATCGAGGCATATATATCTTGCGTCTTGTCGTCACCCACAATTCCCATACAAGCCAGCCTCCCATCAAGGTCATCATTGATGTCCTTCAAAACAAATGAGATTAAATAATTAGCGAAACAGACAATTTATATGATATTGTTTTAACCCTTTCATGCTGCAGCATTAAAGATCCTGTGCCAGTGCATTCTCTTAAATATGCAACATCGCATATATACAAGAGAAGGCACTGGTTTACAAGGTCATGGTAAATATTGTTAGGCCAATGCATTCTCTTATATATGCAAGGCTTCCAGTCATGGAAGGGTTAAATACATCGGCCCCACAAGTCAGACATGATCAAGGTTCACGCTGGCCTGAATTGGCCAATTTTTTGGCTAACCCTGGCTATTCCTGAAATTTTTTGGCCATTTTTCAAAAACTTTGGCCAAATTGAAAAACCAAAACAAGGAATCGAGAAAATCAAAAATAGAAAGGAACACGCAAAAAATAAGTGATAAATTTCGAGTTGGACAAAAGTGATAATGAAAATGTGCACGGATGGGAAAGGCAAAACAGAAATAGGTCGAGCTGGCAACGTTTATCAACATAAATGAACACTGAATCACCTACATTGTCTATATTTCGAAACCATGCAGCAGTAATGTATAGTTATTTGATCAAGAAATTACACCATCTAGCAGCAAATCACTATCTGATGATCATTTGAGAGGTGATTGCAGACTATAGCCTTGTAACTTTTTGTCCAAAATGTTTGGCCAAATGAAATTTTCTTTGATCATTTCCCTAAAATTTCCCATTGGCCACCGACAGTGTGAACCCTGGACCTAATCAAATTCAAGGTCATCTAAGGCCATTTTGCAACAATTTTCAAGGCTTTTCAAGGTCCTAGGCAATATATAAATGAACATTTAAGGTGGCACTGAGGTGGCAAATTTTGTTCACCCTCACATAAATCAGTTTCTCACAGATGTAAATATAAAAAGACAATGCAGTTCCACTAAACTGCATTTTAAACTAGTCATTGTTTTAGGCACTATAACTTCTGTTGAGATTCAAAGTTAGATAATTCATACCTCAGAATTAGGTGACATGATTTGAACAGAATAAAATACTTCTAAATTAAATCATACTGTAGTTGCACCAACAAGAAACTCACAAGAACAGAAAGCTGATAATGTCATCTAGTACACTTGCTGGTTTATTAGTTCAAGCAGATTCACTTTGGTAGAGAAAATTGGTTCTTATGAAAAGTTTTGTTTAAAAGGAAGTGTCCAAAATTGCTTTAACCCTTCCATGACGGGAGCTGTGTTGGTGCAGCATTAAATATCCTGTGCCAGTGCATTCTCTTATATATGCAAGACTCCCATAGGGAGTCTCGCTATGGGAGTCTCGCCTATATAAGAGAATGCACTGGCTTACAAGGTCAAGGCAAATATTGTTAGGCCAATGTATTCTCATATATATGCGAGGCTCCCTATGGGAGACTTGCATATATAAGAGAATTCATTGGCACAGGGTTTTCACAAAATTCATGAATCTCCATTCATGAAAGAGTTAAAAAAAGTTTTAAAAAATCTTGTGAAATTCATGTATAGTTCTCATGTTTGTTTGATTGTTTGGGCAGTGATAGGTATTTTTTTCCCCTCCTGTCTGCTCCTGTATTTACTTTTATCCATTGTATATATATATATATATATATATATATATAGTTGTGTTGAAATAAATGGTAACACCTTTAAGACCTTTTGTATATTTTTTTTCTCACGAGCTTTCGTCTAACATAGACTTTATCAAGTGACAGACAAACGAGAAATCACTTGATAAAGTCTATGTTAGACGAAAGCTCGTGAGAAAAAAATATACAATAGGTCTTAAAGGTGTTACCATTTATTTCAACACAACTATCAATCAGACCTATACGGCTACACTACTTTACCTATATATATATATATATATATATGAGAATGCATTGGCACACGGTTTTCGCAATAATTCAGGAAGCGCCAGTCATGAAAGGGTTAAACCTTTCAATACTAAATAATCATTGACGAGCAGTTTCCTTAGGATATGTTCAGATAATAAGTTCAACAAACAACAATAGTGAACTTATTATCAAAACATATCCCACCAATGAATATGAATTCTTCTGCACTAGTATTATATTTTTGTCTGCTCCTATACCCTTAACATCCATCCAAATGAATAATAGACCATTCCAATACATACTTTTATAACTAAGTGGGAGAATTCATTTAGTATAGAAAGGGTTAAAGCCTCTGCTCCCAGCTAATGTTACAAATGACACATAACACTTAAGACCTTACCCGACAAACTGGACTGACAAGAGTGAAGCCATCAACAATTTCTTCCTTCATATATCTTTTAATGATGGAATCCAAACTACGAGGGAATAAAAAACAAAATTAGTATGAGCATTGCTGGATATAGTGTGTCTGACATTTGCAGAATGAGGTCCACAGAGGGCGAATTTAGTGATGCATCACAAAATTCACCCTCTGGTAACCTCATTCTGCTTAGGCATAAACTGCTGTGGGAGACCTAGGATCAGATTGCGGTTCCCCAGTTGCAGTTGGTAATGTTCACCCAATAATCACATCGATTATGCATTTAATCTTCTGCAAATTAGGGGATATAGAAACTGAATAAAAGGGAAAAAGTAACTAAAAACAATGTCAATTTGAGACTTTAGATACGGGACTATAAACTAATGAAAACGATTTTGCCATCGAGAGTCACTGCATTTAATTAATATATAAGAATGATGGTGTATGTTGTCAGTTTGGATATATAATAATTGTAAAAATAATACTTTGAGCAAGATTATTCTCCATTATTATTTGATAACCTACCGGAGTGGTTCACATCACTTTAAGCAAAACTAAATTAAGATATGAAAAAAAACAAAATAAAGCATAATTCAGGCAGTATTTTTGTGATATTAAGTTCTTCTTGTGACATAACAAATATGACAATTAAATCCATTCATCAACATCTTTTTCTCTCTATTTGCCTGCTTATCATCCCTGCATACTATTGTGAACTGATACTCAATTGCCGCTAATTAACATTCCTATTGATGCAAAAAAATAATTTTCTGGTGAATTAAATTGTGCTTTGTTGACTCAGGGGTCCGGGGCCCCTACAATTGGGATAAAATATTGCGGTGAATGGTTGAATTGGGGAATTTTAAGGCCCCCTGCTATTTATAATTACCTTATAATCCAAGGTGAGATCAATGATTTAGAGTCAACTCCTTGCAATTGCAGCCCCATAATAAAATATGTAAAATATTTAAAGCTACCATACTAAATATATACACCACCTTCCCACAAATGCTAATTGTTTGCAGCAGTTCAAAAATGAAATATATATATTCATACTAAGGATACACCTTCTACGGCATTCATTGAACTACACATGGCCAGTCAAACCAAATTTCCACCGAGCAATCAATTGATATGTATCCCCAGAGTCATTTAGATTATATTTATCCATACCCTTACTATATAAACTTGGGTGGGGCTCGGTTGCTCAATTGGTTCGGGGTACAACTCCAAGCCATTTCGCCCTCCAGTGCTGGCGATGTTTCTATCGTGGACATTGTAACTCAAAATTTCCTCCACCACTAAAACTGGCAATGTCGTGATATGGCATTAGTTGCTGAAAGTGACATTATACCCCAGTCAATCAATCAATAACTATATAAACTTGAGTTTACATTCATACCATTGGTCATTAGATTGACAGACTTTATTCTGGTTTACAGTGGCATATTTTCATGGTAGAGAGAATTAGTGGATTGTTGTTTTGCATTAAGGGTGTTTGTTTCCCATTTGAAAAAGCTTTATGGGCATACTTTCGTCAGTTAATTAAGGTAATGTCTCATTAATGAATACAAGTTGAGACTAGATGAAACTACAAGAATGTAATTGGGAATTATTTTTAGACTAAATTTGGGAAAAATCAGATCAATCAATCTATTTTGCATATGGATGGGTCCGAATTTTGGCCCCTTGTGCTGCCTAGGATAACCCCTGAGACCTAGTAGATTGAGAAAGAAATTTAACGCTTTGATAAATGAGTATTCAATAATGAGTAGTTTCCAAAGGAAATGTTCAGATAACAAGTTCAACAAACTGCCTAAATTAATATTGGAATATTTGTTTTTACCACTGAAATTGATCTCTTCTGTGCTTGTGTTACATGTTTGTCGCTAATATTTCTGAACATACCTCAAAAGTTAATAAAAGGTCACAGACCCCACGTCCCCCAAATCGAGGTGGCTTATTTTAATTGGGATGTTGGCTTTTCTAAGAACAAAGAAGACCATGACCTTGGCCTGCGTCTTCTCAAATGTGAACCACGTACCAAATATCAAGAAATTCCATTCAAAATTGCTCAAGTTATCATCTGCTGATATATTATGATAGTCCTCCGAAATTTTTCAGGGGACAATAATAGACCATTCCATTGGATGCATTTCTGTCTGAATCGGAAATTCCACTCAAACAAGAAAGAACGGAGCCTGGAATGCTCCCAGACTGTGGGTTCTACTAACCCTCCATAAATGTTTTCAGATATTTTCTAAAATTGAAGCTCTGTTTAATTTACCTGTCAAAGTATCTGCCACCCATGAAGAGTTGCCTGCCTTGCTTCTCCACTCGGAATCGCTGAACAGTCTTATCTGCCAGGAAATAGAGTGTGAAGTCACCGGGACTCTGGTCACTGGGCCGTACCAGATAACTGCCATCACCAACTGCCAAAAAAAGCAAGCTTGACTAAGACATCAACAAGGTCATGCCAATATTATAGCCTTTTTTCCAAACTTTTGGATAGAACAAAATAAATAGAGGGGGAAAAAATTCAGTTAAAAAATACCTATCACTGTCCAAACAATCAAACAAAATATACTTTAATTTCACCAGATTTAAAAAACATTTTTAACCCTTTCATGAATGGAGACACCTGAAATTTTTCAAAAACCCTGTGCCAAAGCATACTCCCATAGGGAGCCTTGCATATATAAAAGAATACATTGGCCTGACAATATTTACCTTGACATTGTAAGCCAGTGAATTCTCTTATATATGCAAGGCTCCCTATGTGAGACTCGCATATATAAGAGAATGCACTGGCACAAGATCTTTATTGCTGCACCACTGCAGCTAACGCCGTGAAATGGGTTAAGCAAATTATTAATCTAAACAGAGATATTGTTTGAAAAAAATAGTTCAAATATTTACGTCAAGATGATCATAAACCATGCAATGACAAGTTTTCGTTTTTCACAATTTATACGGGATAAAACTTGTAAGATTGGGTTGTAAACCAGGTTATAGTAAATTGTTGTTGCTTAATAGCATGGTATGCTCTTAAATTAAATAGTTTATTTCCTAGTGACTTTCGATACGAAGGAAACTCAATTGATATTTTTTTCTTCCAATTTTTACTTCAAAATGAAAATAAAATCATGAAAATAATGTTTATATATGTTTAGAACAATTCTCAATGATTTTTTATTGATTATGTGTCGGATGGAACATCTAGTCTAAGAATTGTTATTTTTGGTGTAGCAGTTCTTTTAGAATGAACATACTTTCCGTAAGTCTTTCAACTGCTGCATTTCTTGAAATGTTTGCATGGAAATATGGCAAGCTTTCAACTGGATCCACACCGCCATTCTGTGAAGAAAAGCAGCAAATATTAATATGTGAGCACATTCTTGGAAAAAACAAACTTTCAGCACCACCGTTCTACCATGAAGAGCAAACTAGAATAATATGAGCACATTAGTTTATCATATCGTCAGCAGAAACCAATACAACGGCATTGATAGCAAAGAGTAACAGTGAGGTTTCAAATTACACTAAGTAGCCAGGAAAACAGTAAACCTTGTGCTGAAACAACCTATCAATAAAAGAAAGAATGACTCATTTAATTTAGAACATGATGGAAAACTTTCTTCTGAGGCCACTCAAAAAAGATTACTTGTTTATTATGGGTTCCTGCCCTTAAATATTGTCCGCTGTGGGGAATTTTTTTTTTTTGTATTTCCCCAAATTTAGGCCATTAATATAAACTATCTGTGTTCTCAAGCTAATTAGATCTATTTTTTGAGATAAGACAATTTATTTGTATTTTTTCCTCAAAAGTTCAAAACCTGGAAAACACACCAGAAATAAAAAAAAAAAATTATGTTCAAATCCAATATTTCTAACATAAAATATTGAGAGAAAAAAAAATTCCAATCAACATATTTATCAAAGATTAATTAGAGAAATATTAAGATATTGGAATTTTATCACTTAGTTTGTACTGGGCTTACCTGTTGCATCATTTTTGAGTATGATATGCCCCTGTTTAGTTACTAAAGAAAATTGTATGCATCACCAGGTTGGACATGCATGATTATATTATCCGGGAAAATGTAGCCCAGCTTTGCAGCTATTGAGTTGGCTGATTTTTTAAGCTACAATTCAAATCATTTCAGAGACACAGGTATTAAATGATATTATTGAGTCTATACCCCACTCTCAATAATACTACATGTACTTCAGGCAGTGGCTATCAAGGTCTTATTCTTTCTTTGTATTTCTGCTAGTTGATATTCAAGTAAAAACAGTGCCAGCAGATCTCAGAAAAAAATTATCCCCCCACCACTGTTGTTACGGCTTATGTAATGTTCAGTGACAATATAAAATGTGGCAAATTTCACATGGAAGGTGTAACTTGGATGCCCTCTCCTAAGCCAAAAACAAACAGAAACAAAATAAAATTTATGGATTAGTTATTGCCGGGACGTGAAATTAACTGTGGATACTGTTATAAATTATATATGCAGCAGCATTCTGTTTGTGTCTGTGGCCCCATTAAGGAGTTCCAGGAACCAATTCTGGCCACATATACTCCAAAGCAAATGCACCCACAAAATCCACTCCTGCCCTTGTTCCATAAAATCCTATGATAAACAAGTAATTTTGTTGAACGACCTAAAAATGCACACCAGTAAACACAAAGGATATTTGCCGAACAGGACACAGGTTATTTTTGAGATTCATATAGAACTCAACACTCCCATATAACTCTTGCATTAAATTCCATAAGCATTTGTAATAAATCAGGCTATTGTGACCACAGTTAGTTATAATGATCCAAAAGTACAGAGTAAGCTTAAATGTATATTAAAGCATGCAGGGTGAATAAACCACCCTTATCTACCAAGAATTTCCTGTATGGGGAAACTATTGTAAAGATTAGCCACTTGTAAAAGTATTTTCAAATAATAAGCTATCTGCTCTGATTTTGTTGCAACTTGTTGATTACTCACCTACTGTAAAAACACATGTTTTCGTGGGGATCAAATTATGCAAGATTTTTGTGGTTGTGCTTAGAATTTAATATCCACTCGAAATAAGTTCATCAGTAACATTTTAGACCTTAAACTACTCCATGTGGTTGGCAATTTTGGCCACTACATGTGTATTGTGTGGGTGGTATATATTCTATGTAAAATGTTCATTAAACTAACTTATGGGCAATATATTAATGCAAATCTAAACAGCAAACAGAGATTAAATATGGTAAATAAATACCAAAAGTCTAAAATAATTGCTTTTTGGTCCTGGTCGAAGTAAAACGGTGGTTGTAGTGGTCACATCAAGAAAGGGTTAAGGGAACTGCACACTACAGTAATGCCCTAAATAATCGACACCTTAACCACAGCAGAATTGTGGGTAATTTTTCAGGATTTAGTCGGAAATATGGCTTGTTGCCATTCATCGGTAAGCTCTCACTGCAGAAGATGAGGCCTAATCAGAATGAGGTCACCAGAGGGTAAATTTGGTGATGCTAGCTCACTGTGAATGGTTTCTCCCATTCAGTTAAAAATAATCTACATTGGAATGGTATATTATACATTTGGAGGGATGTTCAGATAATAAAATCAGACAGGGGGAAGGATAATAGAAGCGCAGAAGGATACCTGTATATCCATTGGAGGGAAATGTTCAGATGATAAACTTAATATTTATTATAGAAAGGGTTAACCCTTTCAAGACAGGAGCAGTGCCAGTACATTCTCTGATATATGTGAGTCTCCCATAGGGAGCCTAGCATATATAAGAGAATGTACTGGCTTACAAGGTCAATGTAAATATTGTTAGGCCAATATATTCTGTTATATATGAAAGGATCCCAGTCATAGGGACCCTATGGGAGACTCACAGTCCATATATAATAGAATGCATTGGCACAGGGTTTTTTGCAAAATTTCAGGAATCTCCAGTCATGGAACGGTTAAATAAGAAACTAGTTTATAATTACCATGTCCTCCACCAGCTCTGCATTGACGAGGCCACTCTCGTTACTCCGCTGACAGTTCACCCACATCCAGCCATCCCCCATCTCATTAATTACTGTAAAAACGTCCCCGCTCTCAAAGCTGAAATGAAATTGGTGTCAGATGAGTTCATAAACAGTAATGCCCTAAATAATCGACTCCTTAACCACAGCAGAATTATGGGTAATTTTTCAGAATTTAGTCGGAAATATGGCTTGTTGCCATTCATCGGAAAGCTCTCTGTGAGAGTCGATTATTTAGGGCATGACTATATACATGTATATGCTTTATTCTGATCCAAGATGTCATAATTATACGGATAGTCAGAAAATATAGTTTTTATACAAGAGTGACAGCATGAAACAAAGAAGGGAAAACATATATACAATATATGTATATACAGGGACCACCAGTTTTTACATGCAGCCAGGTGACTTCTATTATAGATACGGATCATCACGTATTTTAAAATATGTTTAAAGGCACACACACAGTACATAACATATAAGGCGGCTAGCCCACATGTATATCCCCTGAATAAAGCCAAAAAAAGAGGGTTTTGATCTCAGGCATTGCAATATAAAAAAAATTACCCGTGTTGGACCATTTTATTTCGATTTTTGGATTTCACAGTAGTTGTAAACCGGTAACATGAAAATAGGAAACTGTCACATGGAAATTAGCCATGTTTCAAATATTGAATAGAAGCTAAATACAATGGTGTATGTGTGGGTATTCAACAAAAGACCATAGGCAACAATAACCATCAGGTATTTGTTGTTCCAAACCCCCAAGTTTATAGGTCAAAAGTGTTGAAATATTTCGATAAAAGATCAGCAGGAAGTTGGATATTGACCTGACATTTTCACAGCAAGTAAGTAACCCTGCAAGATAGAGTTTTCCCCTTGCTACACTATTGTGATTGAAGGTACACAAACCGGAGCGCAATACAGTTTGACAAGCGGTGTATATTGGCCATGTTTATGATGTTCATTTGAAGTTTTATTGGCTATCATCCATTGCGGTACATATACATATAGTTTGGAAGATCACTTTATATTTTCGTTTCGAATGTATTTACGTCCGTATTTTTATATGAATCGGATATGTAGTCTGCGTGGTGTTAAAAATGATTGTGACGATAATAAAATCATATCAATATATATATCATTCTAGGTAATGCCTATATGATGTATGGGTAGTACAATGTCATAATTTGTCATTCTTTATATCAGACTAAATTAGTTTATATCCATTACAAAGTTCTCTGGACATGGGAAGGTATAATAACCCATGTTTACTATGCCAGTCTATGGGCAGAAAAAAAATAAAAATAAAACCATTGCTCCCGCATTGATTTGTTTTTAAAATTGCCTGACAATCAAATATCTGTTTTTGTTTGACCAAAGATGACTTTATTTGACTGGTGTCTTTTGTAGAAATGAAAAATTAGATTTTTGGAACAATCAGTGAATCAAACTTTGCGTCCAACTTGTCTATGTTGCTAACATAATTGATTAGATAACAGAATAATTAACACTCCTAGTTTTATTTGATTAGATATCAGAATAACGAGTAAATTCTAACGGTATGAAGTTAACATCCAGAAACCAATATAATCGGGAAATTCCAAGTCAAAAGGCTTGGGCCATAACCCCAGTAAATTAGGTCACTTGCATTCTTTTGGAGTGAGACAAACTGGCATGAAAACCATTCACATATTTCCCCACTATAGTCTGTCCCATCCCAGTATTAGGCCAAAATTAAATATATGTGTGTTTGGACATAAAATTTTAGAATTTAAAACACTCATGTTCTATGTCTTATATATCTATGCATTTCATTTAAATGGATACATTATTGAATTTATGAGTTCATGGGGTTCATGATTCTAGGTAACAAGGTATTTTCCAGTCTAATTTAACTACAAGCCAGCTAGTCCCCTGCAAATAGTAGATTGTTTTATCGAAAAATTTGAAAACGAATTGAATATTGAATCGAATATTTCATAACCTCAGTCACCGACATTATAAGATAAAGATAAATGTTTCCCCGTTTTCATCTGTATGTCATAATTATCTATCAATTAAAATTCGTTGACATCATTTTTGTGAACGTTGGGTAAACAATTAAACACATAATTTCTTCAAAATATAACAAACAATTTGGAAAATACCATTTTGTCAACTTTCTTGCTCCGTAAATAAAACTTCTGAAATTGAATGACATCACTAATGGGAATTCCACAACTGATGATTGAAAATGCGGAATAGGAGATGGAACATTGTAGAATTACGCTATCATGACTGTCTCAAAAATAAATTTTGCCTTTGATTGAAGGGATTTGACCTGCAATTTCGCGATTGACTTTACAACCGTCACTGCAAGTCAAAACTGAGCAAACACAATCAAATAATGAAAAGAAATATAAATAATATAGGGAATGTGCTGTCACATGACCTACTGTGAAGTACATGTATCTTTCCATATCTAATTGATTGTCCTCAAAATAAATTATAAACTGTTACATTCACGGTCGCGAAACAATAGGGTTAGAAGGTTTAAAGTTAAAAATGGTAAAATTTGAAGGAATACTTACGAGTGTATCTACTTTTTATACTTCGCGGTAGGCCTAGTTGTGAATATTCAAATATTACTGATAAATGCTTTACGTTTGCATTGACTGTTTTGATGTATTCAAAAATAATATTTGTTGTTTCAAAGTTGATTCGAAGGCCAGCATATAAATCGAGGGTCAGAATACCCGTCATAGAATTTATATTTCCCGAACCGTGGGATTCCAAATCAGTAGCGCCAATAAGAACTCATTATTTGTAGCTCAAAAATAAAAATAAAAGTGTCCAATTGAAATGATTAACCTAACGTGATGGGAAGTAAATTTGTGGAAGAGTACACGCTTCCAAGAAATGACATTTCAATGAGACAATGATAGACTCAGTATGACGGAGTGTATATTTACACAGACTTGGTATTTTGCAAAATAGAATGAAATATAAAAATAAAATGAAAATCCTAATTTAATTTGAACCCATTACCAGAAACATGGATTCATTGTATTTTGGCCTAACAGAACATATGTTATGTATTTACATTCCGGTGGTTTATATGAACCTCAACTGCACCCATTGAAAGGAAATACCAAGTTTTCAAGGAGACATAGGTACAATCGTTACTTGATGTATTGTACACCATTTAATAGGCCTGAATGACCCAAAACTTTTGATTTTGGAATAATAATTTAAATACGCAATGAAGTTGTTTTATTTAATTTTTGTTCTTTGAAGTCTCATGTGATGAAAAAAATGAAATTGCCAATGACACTGTAGCTCAACTTGAAGAGGTGATAATGTCATACATTGCAGTGAATGGAGCGATAAGGAATTCAAAAAGTTAAATAATACTAAGGGCCACCCCGGAGAGCCATGTGAACTTTGGGATCAATCGGATGAAAAATGTTGGTTGTAGGGCAAGCCAAAGGATTCAGTGATGCAAAGAGTAAAATCCAAGATAGCTGCCGGAGACCATGTTTTTATTAGAAAATGGTTTAAATTTCATAGCTCCCATCTACAGGTGATCCTAAACATGCCTGTAAATTCTTAAAAAAAATTCTAATAAATGTGGACTGCAGGGTGTGCCCTATGCATTCTAATTTGAAATCCAAGATGGATGCCGGTGGCCATGTTTTTTAACAAATTTCAGAAAAACAATAGATGGCTCACACCTAGAGATCACCCCGAAATTCCTTCTGATGTTTGGCGACTATCGGATGAGGGCTGTGGCCTGTAGGGTGTGCCAAAAGATTTAGTCAAGCAAAGAGTAAAATCCAAGCTGGCTGCCAGTGGTCGTTCGACCATGTTTTCATTGATAATTGTTCAAATACAATAGCTCCTATCTGGAGGTGATCCTAAACATGCCTGTAAATTTTCAAAACATTTCTCCAACAAATGTGGGTTACAGGGTGTGCGGATGGATTTAAATGTAAAATTCAAGATGGCTGCTGATGGCCATGTTTTTAAATAACTTTTTTTTATTGATGGCTCCCATCTAGAGGCCACCCCAAAGATCCATATGAAGTTTGGTGATGATCAGATGAGGCATGTGGTCTGTAGGGTGTGCCGAAGGATTTACAAATACTCTTCCCCCATGTTGATTCATCAACATGCCAAAGATAAATCAACTGAAGATGACCAAGATATAGAGCTTCAAAGTTGTTAAGGACAGACAGACAGACTCACGGATTGATGGAGCCCATTTCTAAGTAGAAATAAGTCGAAAATGAGGTGTAATATTACGAAAAACAGTCTGAGCCAATCCCTAGCCACATCATGTAGAGAGGGTATTGTGAGAAGCATGTCTACCAAAAATTATTGAAATCGGTTCATATTTGTTAAAGTTATTAATTCGGACAGAATTTTCTAAGTCAAAATAAGTTGAATAAGAGGCGTAACTTGAAAAAACAAAGTCGGACCGAACCGCAATTAGCATCATGCGGAAAGACCGTCCTAAGGAGATTGCATACAAAAAATTATTGAAATCGGTTCATAGTTGTTCGAGTTATGAGGTCGGACGGACGGACAAACGGACGGACGAAGCGTGATGGATGGACGGACGGACGCAGTCAATCCAGTATACCCCCCCATATTCTTCGAAAGTGGGGGTATAATAACAAGACAGTTGAAATCTAAGTCAAAATGATGGCATAAATAAGTCAAATTTCACCAATCAGAGACAATGTTATTTTTTTAACTTGACCTGCATCTTCTCAAATGTGAACCACGGGCTCCTTATCGGAGATTCGCATCTATATATGAGAATGCATTGTTACAGGGTTTTCATAAAATTTCAGGAAGCTCTAGTCATGGAAGGGATAAGTACCTGAGTTCATCAGTTTCTGGCATCTTCCTATAAGGTAGAACAGCCACAACTTTCCTCATGTCATCAACAGGCTGCAAAATAAAATTTCCACAAACAAACAAATATTTTAACATATAAACAAGCCTTGATATAGTGTGTCTGTCATTTGCAGATTGAGGTCCCAAGAGGGTGAATTTAATGACGCTATCCCATACAGTGGGCTAGCTTCACCAAATTCACACTCTGGGAACCTCATTCTGCTGAGGCCTCAACTGCTATGGGAGACCTAGGATCAGATTGAAGTTCCCCAGTTGAAGCTGGTGATGTTCACCCATTAATCACCATGTTATCTTCAGCAAATTTGAAATTGTACAGGGACATAAAAGTGACAAAAAGGATGAAAGAATTATAAAATATTCCCCATGACTGGCTTCATATAATATATTTTGTGAGCGCTATTTAAATACTAGGATTTGTTGCAATGTTGCAGATATATTTGTGTTCGTAAATTAGGTCACAGACAGAATTCTTTGCTATATCAAAGTTCTTATTCAGAGGATGATATGCCTATGTGAGCCAATTCTAGTATAGTTGCAAGACATGGAGGTTCTGTTTGTGGAAATGCCATTGACACTTGCTGTTTGAATTTGAATAAAATTATGGAATTCCAACATACATCTATGTCTGTATAGAATCACTTATTTATATATTATATTTCCATGATATGGGGGCAAACTGCACATAAAAGTAAAATGGTAAACAATGAAGGTCACATCACTATTGTAGCAGGAAAACACTATTGGCAGTTTTGGCCTACAAGAGACGGAACAAAGCCAAAATCATTCTTCACTTTCTCTGGAATTCATGATAATGTTGATATACAGGCAAATATGGCTACCACGGTAACCAGTGATGCAACCCCATCTATACCAGGGGTTCGCATACAATGTATAATTGAGGTTTGTCTATTGAGTCCGTTTATATTTGAAAACCTTATTTATTGTCATTAGTTGATAACAACCGGGTCTTGTTACCATGGTAACATTAGTGGTGAACCCTCACATCCAATAAAAGGAATGTATCATGAATCCTAGACACCTTTATTGTGGTTCTTGATGAACATGATGCATGCCTCAAGAATATATTTGAGCAGTACTAAAAATGCATTTCAATGTATAATATATACATGTATGTATATATATTAATTCAAGCCTCAAGGGGTATTTACCTCGGGAATAATATGTAAGTCTGAAATGATTATTCCAATGTCATTTAAAACCTAACTAAGAGGACAACAAGTTATCAACAAGCTTTTTGAATTCAGTAAACTGGAAGAAGCAGGGTTGACAGGTTAATTGGGGCAGAGCTTCGGTATTGACAATTGGATTTAACCCATCGCAGTGACGTTCCATTCGAACTGGGGGAAAGGGCTGGATCTTTGGTCATTAGAACTAATTATTGACGTGACTATGTCACCTGGTGCCGTTTGTCCATAAATTGCTACAGTGAGTGATCAAGGCAACTACACTCGAGATGTTTGCTGTGTGTGGTCACAGAATTAGATTGACAGTTGAGTTCTTTGATGTCTTGATACAATTTAGCTACATATGTCCTATTTCATATGAACAGTTACTGAGTAGCGTCTTTACACAATTGCAATGCTGTATCGTTGTCAGTAGAGAGTAGTAATCCTTGGAGTTGCATAGTCATAGATGTATATGAGCTAATAACAGTCATGATAGCGTGATATTAGAGGTAACTTTATATTTATTGGCTGCAAGACTATGTGATAAAGAGATGTGATAAAATGGTCACTATGGAGGGGGGGAAACTAGGGCTGTAAAGTTACGCCCCTTCTACAATATGATACGTATCACAATTTATGCTGACAATACAATTTGCGCATAGCGATTAACTTAATAAAAAAAATAATTGTGTTTTAATATTTTTATTCAGATCATTTTTACTTTCATCATATAACAATAGTGTTATTCAACAGTATAATATTTTCTGATATATATGGACATACATGTATACATGCTTAAATGTCATTTGTATATATAGAGAAACAGAGTATATTGCGAGTAATCTTTAGATGATCAGTTTATTTGAGAAATGTGGATACTTATAATCAGGTATTTCTGAACTGTCATGGGGATTCACTTAATAAATTATGGAAACTTTAACCTGCAGTGACAATGGTGGCCTGGTATAATGATAAGTTCAATTTCTCATTTATAATAGCATACCATTCCATGCATTTAAAGCCTATATAGTAACACTGCAACAAACACATCTATCTGTTAGCTTTAGGTGGACACTAGTTCTATATTTACCACTTACAGCCACTAAGGAACTGTACATACGATATATCTGTTAAAACACATCGCAATATGATCCTTCAGAAAGAATCACGATACACATTTTGTTACACCCCTAGAAACACATGTTGTTACGCCCCTAGAAAAGACAACAAGTTAAGTATTATGTATTGTATTCCAAATTTCGAGGCTGATACAAGTGCAGAATGATTCCTATATTCATTGGTGGGAATATTCAGATGATAAGTTCAAGCATGCAAATAGCGTGTCTGTCATTTGCAGAATGAGGTCCCCAGAGGGTGAATTTAGTGATGCTATCCCGCACAGCGGGCTAGCATCACCAAATTCACCCTCTGGAGACCTCATTCTGCTTAGGCCTCATCTTCGGGGAAGTAACTATTATATCAAATTAACATTGGTTTTAGTAACTTTTTCCCTGCTGGGAAGTTTCTATATCCCCTAATTTGCAGAAGATAAAATTCATAATCGAGGTGCCCGATGGGTGAACATCACCAACTTCAACTGGGAACTTCAACTGATCCTAGGTCTACCATAACAGTTGATGGCCTAAGCAGAATGAGGTCCCCAGAGGGTGAATTTAGTGATGCTAGCCCGCTTTGCGGGATAGCGTCACTAAATTCACCCTCTGGGGACCTCATTCTGCAAAATGACAGACACGCTATTTGCAGGCTTGAATAAGTTCAACAAACAGCCTGTTGAACTTACTATCTGAATATTTCTTAAAGGAACTACTCGCCAATGGGTATTTTGTGAAGAAAATACATACCTCCACTGGAGATACAGGGTTAAGTAACTGTTCATTCTCCAGAAGACAAGAGACCGATGTGTAGTAACCAAGCAGATCAGACAGACTGTCAAACTGACGTCCTCCTATATACATGTCTCCACACATTGCAATGATTCTACAAAAATAAACAGATTTAAGCACAGGCCTGAAGACATGGTGCTGAACATTAGCAGAATGAGGTCCCCAGAGGGTGAATTTAGTGACGCTACACAGCACAGTGGGCTAGCGTCACTAAATTCACCTTCTGGGGACCTCATTCAGCTAAGGCCTCATTTTCTATGGAAAGTATCTTTATTATCAAATTAACAAGCTGTTTTTTTTGTTTAGTAACTTCTTTAGAAAGGTTCATTTTCTTTTTCAGTTTAGTTTCTCTGTATCCCCAAATCGGCATATGACACAATGCATAATTGGGCCTATTATTTGAGGTGCCCAATAGGTGCTCATCACCATCTTCACCATTTGGGATAATACATAAATGTACATGTTTTTTTATTGTAAATTGGTTAGCAGAAATTGGAAATTGCATCACAAATTGCGATGCGAATCCAGTTAAATCGAGCCCTGCCCCAGATGATGAAATTGGTGACACTAGCCTGCTGTGCGGGACTGAATCACAAAATTTTCCCTCTGGTGACCTCATTTTGTAAATGTCTGGCACCATATTTTCAAGTGAGATCCTACAACTGGTTGTGGAGATATCTGCTCGAAGGAGAAAAACTACAACATTTCCAGATAAACAAAGATGAAGAACTCTAGAACAATAAAACAATAAAATTGACCTCATAGTAGTGAGCATCCATACCAAATTTCATTGAGATCCGACAACCGTTGGTTGAGATATCTACCTGGACGGACCGATGGAGGATTGAACGCATGTCTATGTAATCCATTATACCCACCATTTCCTTCGGTCATGGTGGTATAATCAGCACAACAGTGAGTTGTCATTCCTAGTTGGAGTCTCCTACCTGAAGTGGTTAAGTCCCTTTTTGCCCAGATATGACAGGACATATGAACCAGGTCTGTTCTCGCTCTCTCTGATAAGATATGATCCAACCTCACCAGCTGTCCGTAGTCTGTCTTCTGCAGTAAGCCTGTCCAGGCGCCCATGATACCAACTGGAAAACAAATGTGTGCAAAAATAACAATAAATAAAGTAACTATAAAATAATTTATAAAACAAGAATCAAACCATATAGTGTGGTCGTCGGGAGGTTGAACCCGGAATTTTTTTTTATAAAGCTGGTTTTGGTCTCATTTTGCGCGCAAAAGTATCAGGAATAACATATCCAAAATCCGCTAAAATCCACCTTGGGGAAAATTCAGGATTCAAGATGGCGTCCAATGTGGCGGCCAACGATTATAAATATTCCCCAATCAGCATTAGTCCATTGTGAGGTAGGGGTAATGAGTTTGCTCTCGTACAAATGTCATCACGTTTGACAAAGGATTCCACGGGAGTCACACTGACCAAATATCAGTCACAGAGTCAAAAGATGGCAACCAAAATGGCCGCTAAAATGACAATTATTTATTTTGTTTATTTTGTTGATCGAAATCAGCCAGTGATGACCAGAATGAGAAATACTTCATGATTTCGACACTTGTGTGTCAAATATATCATTTATACTCAGACCTCACCCTCGTCATCTATCAGAACCTCTTCCGAATTCACGCAGCCCTCTCCACGACAATCTCCACAAGCGATAACACATTTCAGACCATGTTTGCGACATGTACACACATTGGTGTCACATGGTTTTTTTATGACATCTTACACTAGCACCGTACAAACTTGAGCAATTCGTCTGGGGCTGCATTCTGGTCAGTCATGACTGGGGAAAGATCCTCACCACGTCGTTCCCAACCCCACCCCTCAGCATTCAATATGTCATTATTCAGTGTATAAGATCGGTTGATAACCCCGCCCAGAATCTGCTACTTCTACGGGCTACATGGAAGCCATGTTCCTCACACACTGATGTACCCAACGATGCTTCACTGGTAATTCTAGCATCATTTGGAGATATAGTCTGCAGCTCTTTGCGTAATTTATATGACTAGTGGCTGCGAAGAGGTTCAGCATCTTCCCTAATGTTACAATATGCAGATTCCAATCCCCTGTTCGCTCAGCACGGATGAAGTTCTTTATGGTTTGCACATAATCCATATACTGCACCCACAATTTTGCTGTGAGGGATTCTTTGACAAGCAGTGATTTATAACAATTGATACATTGCTCGACCTTCAACAGTTCAGTTGAGTCCGCAGCCGTGGATATAGGAACAACACCAATTTCAATCTCTTCACGCAGTTTTTGTATTTTGTCCATTTCACTCTGGTGCATTTTGCCCATCGTGTTTTCACCAACAACGTGTACATCACCCTGTTGCAAGTGTGAGGCTTCTATGTCATCTTGTTCCATTACCGATGTCCGCAGAACTGCCATCCTTTTCAACTGGGACAACTTCAGCTATCAACTTATTGAAAAGCGCAATGCCCTCGACACTGCCTTTCCAGATATCATATGGGTCACTGTGGTCTGACCGTACACTTTCTCCAAAGCTTCTTCTAACCCGACCCCTTCATCATCGAACCGATACTCCCCATGAAGCTCATTACAGTGTGAAATCCGCCCAGCCTACACACTATGTTCATCGACTTAGAACTTATTATGTTTACAGCCTTGAGCCACAACGGCTGGTCGAAAGTGATACATGGCATGTGGATGTTCAATCTACGTGCCTGTTCCTCAACATAAATGAGTGTAGAATAAATGCAATCGTCATCTGACAGATTCAGATCGATGATGGGAAGGAACATAACATCTGATTTCTCAGCGGTCAGAGTGTCGTCCTGCGAGTAAGCACTTTGCATGAAACCTGACCAGTTCGTGCTAGGTCTGTGCTGAGGTCAGATGGGAGGGTATATGGTGTGGCCAAATGAAGAAGAGGTTTCAGTTTGATATTGGAAATTCCTTTGCCAATAACATCAACATATTGGGAGATGGACACTCCTTTGTTTTTCACGAGCTCATCAACCCTCAACCGCTTTTGTCTCATGATTACACGCGATTTCATGTTCAGTGCTGATTGATTCATGGGTGCAGATATTGCAACTATCCCCATTCCATGGAAGGTCCCCTTGCCATCTAGAGTTGCTATGTTGTGGTCGACATTATCTGCCACCCACTGAACGAAGGCACCGAGTGCATAGTCAGTTAGTATTTGACTGGGCGTTTCGATCTGAATGACGGATTGCTTGTACCTCTCAACTTCATCGTGGGTAACAGAGAATCCCAACCGGGATAACTCGTTCACTAGCCATTTGGAACCAAACACATTGTCCATTTCTACACCCAGTCCAAACAGCGTTGGTGTTATAACCGAATGTGGAAGAGCACCCTGTACAATGGAATGACCGATGCTATTCTGCTTGACATCGGACGGAATTAAAATCTTTAGTAGGCTTTGCAGGTGATTCGGGATCCAATTTCGCCCCTGACTAATAATAGATATAGCGTCACTGGGTGGATAAGATTCGCGACTGTAATCGGCCTCCCTTATTTGTGCTTTTATTATTCTTGCTGCAGTCAACACAATCCTGTCTGCCTCCTCATCTAAATCCTGTTTTTTATCAGTGTAACACTTTTCATTTATAATGAATTTGGCCATATTTCGAAAACAAACGACATCCTTCCGTCCCTTAACCTCGGCGAAGAAAATGAATTCTGCATAGTATTCCTCTGAGTTACCTTTCAAACCTCTGACTCGCCTGCGAATTCAACCATTCTGGAATGTAACTCACTAACAGTGTATAATTCAGCACCAGCTTCTGTCTCGAGCCAATTACAAATCGTTTCGAACCAATGTTTCATACCCTGATCTGATCTTCGACCTGCTTTTCCTGTCTCGGGTTGACTCACATCCTTGCCTTGCAAGAATCGAGTCAGATATCCGTGGTGGTAAACGGCCTATGCTGCTACCAAGTCAATGCGCCCTTGAATGCGCTTCTCCACGTCATATGCTAAAGCATCCTGTCTGTGCGCACAGCATTGTAAGAGCTTGTCCCTGAAAGGGATGGTCTCTACTTGGCTCATTGGTGTGGACCTATCTGGGTGTCTAACATCAGTGCTTGTATGAACTCCACGTATTAAGCAGTCTTCTGCTATATTGATTGGCGTTGCATCAGATCGTAGTCTTTTCGCTTCTGAAACCACCAAATTATCTTGTGTCTTTCTTTTTGTGTCGGTAAAATCTCTCCGGCAACCTGCATGCACCAGCACTTTGTCGACAGGCGTCACCTGGCTGCGCGCGGTGAGGTATTGTTTCAAATTAGGTCGCCCCCGTTGTCCGCAAAAGCTTATGAGAGTCACAATACCTTTTGCCCCCACCTTTACCGGTGGATCATTAACAAAACCACATATGACACAGAGGTCTTCAGCTGGGTTAAGCTCATCGCCGACGGTACGATTGTCGGCCATTATCAACAATGAGAAATGAAATAGAGCGAGAATAGATATGCAATAATAAAACAGAACACGAGAACAACGAATGAAGCAATCAAATTAACCAAAACAAATCTCCTGCGTACGTTGTTTCAACAGGAAACATGTGTCCGACTCCTAAAAAAGCTACTTTTACAACTTTCACAATTAGAGATACAAATCGAAGTGATATATTAGAAACAACTGAACAATGCGACTTGTGGTTTGCACAACTGCAGTGAAGTGCGTTATGTCGTTCTATGATAACGTGCTTTATCACTGGAGCGCACACATGGCTTATTGTGGTGTTTTCCTCCAACGCTCACAAAACGCTCTTTATGTATGGTATTTTACTCAACGCTCTTTATTGGTGGGGGCAAATATGGCTTACACTGTGGTGGGTCATGTTGTCGTATCATCATATGACAATTATCCATGCGAACTTGCCACGAATTAGTGGTTTGCGAGCTAACACAAGTAAACTGTTTGTATTTATCTGCATTACGAAATTTTGTGGCATAATGACGAAACGTCCTGTATTCAAATGACTGTAAAAAAAATTCCCCAAAGCGGATTTTAGCGGATTTTGGATATATTGTTGTCCAAACATTCCCGGGCAAAATGACACCAAAACTGGCTTTATAACAATTTTTTCTACGTTCACCCTCCAAAATCACCACAACGACTATACTAATAGATGGGGAGTCGAGTTGCAGTAGCTATGCCAAACATGAACTTGGATTGAAAATGCATTAATTGTAGCTGGCTATCATATACAGACCTTGAATTGGAAATTTTTCTTGTATGGCATTGCTTTAGAATTGCATGAATTCTATATGGCTTCTGTGGCTTTTTCTAAGGCATCGCCTTTTGTCGTAGTTAATTTCAAGGGCTGCATACACAACACTGTTCAGGAAGTCTAACAAACCAAATATTCTCCTGCGAACCGACCTCATAAAAACTATTGCGCTATCAATCAAAGGAATAAACCACTTAAGGGCCCAAAATAAGTGGACCTGGCCGGTTTTCATACTTGATCAAGACATTGTTGATCAACTCTGATATCAACAAAATCTGTTGATATTTGTTAAAGCTAATGCACTATCATGACCAATGTTCATGAAAATAAACTAGTTAAGGGTCGTAACTTGTAAGGCAGACTTGGCCAGTTTTTGAATATGATCAAGACACTGTTGACTCAGTGTTGAGCAAGTTTCAACTAGAGGTGTGACTGTCCCAATGGGACTACGGATACCCCCCTGTTTTTAAAATACTAAGATGTTTCACATGTCAGTAAACATTTAGTTAAAATAATAAAATAACAGTTCCCATTGCAGGTGTACAACCATAACCCTAATCTTAAACCTATTGACCGAAAAATGTAGGAATAAAAGCTTGGACAAAATTGTGTATGTTGCGAAAAAAAAATCTAAGTCGAAAAATGGGAATAACTCCACACAAAAAATGTCGGACAGACGTCATAATCACAGATGCACAGGTTCCCATGGTACTAAATATCAGTGCCAAGATTAAAAAACATTGACCGAAAAATGTAGGAATAAAAGCTCGGACAAAATTATGCATGTTGCAAAAAAAGTTTCTAAGTCGAAAAAGGGGGATAACTCCACCAAAATATGTCAGACAGACGTCATAATCGCAGGTGCACAAGTTCCCGTGGTACTAAATATCTGAGCCACATTTTTAAAAAATTGACCGAAAAATGTAGGAATAAAAGCTCGGACAAAAGTATACATGTTGCGAAAAATTTCTAAGTCGAAAAAGGGGAGATAACTCAAAACAAAAAAAGTCTGACAGACGTCATAATCGCAGGTGCACAGGTTCCCATGGTTGTTGATGTCTGTGCCAAGTTTCACGTAAATTGATCAAAAAACGACAGAGAAAAACTCCGGACAAATTTGTGTCCACGGACGGACGACGACGAACGGACGGACGGACGGACAAGCTGACTCCAGTATCCCCCCCCCCTAACTTCGTTGCGGGGGGTATAAATACTGTATATCAACAAAATCAGTTGATATTTGACCTTATAAGCCAGTGCATTCTCTTATATATGGGAAGCTCCCTATGCATATATAAGAGAATGCACTGGCACATGATATTTAATGCTGCACCAGCATCCAGCGCAGCTGGAGGTCACAAAGGACTGTAATTCTGCCCAAAGCAGGTGGACCTGGCTGTATTTGAGCTCGATCAAGACATTGATCGACATTGAGCAAATCTCTTATACTGAATATCAACAAATATTTGTTCAAGTTAGTGAGCTATAACCATCTGTAGACACCCTCCGCCTGTTCGAAAACCGATCTCACAACCGATCTCACCAACCTATAGGTCATATGTTTGAAAAACTCAACCAAACGAGAGGCCGATCACGATCGGCAGATGTTTAACCCATACCTTGGCGATAGCGATCAGCTATTTTTATAAATCCTTACATCAACCTTTTCATGAGTGCTAAAGTTTCAACAATTCACACTTAATATAGTGATCGTGCGAAAAATATTTAGTTATCACATTGTGTCAACAGGATTGGTGGAGGATGTTAATATTTTTAAGCAAATAAACCAAATGACCCTCACTATGCAGGTTAGGGGTGTGTTCTCATCAACTATGCCATCAACTACATGTATAAACATAATCAATTGAAATATTTGAGTTATCAAATCATATAGAATGGGGTTAATCTTACCCAAACTAATGAACTGATAAACACAAAATAGTCTATACAAAGCATGTCATTGGATTTAAAAACCCATACAATGAAAGTGTCAATGACACTGTAGCTCAACTTAGGTAGGGGAATAATTTAATGGTTGACAGTAAATGGAGGAATAGGAAAGGTGCTAATTTAAATGTCTAACCTGCGCCAAAGGATTTAGTGATGCAAAGAGTAAAATACAAGATGGCTTCTGGTGGCCATTTTTTTTGGCCAATTGACCCCAAAAGAACTCGTTCCCATCTACGTATAATTGTTAACATCCATGACAAATTTTATGAAGATCTGACCAAAGCTACAAATTTCATGATGATCAGACGAACAGTACGACCTGTAGACCACGCCAATGGATTGAATTTTGAAATCCAAGATGGCCGCTGGCAGCCATGTTTTTTGGCCGAATGACCCCACAATGATTCGTTCCCATCTACATGTCAATGTCAACATTCATGATAAATTTCATAAAGATTAGACCAAAGGTACAACCTGTAGCCCGTGCCAAAGGATTTAGTCATGCAAAGAGTAAAATCCAAGATGGCTGCTGGTGGCCATGTTTTTTGGCCGAACGACTCAAAAATCACTCGTTCCCATCTACATGTCAGTGTTAACATCCATGACAAATTTAATAAAGATCAGACCAAAGGTATGACCTGTAGCCCACACCAAAGGATTTAGTCATGCAAAGAGTAAAATGCTGGTGGCCATGTTTTTTGACCGAATGACCCCAAAACGACTCCTTCCCATCTAAATGTCATTGTTATAATCCATGACAAATTTCATGACCATCTGACCAAAGCTACGACCTGTAGCCCGCACCAAAGGATTTAGTCATGCAAAGAGTAAAATCCAAGATGGCTGCTGGCGGCCATGTTTTTTGACCGAATGACCTCAAAACGACTCGATCCCACCTACATGACAAATTTCATGATGATCAGACGAACAGTACGACCTGTAGCCCGCGCCAATGGATTGAATTTTGAAATCCAAGATGGCCGCCAGCGGCCATGTTTTTTGGCCGAATGGCCCCACAATGATTTGTTCCCATCTACATGTCAATGTCAACGTTCATGACAAATTTTATAAAGATTAGACCAAAGGCAACCTATAGCCCGCGCCAAAGGATTTAGTCATGCAAAGAGTAAAATCCAAGATGGCTGCTGGTGGCCATGTTTTTTGGCCGAACGACTCCAAAATCACTCGTTCCCATCTACATGTCAGTGTTAACATCCATGACAAATTTCATAAACTTCCGACCAACACAACGACCTGTAGCCCACGCCAAAGGATTTAGTCATGCAAAGAGTAAAATCCAAGATGGCTGCTGGCAGCCATGTTTTTTGGCCGAACGACCCCAAAATCACTCGTTCCCATCTACATGTCATTATTAACATCAATGACAAATTTCATGATGATCAGACAAACAGTACAACCTGTAGCCCGCGCCAATGGATTGAATCTTGAAATCCAAGATGGCTGCCAGCGGCCATGTTTTTTGGCCGAATGACCCCAAAATTAGGGTTGAAACGATTAATCGACTAGTCATAGACGACGCTGAAATGTCAGAACGTCGACTCTGAATTTTGCCGTCGACTAGTCGGAATATAGTGTATTAGTTTCATGTATAACGTTTTCAAGATCGATTCCGGCATAAACGGTGTTAACTGCGCGTAAGTTATGGTAAGTATAACGTTTGGTGGCACCCAGAATTGACAGTGTTATTAGTATAGACACACACGGACCGGTGACCCGACTATTAATTGGACGAATGAAATTGACAACACAATGTCTCACTCGTTGTTTGAGGTCAAAGACATGATGGCAATGATAGACGCGGCTTTGTAGTTTGTCCGAGACCGCTTTGATACAGACACTGTGTATATTTCCATTGATCTCGCACCGTCAGATTATGATGCGACGCTGGGTGAAGGTCGCTTAAGGTGACGTCATTGGTGCTACCGTATATAAATGATACTGACATTAAGAACTGGCTATCGTGTTCTACAATGTAGCCTATACTATAGGGCGTATTTAGTCGGAACATTAACATTTTATAGTGACACCGCTCGGCACCGGTTTATTGGTGATCACGTGACTAAACGAAATAATCTCGAACGCTGATATTAAATTTAAAACCTGTAAAATGATCGTGTATCTAATCATTATCCACCACATGTCTAATTATATAATTACATTCAGTGTGTTGGATAAATATCAAGATGTTTACAGTATTATTTCCCAAATAAATAGGTGTGTATGCAGGGAAATGCGCAACGCAATAGAACGCCATTGCATCAGTCATCAGTGTACGCCATGTACGATGAATTTTCCGTCCAATGTTATGTTTGAAAGTTTTGATATCGGGTACCGACTAGTCGACGCAACGCGACTTTTGGGCCTCGACTAGTCGACTCTGAAATTCACTAATCGTTTCAACACTACCCAAAATGACTCGTTCCCATCTACATGTCAATGTCAACATTCAGGACAAATTTCATAAAGATCAGACAAAAGGTACGACCTGTAGCCCGCGCCAAAGGATTTAGTCATGAAAATAGTAAAATCCAAGATGGCTGCTGGCAGCCATGTTTTTTGGCCGAACGACCCCAAAATCACTCGTTCCCATCTACATGTCATTATTAACATCAATGACAAATTTCATGATGATCAGACAAACAGTACAACCTGTAGCCCGCGCCAATGGATTGAATCTTGAAATCCAAGATGGCTGCCAGCGGCCATGTTTTTTGGCCGAATGACCCCAAAATTAGGGTTGAAACGATTAATCGACTAGTCATAGACGACGCTGAAATGTCAGAACGTCGACTCTGAATTTTGCCGTCGACTAGTCGGAATATAGTGTATTAGTTTCATGTATAACGTTTTCAAGATCGATTCCGGCATAAACGGTGTTAACTGCGCGTAAGTTATGGTAAGTATAACGTTTGGTGACACCCAGAATTGACAGTGTTATTAGTATAGACACACACGGACCGGTGACCCGACTATTAATTGGACGAATGAAATTGACAACACAATGTCTCACTCGTTGTTTGAGGTCAAAGACATGATGGCAATGATAGACGCGGCTTTGTAGTTTGTCCGAGACCGCTTTGATACAGACACTGTGTATATTTCCATTGATCTCGCACCGTCAGATTATGATGCGACGCTGGGTGAAGGTCGCTTAAGGTGACGTCATTGGTGCTACCGTATATAAATGATACTGACATTAAGAACTGGCTATCGTGTTCTACAATGTAGCCTATACTATAGGGCGTATTTAGTCGGAACATTAACATTTTATAGTGACACCGCTCGGCACCGGTTTATTGGTGATCACGTGACTAAACGAAATAATCTCGAACGCTGATATTAAATTTAAAACCTGTAAAATGATCGTGTATCTAATCATTATCCACCACATGTCTAATTATATAATTACATTCAGTGTGTTGGATAAATATCAAGATGTTTACAGTATTATTTCCCAAATAAATTGGTGTGTATGCAGGGAAATGCGCAACGCAATAGAACGCCATTGCATCAGTCATCAGTGTACGCCATGTACGATGAATTTTCCGTCCAATGTTATGTTTGAAAGTTTTGATATCGGGTACCGACTAGTCGACGCAACGCGACTTTTGGGCCTCGACTAGTCGACTCTGAAATTCACTAATCGTTTCAACACTACCCAAAATGACTCGTTCCCATCTACATGTCAATGTCAACATTCAGGACAAATTTCATAAAGATCAGACAAAAGGTACGACCTGTAGCCCGCGCCAAAGGATTTAGTCATGAAAATAGTAAAATCCAAGATGGCTGCTGGCGGCCATGTTTTTCGGCCGAACGACCCCAAAATGACTCGTTCCCATCTACATGTCAATATTAACATCCATGACAAATTTCATGATGATCAGACGAACAGTACGACCTGTAGCCAGCGCCAATGGATTGAATTTTGAAATCTAAGATGGCCGCGTCATGTTTTTTGGCCGAATGACCCCACAATGATTCGTTCCCATCTACATGTCAATGTCAACATTCATGACAAATTTCATAAAGATTAGACCAAAGGTACAACCTGTAGCCCGCGCCAAAGGATTTAGTCATGCAAAGAGTAAAATCCAAGATGGCTGCTGGCGGCCATGTTTTTTGGCCGAACGAGACCAAAATCACTCGTTCCCATCTAAATGTCATTATTAACATCAATGACAAATTTCATGATGTTCCGATCGAAGCTACGAACTGTAGCCAGTGCCAAAGTATTTAGTCATGCAAAGAGTAAAATCCAAGATGGCTGCTGGCGGCCATGTTTTTTGGCCGAACAACTCCAAAATCACTCGTTCCCATCTACATGACAGTGTTAACATCCATGACAAATTTCATAAACTTCCGACCAAAACAACGACCTGTAGCCCGCGCCAAAGGATTTAGTCATGCAAAGAGTAAAATCCAAGATGGCTGCCCGCAGCCATGTTTTTTGGCCGAACGACCCCAAAATCACCTGTTCCCATCTACATGTCATTATTAACATCAATGACAAATTTCATGATGATCAGATGAACAGTACGACCTGTAGGCCGCGCCAATGGATTGAATCTTGAAATCCAAGATGGCTGCCAGCGGCCATGTTTTTTGGCCGATTGACCCCAAAATGACTCGTTCCCATCTACATGTCAATGTCAACATTCATGACAAATTTCATGAAGATCAGACCAAAGGTACAACCTGTAGCCCGCGCCAAAGGAAATTGTTGACAGACACACGCACACACGGACGACGGACGCCAAACCATGGCAATAGCTCAAACTTACAAAAGTAAGTTGAGCTAATAAGTCAGTCTCAAGAATACCAGCACCATTAATATTACCCTGGAGCCCAAATGCAATTGAGGGAATTTAAAAATAAGACATTTCCTCTAATGATGAATATTCAATTGGTGATTTATTGAAACCCTTACGGAACCTGGATCAAAGTGAAAGGGATAATATTATATCTGCTTATCGCATAATATGTGTCTATGGAATGGTTTAATTTTAATCCCAAATCCATGCAAATCAAAAGTGGATCACCATCAACCTGGACATAATATAGGAGAATGATCACATGAAAAGCATCAAAACCATATGATGTGTGGAGAGGGTTAATCATTTTCAATGACATCATATCATGGAACTAAGGAATGTGTGGATTAATTTTTGTCTAAGATAAGACAACAGTGTCTGTAAACAACAATGTCTGTAAAACATCCCTACAAAGTAACAATGGACTATTCCAATTTAATATTTTAGAATAGGTGTCCTATAGTGTGTACATTAACTAATGTAATGAACAAAGGGGTTAACTTAATATATCACAGAAAACAGAACTCCACCAGATAGTAATCAATCAATTTGACATTATGATAAACAAATCCTACCAGCCAGTGGTACCACTATCAGGCTTTATAGCATGTCATATCTAATGTCCATAGTGATAATTAACTCATTTCAATAACACACATGGTCTGTTAGATATGTTCTCTTAAAATTCCCAGCAGTAATTACTTGAATTATAAAGGGTCATAACTCTGTTAAAATATATCGGATCAAACCCATAATCGTACTCGATCTGTATTTAGGGGTGATAAATTCATATACCAAATTTGGTGTTGATCAGATGAAAAATGTTTTGAGTCATAGCAGCTTGGGTGAATTCTAAGTAAACATAAGAGTGAAAAGGGTTAATTAAACAATACCAAAAACCATACAGACGAAGAACGTGCTAAGAAAAACCTAGGTAAGAAATATGAGGCAGATCAGAAGAAATATGTTCAACTTATTGCATTGGATAGCATGTGTGTAAAGGGTTAATTATTTTCTAAACCGATCAACCAATCAATACCAAAAACTATACAGATGAGGGGCGTGTCATCATAAACCTACATATCAAATATGAACACAATCGGAGAAAAAATACTTCGGTTATAGCATCGGATTTATTTATTTTTTATTTTCGAAAAATGGGTCATAACTCCTTTAAAATAAATCGAATCAAACCCATATTCGAACTCGATCTGTATTTTGGTTCCGATCAGATAAAAATTGTTTGAGTTATGACAGCATGCGTGAATTCGAAGTTGAAAAAGGGCCATAACTCCGTAAAAAAAACCTCGGATCAAACCCATATTTGAACTTGATCTGTATTTTGGACTGAGAAACTCATATACAAAATTTGGTTCCGATCGGATAGAAAATATTTGAGTTATCGCACCATGCGTAAAGTGTCTAAGGACAGACAGACAGATGGATGGACGCACGACGAGTGGTCAATGCGGACGTCGACATTATGTTTACCATTCTATGGTATGGGTAAACATAAAAATAAATATATTGACAAAGTGAGCCCCAAAAATATAAGGAAACAAGAAAGCATTTCTTTGTTTACATTTCAACATTAGAATATGGACATTCAACATGCTACCGAAGGAATACAAGCATGAGATCATTGGCTGTTCTGTAGAGTATCAGTAACATTACCACTACCTTGTGAGCAGCTGGGTAAACTTCTGTAACAGTGTTCATTGGGTGGTGTCTGAATGTGTGCCCAATGAGAGTAGGGCTGCAATGATACACTCCTGACCAGGGTTGGCACTGGACCAAAAAAAATTCTCTCGCCTAAATGTTGGCCATTTTTTTGTTTTGCCAAATTCCAAAAAGAACTTGTCAAATTGAATTGAATTCCCATTTAAAATTAAATGGATCCACATTTACACACAAAATAGTTACTAAGTGTAATTATAGATATACTGTCAGAATTGAGGGTCCCCGTATCATCCAGCTAGGCCTAAAAAAAGAGCTTTGTTTCCGCTATTAACGGACTGAAAAAATAGGGTAGGTAGGCATGTAAAACTTTTTGATTTTTTTTCTATTTTGTTTGTCAATATCTTCCAATTATTTCAACAACATAATGCCCAACCACAATGTTTAACCCCAAGTACCAACAGGCAGGTGAATACAGTGTATAAAGAACATTAAACTTTTTCGCAAACCATTTTATCTTTATTTGGAATAATCCTGTTTTAAGATGAAGTAGGGACATAGTCATATGTCAAAGGTGACAGGGTTTCCTCTAGTGTTTTAAAATGTATAGTCCGTAGAACCTAGGATAGGACGGGGCGACCATGGTTTGGCCCGTGTAAGTCAATTTTTAAATTCCATGCTCAAAAACACTGTTTCTTTGCAACAGAGAATAGTGCTAGGCAGTTATATTGGGCTATAAAAATAACTGTCATAATTTTAAAATCACACTGCATTACACCCGATTACATGTTATTTTAATAAATATTGTATGAAATTTCACCGAATTTATCATCTGTGAACAAAAGACAACCCTGGTCACCAATATAGATATCATCGTAATATCATATCAATCTAATGTCTAAACTAATCCGGAATTACTACTTATGAAATTGTCAACGGGACTATTTAATAAAGTTAATTTGATGGTACATGATCATACATTTTGCATTTAAATTCATAATTTTCCGACAGAAATATATGGATGGATTAACAGATGATTGATTAGTACATACCAGATAAAACATATCTCAAATTCAAGTCAATCATGTCTGCGCATGTTCCCCCCCCCCCCCCCCCCCCACCCTCCACCTGTCTAACACATGGTCTTTCTTGCCAAAATCATACTTTTGATATGGAAAATCAAGCTTGTTTTTGCCGTTACCTTAGATGGCAACATGGGAGATATCATCTCCCTAAATAGTGCCACTTCTCCCAATTTTTGCGTAAGGGAGAAGTGACTACACAATGTACCTCCCATACACTATCAAACAGCATTTTTAAGTGTGTATTTACTGATTGTAATGGTATACTTAGTCATTTTAGTATTTTTTTAAATGGGCTCTTGTAAGGCATATTATTATCCATCCCTCAACCAACACTATTTCTGATTGGGCTAAAGCCGTCACATGATAATCCAGAAAAAAAGTCATATTGGACTCCCGAAAGTCATATTGGACTCGAATTGAGTCCAATATGACTTTTATAAAAGTTATTGGGATTCGGTGACTTCACAAAATCAGAAATGTTAAATTCTACTGAAATTTCCAAATTAATGCTCCGATTTTCACACTACTGAATCTTTGGACAAATTATGAGGGAGTGAGACACCCAACCCGGTCACCATGTGCCAGGGAAGAGTACATGTACATCCTGTAATTATACAATAATTTGGATAAACATACAGATGGATAATAAAAATGTCATTATACAATGTGTGCAGTACCGGGTATGTGTTTTCTTGTATGACTTTTGACCACAACCTGGACTTGTACAAGAAAAACATATTCTCTACACAACATTGTATAATAACTTTATAATACATATAGTTCTCATAGTATAGTATAATACTTATACTAGATCATAGAATGCTGATGTAGGGGTGCAAGTTGAACTTCACACACATTATGACTTCTCCCTGACAAGATTCCACTTTTACCAATTTGAATCTTCTAGGCGGTCCCTGCCCGACCCGATATTTATGCATGTATCATTTCCCTCCTTTTAGGGAATGACTCATTGAACTTGGAGAAAATTGAAAATATCCAATGGTTTAAGAACCCTTTGATCTGTTGCAGTTTGTGGCAGTGGTGACAGGTCATCAGAAACCAAATACAACCGGACCTATACAAAACAATTCTTTTTATATCGATTTACACTCCCTTTATTTATTATTTGTTGAGCACCAAAATAAGTGGAAACCATGCATGACCAATGCTGTTTAATTATCTTAATAAAAATTTAATGAAAGTGTCAATGACACTGTAGCTCAACTTAGGTAGGGCCCCGTAGGGGAATAATTTAATGGTTGACAGTATATAGGAAAGGAAAGGTGCTAATTGCAATGTCTGACCTGTGCCAAAGGATTTAGTCAAGCAAAGAGTAAAATCCAAGATGGCTGCTGGCGGCCATGTTTTTTGGCCAATTGACCCCAAAGGACTCGTTCCCATCTACATGTCATTGTTAACATCCATGAAAAATTTCATGAAGATCTGACCAAAGCTACGACCTGTAGTCATGCAAAGAGTAAAATCAAAGATGGCTGCTGGCTAGGGCTGGACGATATTAACGAAAATAAAAACCGCGATTTTTTAAAATTAAAACCGCGGTTAACGATATAATCGCGGTTTTTTAAAACATCAGATACTAGTACCGGTAACTTAAAACGTTTCTCACTGTTCGCTAGAATCACATCATTGTCATTAATTTTGACAAGTTGACGTCAATAATAACATACACAACCACTCAACCAGTGACAACCTCATGCTCGATCGATATTCGGAATGAAAAGTAAATTCACCGGTTAAATTCCGCTATTCGGACAATTTCGTTCCGGTGACTTGACAAAATCTGGTATATACCGATAATTAATAAAACCATTATCTAGTCTATGCCAAAACTAAAAGTGTTCTATACTATAGTATCCTTTTCTAACTCGGTATATTCAACCATGTTGAGTAAATACATGTTGTTCCCGATGACACTTGCGTCGCTTGACAAACGGAAATGTGGTTTACCGTCAAGACAAATTTTAGCGAAGTCCACACACACGTAGTACATAACTTTTGTTCTGCCAAGCAAGGACACCATGTATTTTTGGGCGGGTTTGAAGCCCTAATTCTATAATTTTGGTTTTAACCAATCGCCGTGAGTGGTTTCTTCTAGACGAGAAGGGGGCGGTATCTTCGCTCATTTACTATTTTGATTGACGGTGCATGTGCATCATTGTACTGAAGGAAGAGGCGTGGCAAAACTGACATTCATATTGATCTATCACCTGATCAGTCGTCAATTCATTTGGTGAATTCTCTTGTAATAAAAAGTACGCAGGGAAATCGGAGGGTTTGTGTAATATTGTGAGCGAAAGGGGGATGTATTCTGGGTTTTCATATCCCCCTAATTTCGTTAGTCATCCTAAACGTTGTTTACTATGATTATTGAATATTGAAAAAGTCAGGACACAGGGATTTAGTTGGAATTTAAAACTTAAATAACTCGATTAAGGCTTGAGTTAAACTATTTGTTTGTATACGCTTATGATGGACTGGCACCCTCTAATTGCCGACGATATTACGATTATTTTAGTTTAGACGATATTACTGACGATATTGAAATATTAACCGGGTATTGACGATTAATCGGGAAACCGCCCAGCACTACTGCTGGCGGCCATGTTTTTCGGCCGAACGACCCCAAAATGACTCGTTCCCATCTACATGTCATTGTTAACATCCATGACAAATTTCATGAAGTTCCGACCAAAGCTACAACCTGTAGTCCGCGCCCAAGGATTTAGTCATGCAAAGAGTAAAATCCAAGATGGCTGCTGGTGGCCATGTTTTTTGGCCGAACGACCCAAAATCACTCGTTCCCATCTACATGTCAATATTAACATCCATGACAAATTTCATGATGATCAGACGAATAGTACGACCTGTAGCCTGCGCCAATGGATTGAATTTTGAAATCCAAGATGGCCGCCAGCAGCCATGTTTTTGTTGCCGAATGACCCCAAAATGACTCGTTCCCATCTACATGTCAATGGCAACGTTCATGACAAATTTCATAAACATCAGACAAAAGGTACAACCTGTAGCCCGCGCCAAAGGATTTAGTCATGTAAAGAGTAAAATCCAAGATGGCTGCTGACGGCCATGTTTTTCGGCCAAACGACACCAAAATGACTCGTTCCCATCTACATGTCATTGTTAACATCCCTGACAAATTTCATGAAGTTCCGACCAAAGTTACAACCTGTAGCCCGCGCCAAAGGATTTAGTCATGCAAAGAGTAAAAACCAAGATGGCTGCTGGCGGCCATGTTTTTTGGCCGAACGACCCAAAATCACTCGTTCCCATCTACATGTCAATATTAACATCCATGACAAATTTCATGAGGATCAGACGAATAGTACGACCTGTAGCCTGCGCCAATGGATTGAATTTTGAAATCCAAGATGGCCGCCAGCAGCCATGTTTTTTTGCCGAATGACCCCAAAATGACTCGTTCCCATCTACATATCAATGGCAACGTTCATGATAAATTTCATAAACATCAGACAAAAGGTACGACCTGTAGCCCGCGCCAAAGGATTTAGTCATGTAAAGAGTAAAATCCAAGATGGCTGCTGACGGCCATGTTTTTCGGCCGAACTACACCAAAAGGACTCCTTCCCATCTACATGTCATTGTTAACATCCATGAAAAATTTCATGAACTTCCGACCAAAGCTACAACCTGTAGCCCGCGCCAAAGGATTTAGTCATGCAAAGAGTAAAATCCAAGATGGCTGCTGGCGGCCATGTTTTTTGGCCGAACGACCCCAAAATCACTCGTTCCCATCTACATGTCAATATTAACATCCATGACAAATTTCATGATGATCAGACGAACAGTACGACCTGTAGCCCGCGCCAATGGATTGAATTTTGAAATCCAAGATGGCTGCCAGCGGCCATGTTTTTTAGCCGAATGACACCAAAATGACTCGTTCCCATCTACATGTCAATGTCAACATTCATGACAAATTTCATAAAGATCAGAACAAAGGTACGATCTGTAGCCCGCGCCGAAGGAAATTGTTGACGGACACACGCACACACAGACGACGGACGCCAAACCATGGCAATAGCTCAAACTTACAAAGTAAGTTGAGTTAATATAACTTAATAATGATACATGTATAGACAAAACAATTCAAGTTCCAAACTCTATTAATTAATCTAGACGACCCCATTTTAAAGAGTTTATATCATGCAAAACAGACTTTATCTCCTCAAAAGATGTTTATTATAGACATAAACCTGCATAAACTTAAAAAAAAACAGTTCTTTTTAAGTTCCGAATTCACAATAAAATGTGTGGGGATCGTGGTTCAAAATATGGTCTGTCAGGTTAGTGGAAATAGAGCTCTTATTTTTTGGGGCCTTACTAACAGTCGAAAAAAGGAAAAAAAAATTCACAAAATGCCGGTTTAGTTATCCAAATTAGTTTATTTATACCAATAAATACTCACAATAACAAGCATGGTTTCACCAACATGTGTCATCACAAATGTAAACAAACATCTACAGTAAGTCCATGTGTAATCAGCATGGTGTTAGGCCATTTAAAAAAGAGAAGACCTTTGTTTCTGCTAACCTGACTAACCTATTTTGAACTGCTCGGTCTACACTTTTTATTTTGAATTCGGAACTCAAACAAAATAATTATTTTTAAAGTCTTTTGAGGAGTTAAAGACTGTTGTCTTTTGAGGAGTTAAAGACTGTTGTGTATCATATATAAACTCCTTAAATTGGGTCATGTAGTTTAATTAATACAGTTCATGGTAATTGAAATTAAACTTGGAACATGGAACTCAAATTGTTTTGTCTATACATGTACCGGTACATGTAGTTGGGTCATATTTGAAAATTTAATCTGATTTGTGGGAAAGGGAGTGACAAGTCCATAACAACTAATGTGTATGATATGATTTCAATTAATGTGACAGTTGTGACTATGTTCCTATTTGGTTTGTGAAAGAGTTGTCTTTTAATTCCAAATGGACTCTGAAGCGACACTTAAACACCAAAAGTCACCTGATTGATGTGTATTTCGAGAAAATTAATCCCGAAAATAGTAAAACTAGTACTAGTATTATTTTCATAGATTTATTGTAATTGAATTATTTATTACTAAAATTTCATGGACCCCAATTGACTTGGCACTCATTAGTGTTGAAACGATTAATCGATTAGTCGAAATCAACGCGATTATTAAATTAGTCGATCCCGAAATATGCTAGTCGACTAGTCGAGAAAAAGCACTACCTAAGTGCTATCATGACAGAAGTGCCATTGCATGGCAATATTATCACGTAATCTGTAACAGTTAATATACCAATAACTTGATTTTGGAGGGCGTTATGGTTTATTAACGGCCCTCCAGAAATGATTAACAGCCCGAGGGTTCATTAAAGGCCCGAGACGAAGTCGAGGGCCTTTAATGGCCCGAGGGCTGTTAATCATTTCTGGAGGGCCGTTAATAAACCATAACGCCCGACAAAATCAAGTTATTACTATTATTACCACTTTCTGAAATGAAGCCCAACTAGAACATAGATGAGTGAGTAGGCAACAATATGTCAAATGAAATACATGTAATAACTCTTTTTTTCAAAACGATCACAATTCAAACCATGTGTCGTCTGTTCGTTGTCAAACAAATTGTCACGTGACTAATTATATTATTTACCACGAAAATAGGGACATATCTAACGAAAATTCAGTCAGAAATCTAATTTATTCCATTTGTTAGGCAACACTTACTTGTTGTTGGTCTGTTATTACATCATTTACATCTACTACAGTAAAATTTCAGTTTTATTCGTAATAATATACTATAAACTTGTTTTAACAGAAATTCCGAAATCCGAAATAAGGTTGCGTTCGATTGGATTTCTAGCAAATCGCAAACCGGATGCGGGCCGTTAATATCGTTAACGGCCCGCATCCGGTTTGATGCCGGGCGTTATGGCTTTTTACCGTTCGGGTAAAATACTGTTAATCTACTAGAGAACGCCCTCTAAAGTGGTAATAATACATATTAACTTCTTAGAGCTTATTGCATTGTTCCTTTAACCCAATATACGTACACATAACACTGTATCATTATACAAGCATAAGGGCCCTGCCCTTGTAAGTTAAACTTTTTGTGGGGTCCTGTTGATATATATATATAACTAGAAGGTGACCCGACTTCGTCCGGGCTTTGACCTTGAATTGTCTATTTTGAAGGCCAAGGTCAAGTGGGGTCACGATTTGACCCGTCCAAAACACAGTGCCCGAACAAAAGTACCCGACAAATGTACCCGTCGAAATCCATCCGGTTTTACCCGATTTGACCTTGAATTGACCATTTTGAAGGTCAAGGTCAGGTGGGGTCAAACACCAACACCCCAAAAATGGTGGAAATCGGCCCAGCTGATACCGGGAAATCGGCCCAGCGGATACCGAGATACCCTATGCATCAAATTTCGTCCGTAAAAATCCGCCAGTTTAACCCGATTTGATTTCCACTGAAGTATATAAACGCGCCTCAAGTTTCAACGTAAAGATAAATTACCATCGGTGCCCGAGATATCGCCAAGACGTCTGAAACAGTCAAATGCATCGGCCGGGTAAGAGTTAACGTGATCTAACTTTATGACCTCTAACGACGTCATAGAAGTTACGCATTGTTTTTACCCTGATAGAAGATCGTACCACTTCTTCTTAATAATTGAGGCAGATAACTAAAACGGATACATACATATTATATATCGTTGGAAAGAGGAAACACGAAAGATTCTCATAGTGTCATTATTATGACTGGCATGTTATTATTCGCGCTGTTTCGAATCGATTTGTAAGCACCGAACTGAAATATATTAGCGCAAAACGGCGTAAAAACAGATTTGACCTCGGCACGTGAAAAGTTGACCTCGCACGGACAAATTAATAGGCCTATGTTAGTCCTGACCCAAAAATACCCCCACATACCAAGTTTCATCGAAATCGGCTGGGCCATTTTCGAGTCCATCGATTACACACAAACAAACACACAAACAAACAAACAAACAGATCTTCCAAAATATATAATAGATAATTATATTGAATACGAAATAAATCTTATTATTGAATCTTAACGATGCCACTGCCAGTCATGCACGAGCGGTGAACTCCATGACCTGAACTGAACCCAATGTATGCACATGTACCGGTATGCACGGTTTCTTTTATGTTGATCATCAAAGACACAAAGTGTCGCTGTCGACCGAACACTGTCTAGTTCAATGGGAACAATTGACCAGTGAAAACTTCTAGAGTAATGATGCAACAAAATGGCTTCAATGATATACAAAACATAATTCGCAACATGTCAAGCTGGTAAAGTCCACTCAGTAACTGAATAGATCCTAGATCATTCTAATACCCATACTGCCCCCCCCCCCCCCAACCCGCGACATGAGGCGCCAATTCAGAGAGACAATAGAACACACCAGACATCTCGTTATCGAAACTTACTAACGAGACTTGCCTATTTATTTCCTGGTTACCGGCGACAATTTTGTTTATATAAAATGTTTTAATACCAGCATTCCCCAAACCATGAGATTATATGGAGGTTGCAGGAGAGCCTGGTTTAAGACATCAAATTGGGAGACTTACGGGCAAAACTGGAGATTATATAGTTCACGTGCTTTCTGTTTTAACGTTCTGAAATGAAGAGTAGGATACTCAAAACTGCACATGGCCCTTTTTATACGTCATATGGGCATAGAAACGGGAACTCTTAGAAGGGGTCCGACTAGTCGACTAGTAGTCGATTACCTCTGGCGACTAGTCGATTCCTTAAAAACGCTAATCGTTTCAACACTAGCACTCATTGTAATAAGACCCCAGGGAATAATAATTTAAGTCAACACAAACACAAAGTAGAAACAATAACATGTACATGTACATTGTAAATTTTAATATGTAATACAGCAATAACTATTTCATTCACCAATAAGATGAACATTTATTCATTTGTGAATTGCGGGAGTAATTTATTGCTCCAGCGAGGAATTCTTTGTGAGGAGGACTGAAACGACCAAACAATCGTGTACGAAATGACAAGATGGTAAGAAACATTCAGCAATTTCAGGTACGAAACGAACATATGCTATGAAACGTCTAGAATACGGGTTAAACATTGGGAGTGGGCATTATAGCGGAAACAATTGTTTTTCTAATAGGAATTATAAATGCTCATATGATTCTAAATTCTGAATCGTAATGCTATCTCACATTATTAATAGCCAATCAAATTCATTTCAATTCGACTTCCAGTGAGAAAATAATTAAAGTTTGATTTTGGTGAAGAAAAAAAACTAATTATGCGATTTTAAAAGATCTAAAATTATCAAAGAGATTGCATGACCCGATGTGACCTTATGGAACACTACCATTTCATTTCAGAGAATATTAGGCTTATGATCAGTCTTACTGTGAAGTGGCAGCAATTTGTTGAAGTAAAACTTAATCAGTTAATGGTTAGAGAGTACAATATATGAAAGTGTCAATGACACTGTAGCTCAACTTAGGTAAGGGAATAATTTAATGGTTGACAGTAAATGGAGGAATAGGAAAGGTGCTAATTGAAATGTCTAACCTACATGTAGCTGTGGCAAAGGATTTAGTCATGCAAAGAGTAAAATCCAAGATGGCTGCTGGCGGCCATGTTTTTTGGCTGAATGACCTCAAAATGACTCGTTCCCATCTACATGTCATTGTTAACATCTGGTGTTCATATATTTGAAATTAAACTTTAATTTGGCACGCTGATTTTTAAAATGTTTTCACATCCTTTCTCACCAAGTGAACAGTATACCTTAGTATTAATAATTTTGCAATAAAAGTTGGGACCTGTCAACTCTCATCTTTTTGCACTGTGGAAGAAGTGATCGGACTGTAGACTTACAATATATTATATAGTTGATAAGTACCATATATTTGCACCATTCAATTTCAAACAGTTACATGTACATATTTACAGTTATCAACCCTATAGACTAATCAGAATAACTACCGTACTTGACTGGATTACTATAATCAAGTTCTATATTAATATGTCTTGTTTGTTTTGGTAAAATTTATTTTCTAGTCATACCTCTCAGGGTCCATTGTATGTAAAATGTGTGCATTTGGTTTCAATAAATCTATCTATATCTATCTATACACACATGGAAAACATATCACATAAAATTAACTACGTAGTACATAGCCGTTACCTATATACATATTTTTACAATCAATATATTAAAGCTGCAATATATTTGGTATATGCCTAATAATATGATTGTGACTATGGTTTTCGTGTCACCTCTCGTTGGCTACTAATCCGATACAGCGCAGTAAGAATCTCGAAACAGTGCGCGGAAGATTCTACCACTCGCTCTCTCTAATATAACGTTTTAAAAAAGTTACAAATTCGCAATGAAGACATTCTACTACTATATTTCATTAATATAAATGTTTTAATTCAACCCCACCTGCACACTTCCGCGTACTGTTTCGATGCGCCCCGGCATATCATTGCCCAAAAACAGGTGTCCCCAAAAAATCCCTGGATCCTTCACTGGCTAGGATAGCTGATTTCAGCTATTTTAGCTGAATTTTCACATTTCCCAGACCTGGTTACAACTTACAATACTTTACCAGACACATTTGGACAAAGCAGCCCTCTTAATTCAGATTGTTTGACTGTGACAATCCGCTATGGAAACCCTTTCAAAGTTTGTCATGGCCCAGATTGCTTCAGCAAATGGCTTCGGCATTGCTGATTGCCATAGCCAATTATGAGGGCTTGACAATGTTAACAATATCAAACCATTTCTTACATTGATTTACACAAATTAAAGAAAGCACTGTAGTCTGTAATGTCAAACTAAAAGAGTAAAAACAGAACAGTGAATACTGAATAATACCACAGTCCCTAGGAATCACTGTTAGTTGAATAAAATATTATTTAATAATATTAAATCAATATATTATAGTTAGTTATTATATTAATATATATACCAGTTTGGCAAGTAAAAATTTTGTGTTCTGCATTTTCATTGGTAGATGATTTGAACGAAATTACAAGAGTACAAATTTTTATGCCACACAAACATTCTCGCTTTCTGAGTTTATATCATCATATTCCGTATTTTTTTCTTGAAACGCTGGTGTATTGAGATTGTTTCTATCTTTACCCACTTACCAGAAAAATGTCTGTTAGTTCCTCGAATATTCATTCAAGTCCAACTCTCGGGGATTCCTAATCATTTCTGAGAAAACCACCCAATCTGTAAATAGTTCGTTCGCGTATAGCCAACCGGTGATAATCCGAATAAAAGGGATTACGGATGTGAGTAAACAGACGTCGGGTGTGTTAAAACTGGCTCTGTTGTACACTACTAAGTACACATTTTAACTCATTCTCATTACTGGAGAAATGTAGAAATGACCATCTCAAACTAATATATCTATATATTTTCAAGTAGGGCCCTGGGGGTGGTTGATATCTTGAGATGTGAAAGCAAATTTTATATTCCAAGCTCCCAGTTAACTCCGCATCTCAAGAATGGCAATGGGAGATAACTCGTGCTGGGTTTGGCTGCAAAAGTAATGTGTAATAGGGAACTGGATTGATAACTTCCCATTTTAAACAATTTTGCAGAATTACGTCACTTGATAATTTAGCCGACAGTTATTCAATGTGAATATTGGATGGAAAATTACGATTTATGTACAACTCAGACAAGGTACAGTTGATATGACCCGACGAGCACATTAAGAACAATTAACTTAATTGTCACATGTCAAATGTGGGGAGATAAACGCATTTTTTTCGAACGAAAAATCGAATTGTTCGTTTTAGTGATAGAGCACATGGGGGTGGTCTGCAGCCAATGAGGTGATGATTTACATAATAACAAAATCTGAAGTTGCCTAACTGTAGCTTATATCTATATAGTAGAGGTAATATATCTAGATCTATTTGTTTATATTTTAATCAAATTTAATATTACATGGACAGTGATTCCTAGGACTGTGATAATACAAATGCAATGAACAATGCTGTGACAATGACTTTTTCAGCCATACTGAGCTAGTTCCTCCACCCATTCTGATAGATATGTAATTATGAACTATAGCCCCCAAAGAAATTCAATCGAATTCGATTTGTTTTCTTTGCTTCATTTTTGCTTTGCAGAGTTTCAGTTTGGCAAGTTCGTGCTTCGGAATTTTTCGATCAATCAATCATGATTGGAACTACGGTGTTTCATCAGCGTATTGTACGTACAGATTCTCGGGTGGCGCTGTCAGAACAGAATCAACGTGTTCATCAACACATTCTGTCACTCCCGAGAAAGGGTCGAAGTCGTCCGTTCCGTCTGGAGATTGACATTCTTCATGTGGATTTGCAATCGCCGGGAACTTGTTGTTATCGGCCATTTCCCGTAGATTACAGCTCCGCACTTAATCTGCAGCGATAGCTAATTGGATATTTTAGCCTCCCTCGCACCGTGGGCTTGCGTGGGCGGAGCACACTTCAAGTGCCGCGTCACGGTCATGGTTCATTCCATATTGTGTTTCTCATTTACCCTTGAAATGTGGTATAGGCCTAATTTGTTTGGATTAAGGGGAGGTCTTGAAGCTTCTATTCAAAACAACAATATTCTAGTCTGCAACCCATTGCATGCAAACAACTTCGACTCGTTTATGACGTTGGTACAATGGACGATGATTCATCATTTCATGGTGCCATAATCGGTGGTTGGAAAATCAAGGCTTGGGGAATCTGCATGGTTGGAATTTTCACAGGTATTTATGAATTATCTATTATAAACTAATTATTATATGCTTTCAAGTTTGCACAAAATCTTCAGTCCCACTCACACCCTCACTGTCGCTAATAATAGCTATTGTCGTTCTCTTAATATATTTCACGTTTTACTTTTATACATAAATGCACACCAGCCTCAGATGGCGCAAGATTGAAAAGTTGCCGTAAATAATTGCCATCTGCTTCAATTCAGACTACTAGTATTTTTCTTCCGTAGTTCTGATAAATGTATACATGTTATCGCTGCAGTGAATTGATCTGGGGCGAAGTATCACGTCGAGTTGAAGAGGTCAGATCGCTGGATCAAACGAGCCGCCGCAGGCGTCGAGTTTGATCCAGCGATCTGACCTCTTCAACGAGACGTGATGCGAAGCCCAGATCAATTCACTGCAGCGATAACAGGTTTATTATATGACATGCTTTTTATTTAAAAAGCACATGTTTTTTATTTTAAAAGAACAATTTCTCTCATTAATTATGAAATGAAACCAATTCACACGCTCGCTAGTATCAAAAATAAAGAAAGAACTGTCCTGCTTTTTCCGGTCATGCGCAGTATGCGAGATGAGGAAGGGTGGTATGACATCGGATCAAACTGCAGCTGATCCGATTGCCAGGAAATGATCGCTATACAATAGCGGTATTGGGGAAAGAAAAACGATAGTCATATAATAAATTCTTTTATCACAATGACGAAACTGCAATAAAATTTATCGTCGGTCGCATATCGTTCTCAGTATCGGTATTAAACAGGGACCGAAAGAACGGCATGATTGTTTGATCGATGAACGGAAGCAAATGAACTTACAAAATATAAACTACAAATTTTTAAAAACAAATTAATCCGGTTTGTTCTGAGCTTGGATATATTTTCACATATAGGTTAATTATGAAGAGTTTAAATCCATTAAATGGCTTCCAGTTGAATCCAGAGTTTCCCAAAGAAAGCTGACTGTCATGAAAAATATCACAGATGGGAAAGCTCCTAATTACCTAAGAGATGGATTCCAATTTTCGAACACTCATTGTAAATATAATCTCCGGTCTGGAATTTTTAGATTATCGGTGCCTCATGTTAGAGTATTTGGATACAATAGCTTTTTCTACACAGGGATCACTTTGTGGAATAATTATGTAATATATATCGAACCTAACTGCAATTTGGCTACATGGAATCACCTAATCAAACAGGAATTATTCGATAAAATTTTAGGTACTGAGGAATCTGACTTTGTATATTATTAATGGTGTGAATCATACTATTAATAATACTGTACGACCTTATGAGAACTTGTGCTGTGGCCTGGTCAGTCATGCGGTCGGTTACCATTAAGGACCACAGTGGAAATAAGCCAGCTTTGGTTTGCTTTCCTGTGCGCTCCTTGATGGCAATCGATGGCATGACTTGTCAGACGAGCTTATTCATATATATTTCTCTTCTACTACTCTATCTTTCTCTCTATCTCTATATGTACCGGTACGATGACAGTACTTGGCCAGTTGCATATATTGTCACTGCTGCCTGTATTTCGGGTTTCCATCTTTCGGTCATGGACAGGCCAGTCCAAAGCCGGCCATACATGGCAGTAGTGTGTATATGCAGGTGGCTACGAGCTGCTGTTTCTCTTAATAGTATTTCATAAGCAATATGACATTCCTGTTGAGGGAGGAGGGTGTGATAGCACGGGTTGATTATTCATGTTTGTATATATATATATATATATATATATATATATATATATATATATATAAAGGTATGAGTATCTATTTAGTAGTCATTACTAAGCTAGGTTTATTCACTATATTGTCCCTCTGCAGAACTGTCAAGCTGCATTCTTGTTATATTTATATATCTATACTTTTTATATTTATACTATATGAATGTCACACTCTTTGTTACTCTTTTGTATATATGCTTATGCTCAATTGTCTGCAAATTTTGCATCTGTTAGCCATTAAAAAATTATCTGTCTATCTATCTATCATATATCAGTTTTGTCACGTGTGCATTTATATATAGAAAACACTACGACAATTGGCCGTGTCACGTGACACTAACCGAGACTGGTGTGCATTTAGGTATACAGAAATGCACACGTACCGCGCGTATGTGTGCATCTATGTATAAAACATTACGACAACGACCCATTAGCCTATTAAGTTAACATAATCTAATTAGCACCTAATTAAAGACCGGTGGCTGACTGGGCTTGCACCGACCACTTTTAGTGGGCTGCAGAACGAAATATGTCGATAAAAGTTGGTATGGAAATGTAATAATTATGTTGAATTACCTGGATATTATAATTAAGCCAGGGGGGGGGAAACTGCAGACACAGGGTGGGAAAAAACTGTTTGGGTACCCCCCCCCCCCAAACCCCCCCCCCCCCCCATGTACAAACATGTATATTGGTGATCGCAACGCTTTGTATGCACTTTAAAAAATGACAACTAGTCATTACCTCGACTTTGAAAAAGATGCAAATGAGATGAGTGAGATACCAGAATATAACTGTTTTCTGATACCATTGGAGGAGAAATTGTTTAATACATGGGATAGTTCTGCAGTAAAAAATTGCCACATAAGCGATCGCAGGGTAGAATTCTGCATTCGACTGGTAGACACTGACATAGTCGGCATTATTAAGAGGGTTAATGGGGTCAATATCACAAGACAGTGGTTATCCAAAATTGTTTTAGGTGGATTGTACTACTCATTTATATATATTTACATACACCTGATATCTCTTCCGATCTCCCCATAGCGTTACGGTAGACACGCCCCCTTATTCAGTGCGTTCATAAACCTATGAACGTAACGTGACGTCACTTTCACTGTCGTTCATATGTTTATGAACACATTGGTCCCGGAAATCACCGGGGATTGTCGGACATTACCGACTGCTTGAGTATCTAGTCAGTCAATACGCCAAGGATTTGATAGCAAACAATATGTAATCGAGGTTCACGATTGGATGGCTAGTGGCATCTAATCGCGAGCACGGGTGGCACGAGATGTTCGATTGACTATCAGAATGTTGGTTATCATATAATCCCATATCCCATAATATGTCAAATATAGCGAATTATCGAAATATGAAATACAACGAAAAAGCGAAATATGAAAATACAGCGAAATAGCACGAAAAATCGAAATAGGAAAATATAGAGCGAAATGTAGAAATAGGAAATTATGTTTATAAACGAAATAACGGAGATATTTGAAAATGTGTTTTTGACGAAATAACGGACATATTTGGAGAAGTGTTTTAAAGAGCGTAAGTATATAAATATAAATAATAAACGGCGGATTCAACGTGGTCATGGGTTTTGACCGTGATAAAAATCAGCAAACTCCGCATGAACCCCTTCGGTGTTCATGCAGTTTGCTGAATTTTTCTCGCGGTCAAAATCCCATGACCACATTCATTTCTTATATGATTTGGATATTAAGGTTAATCCATATTCTATAAAATGAGAGAAAATTGAAGTTGTGAGTCTGAAAATACATATATTTGGAAAAAAAATACATAATTTTTTCCGACAACCCCCCTAAATGAATAAGGATTTTTTTTTTGACGCTTAGGTACACCCCCACCCCCCCGGTACGTTGTGTCCCGCAGTTTTTTTCCGCCCCCCCCCCTGATTAAGCCAGAGGATTTGGTTATTAAATCCAAAGAGGAAATTAAAACATCAGTATATGGCGGTCTCAAACGTAAAATAAATTCCCAAATGGAGAAACAAACTACGAGATGACAGACCAAATAAAAAATACGATAACATATAATGAGAACGTACAGATTATTTTAAAATGACATTAAACTGGAACCGACTCATTCGAACTCGGATTACAACTGTTAGTGTGTCCCTGTGATACAGCGTCATTGATTGTCATTCGTTGGAACCACGTGCGAGTTTTGTTTTTATGTTATTCCTACTATTTGAGCTAATAAAATAGAAATAAAGCTTGCGATTAACTAGGTACGTGTGTATTCATGTTTGTCTTATTAAAACGGGTAGTTTTATATCATGTACTGTAGCCATATATAATGTCGCCTATTTTCGTGATGTAAACAATGTTGTTTACGGACACGTGGGTTATAAACATTGCGTTGGCGCATACACGGATGGTGTTTTGTTAATTTCCTATTGGCATAGTATGGGATCAGATACGACAGCGCCCAATGTTTATGTTTTGAAGTGAGAGATAACTCTAAGATGTCCGTTATAATCGGTGCGTATAAAAGCCGAACACAAGTCCAAATAATGGGAAATATAACGAATAAAGTTCATAGGCGTGTGTATTCATGTTCACACTATTAATGTACGAAGTTTGGTGGAGTTCGGGCCAATAATAAGTGTTTTATTCGATATTTTGTAAAACGCGTTCAGTGTTCGGCATAGAAAAGCCGAACACAAGCTTCTCTCGTGTATTAGTCTATAACGGCTGTCTAGCTAGGTGATAATTAATATCAGATATATGGTCACTAAGCCGAAAGGCTTTAATTGTTGTTGGTGGCGGTCTCTCACCTATTGTAGTTCAGTGTTTTGACAGTTAGTTGCAATCAGTATTTGATGGCGCCTACTATTATAGAAACAACATGCTTTTGGTGGGCCCCGCCATGAAAGACAACTTACGATTGTAAAAACAATATTTGAGTCACAAGAAAGTGAGTTCATGGTGCAATATCCGAGAAGTTCTATATAAGAATGTGGTATGATATTATTTGGCAAATCACAATCTCAGCAGTATTTGGCATTCTGATCACAGGTCTGAAAATTCTACAATGCCTAATTCCAAATTGATTTACCCATGTGGTGTTTGTTCCCAGGTCTTATATTTAGTAGACTGTATATAGAGTTATATATCTCAAACGCCAGCTAACGCCACATCTATGCATATCTATGTGTTAATTAATTACCGGTGACTGAGTGTCGAACATAAACTTGTGTTCGGCTTTTCTATGCCGAACACTAAACGCGTTTTACAAAATATGGAATAAAACACTTATTATTGGCCCGAACTCCACCAAAGTTCGTATAGTAATAGTGTGAACATGAATACATATGCCTATGAACTTTATTCGTGAAATTTCCCATTATTTGGACTTGTGTTCGGTTATGTTCGGTTGTGTTCGGCTTTTATGAGCTCCCGTTATTTCGTTAAATATTACTTTTACGAAATAACGGGCATTTAAAGATTTACACCACAAAGGCTCAAACTTCGCAAAACGTATAAGAAATGATAAACTCAGGGTGGGTGGGCTTGGGGGAGGCGGATGGCACTGTACAGAAGTCAGCCCAAAAAACACCTGTCGTATTTAATCCCAGATATTGCCTTCCTATTTCAAGTACAGTTAAGGGCTATTGGTAAAAGTAAGGTTTATCGTAGTACTTACAGCAATACATGTATACGATATCCCCATCGTTGGCCAATGTTTTGAGTTTTTGGTTGATGTATCTTGCTCTTCTGTGGTCCACAATTGGCATGGGTCCTACTATACGCAGCAAGTCCCTGGATATGCAGCAAGTCCCCGGTAAACGCAGCAAGTCCATGTTAAATGCAGCAAGTCCCTCTAATTTAGGGTGGATTAGTGGAGTTGTTGATGAGTTTAATCAGTGTTTTATTATCCATTTGATTTATGATCTGTGGCAGTTGATTAGAATTGATTGGAAATCTTTATCCCTTTATAATTATTTAAGATGTGTATTTGTAGATTTATATATATAAAATAAAATAGTTTTTCTAAGTTTTATTAAGTTGCTATTTCTTTTATTCTACTTACTATTTAATATAATTTAATTAATATGATTTATATATGTTTTGTGATATTCCTGTTTTCACTGCGTAAACACATGTCGGTGATTAATTATCACTGAACAGGTGTTTGTTTTTGTAGGACAAAGGAACTTTCTGGGAGTTTCTCATTTGAAGCTCATTTGAAGATTTGTTTGTTTTCTTAACCAGACTGAATAATTATCAACCAGTGTTATTTCAAGATTCAGCTCACGTCTGAGATGGCATGTTGTGTATTTAATCAAATGTATATAAGCTGCAACTAAGATTTCAGAAATCATAACCAATCTTAGAATTTATACAATGCGTCTTACTGATCCTCGTTACCCTTGTGGCGTGTGTGGTATTCGATGTTTTAAAGATTGCATCGAATGTACTGGCTGTATTACCAATGTGATGCATGGGAGTCGAAATCTTCGAGTCAGACCTCTTTCTTCATTCGTGAAAGCATGACAGAAGTTGTTAGAAATGGCGGCAAGTTTTGTTTGAAGCGACGAAAGGATAAAAAGACTGTGTACAATGTTCAGTGCGGGAAAAAAACCAGGACAACGAAAGAGAAAAGGAACGGCAAAGACAACCACAATCCCCCATAGCAAAGTTTCCAGGACCGGAGAGTGAAATTAAACAACATAGAGATAAAGAAAACAATTTTAATACATGTATCCAAATATTTTCAGCTCACTAGTAGCTATATATATATATGTATATTTATAAAACTGTGCTCTATTTTTCTTTTGTTGCTATTCTACTATTCTCATGTTACCTACCGCTATACTTAAAGTAATTGACCACCAATAACGTGGTGTCACCCCGTTAATATGGCGGTACTATACCGCGGTATCCTCCAATACCGCGGTACTGATAACGCTTGTTAATGCGAACAAGTATGTGTGAGTAAATACCTCCCCTAAAAGAGTTCCATGAAAATCACTGCGGTATTCAACAAAATTAATGCGGTGCCCGCTAAAAGACCACGGTATCATTATCGCCCAATACCGTAACTCCACGCCATGACCGTCTCGATACCGCTACCGTTTATTACCGGTATCACCGCGGTCATGACCGGGGTATCACCCCGTTTTTCTGGTCAATTACTTTGAGAATAGCGGTATTCTGCATTTACCAATAAAAACATCTAAAAAAAATCCAACTCTTAATTTTATCATTCAATGATTCAGTCCCACAATTCAGTCCAATTCCCTTCAATAATCTATCAGTATTATGATCAAATTAAAGCCCTTTGATTAAAGCCCTTTGTAATCAGCACCTCCACTGATTAAACATATCGTTGTGTAAACACGCATGGCTAATCCGCCGTAATCCACCCTCGGCGAGAGGGACTTGCTGCATTTACCAGGGACTTGCTGCGTTTACCGGGGACTTGCTGCATATCTAGGGACTTGCTGCGTATAGTAGAACCGATTGGCATTATGATAGATGATTGAGGAGCGGATAGCTTAGTTGGTTTGTGAGCTGACCTCTGAGCTACACCTTCGACATGCATATAGCGACATATTATCAGAGTTTGTATCGTCATCTGCATCCACACCATGCATGGGCAGCTCGATTCAACCATCGATGCCACAATCAGTGCTCTGAGAATGATTCCAGAAGCAAAAGAATCTCAGACAAAATTTGAAAAATACGTACTCTGCAAATTTCGTACTTTTTATTTTCTCTCAGTGATGACATTAGGCTGAGCACACCGTCTGATCAGGAGCCGATGCTAAATGGCAGCAATGTGTGTACTTTAATTAGGATCCCTATACTGTATAGGTCAATTGAGGTGTATTTTAAACAAATAACGACATGAGAATCGATAATAGTTTAATTAATTGTTCTATCAATTATATTCGCAGAGGACACTTGACGCAGATTAATAAACATTCGCTTTGTCCCTGTATGCCCATGAAAATTTGTAAAAGAGAGCACTCCAAATGTATTAATAATATTCATTAACACGTTCTATACTCAAGAAGATCCACGTGCGATTAACCTGATTACGGCGATTAAATTGTGGAGGTCCTTCAACTTGTATGATTAATTCACGGAGGTCCCTCTAAATTGGCATTTAAATATTATAATAAAGATACTTTCCAGAGAGAGAAGTTGAGGCAGGGCTTAAGCAGAATGAGGTCCACGGAGGATGAATTTAGTGATGCTACCCCACACACGTCACTAAATTCACCCTCTGGGGACCTCATTGTGCAAATCTGGCCCTATATTTTCAGGCCTGATAGTGTTATTGTTCAGAAAGTGCATGACTATGTATGATTTTTATTTCAAGACAAATATGACGTCGCTCGCCCAGCAGTTGAAGCGACTGGCTGTAGCTCATACACAAGAAGTCTATGGTCCAGACACCCGGAAGGCCTCGCTTCTATTTGATCCAAAGGAAGCAGCAGAACTAGACAAAGAGACTTATTTCTCACTAGGTAATAATTAACATTAGTAACATTAATATATGTTGGAGTAATAAGAGTAAAGTGTATGGCTTGGGAATTTCATTTGGCTTGTACCTGCCTCACACTATCATCACAGAAATGTGAGTTTGATTGACCGAGTCCCCCCCCCCCCCCCCCCCCCCCCCCACTGTGTAGGTAATGACTAAGTCCATGAAATTATATGTTTATCTCAAGGTACAAACTATACACTGTCACTATAATGTCTATGCCTTTCTTTCCATCTCACTCAACTCGTAGCTTAATAGTCCTCATTTTGGGCTGGTGCTCTCTAAGTGAACAATAGGTGCTGGGGGTAATCAAAGTTCAATACATTACATTAGTTCTCTCTCTATATATTTTCATCTATAAAACATCTCATCACATGCAGCAACTCCAATAATAACAATCAGCAATCTGCCAACTATATATAGGTCATGCAACTCGTGGACTCATAGACTAACTCATACATTGTTCATGTAGATTCAAAACGATGAGTTTTGAGTCTGGATGTCTCCTTGTACTTGTAGAATATATTTATAAACATTCTCAGAACTTTAATTCCATTTAAGGCCTAAAAAAATAGACGTTTGTTTCCGCTAACCCGACCAACCCTATTTAAAAGCGCCGAGTCTAAACTTTTTATTGCAATCGAAAAACTGACTTAAAATAAATAATGGTATCTGTGAATGTTTCACGCATTTAACAGAGATAAAAGCACGGCGGTCGCTTCTGGTGGAAATACCCACATACTGTAAATAGATACGTAGCATAATTCACACCACAACAATGGCTACCTCCGTAGGCCAGCGCGTTGTTGTGGCTATCTATCTGGACTAATGTGTCCACTACGGAAGCAAAAAAGAGATCAGATCGATAGACAACGAAGCCAAAATTGAAGAACTCTTCTTTTTAATCCACCCGGATAAGACTGACTTCAGTAAGGTTAAAGTGAGGTGCCGTACATCAGCTGAGTCAGCGTTCGACATAAATGTTGAAATGAAAGTTAAGGAGTTGTTAGCATTCAACATAAACCATATCGAGTTTGTTTGCGGTGATAGAGAGATCGTGGAAAAACAGATCGAACATGATACTATGGAAATCACCACACAACGGAATGCATTTGATATTCTTATGAAGAAAGAAATATATATCATCTGTAACTTTGAATCTGAGTTTCTTGTTTCTATATTCCATGGGTTGACCACCTTGAGACTAAGAAGTCCATAATGTGGGCTCATATAAAGTATTATACACGTATTGTTAAAAATATAGAAAAATAAAAATATTTAATTAAAAAAAAGTATTGCCTGCCTACCGTCCCTATTTTTTTCCATCTCGTTAGCGGAAACAAATAACTTTTTTGTTAGGCCTTATTTACTTGTTTATATTAGAGTTTGTTGACCACACTGAACCTAGATTTCAACATCAAAGCAAACTGACATTTCGTGTGTAAAGAACAAATCCCAATTTAACTATATTGGGATATGTTGGGCTGACTTAGGTTTTAGGGCGAAACTAAATATTAAAGCAATACCATTTGTTTATGAGGGATAGCGGAGTGCAGTTAAGATTAATTATGGACTAATTAAATGTTAAAGAGTTAGTAAGACATGCACTTGCAGATAATATTAAAATCCTACATTTGATGCATGATTTACCTTTACATGTAAATATATCACCGCCACATTCTCCCCCCTCTTAAAATAATAAATTACATCCTTGTAATTTCAATTACAACCTGCAATGTTCCAAAGAAACCTGCAATGACCTTATAAATAAAATCATACCTGTACCTGCTATCCAGCCAAATAAACCATTCTATAACACCAACTGCATTGCTATACTTAAGAGGGTAAAATTATAATTGGAAGAGATAAAGTTCTCTACCTGCACCCATAACAAGGATAGGTAATATCCTATAACCGTATTACGTAATTACGATCTGTAATTAAATAAACTCTATATATATATATACATAAAACATCTCAATCTGTGGTGGTATATTAAACTGTAACATCCGTAATTAAAATTAAAACATATTGCACTTTTCCCATATTGCATCTATAGATAGTATCTAATATAAGACTGCTATTTTGTCAATCATATCTATAATAATTTGTATTAGCAATTTTAGCAACATTTTAAGACATAAGTAGGCCTGAGCTCATGGCAGGGTATAGCAATAATACCTTACAACATGAGTAAAACTTGCACAGCTGAACCAATATCAACCATGACCAAGCATTTAACATGCTGAATATATTAATACAAAATATAATTATCAGAAATTCTAATTAATCAACTGCTTGTCTTTAAGAACAGTGGCTTTCGCAGAGTATAGCCTGGAACACACTAGCTGACTGAGCAACTGTCTTACTTATCTGAAATAATCCTACAGCGATTAATTAGCGCAAGATAATTAGAAATTATAACATACAGTGAACAACAAGGCATACAACATTATTTAAAAATAGCTGAATTTGAAGTGGCGACATGCTACAAAGTAAGTCTTTGTTTGTCAAGACAAACATGATGTATTATTTATTTATTTTTCAGCTTTTTATGCGATAGTTATGGGACTTGTAGTCCGGACTTGGGTTATTGTCTTCATAACAGGGGCTGCTTTCCAATAGTGTTTTTTTTTATAGCAATCCTTCAATTTCTTGCATCAAGTTTGCGTATTCAAGGTGGGTATGCATGTCTGGCTTCCTGTAAAATGGCAGCATGTATTAGATTTGGCATTACCTGGGGTAATAATGTTAATATTTAATAAGCGCCATTATATATAAAAGTTATCCATTATTATTATAACAACATATATGGTTCATTAGTTACATCTAAGGTTATCTCTTCCGATCCATGTTACACATATTATTATAACAACATATATGGTTCATTAGTTACATCTAAGGTTATCTCTTCTGATCCATGTTTCACAGTTAACAGAGAATAAAATAATTGAATTGAATTAAATGTACTCAATCCAATCAGACGCTCCTAAATTACTATTTCTTTGGCTTCGGGGGTAAAAAATATTTTATTCGAGTCGAGGAACCCACCCGTCAAAGCTCAGAGTGATCAGATATCGATTTTTTGAAGTTTGTTATTTCTCGAGATGTGTCATAATATGTGGCCCAGAAAAACGTGGTCAAACAGAGGTTGAAAAAATGTTGATAAATAGCAAGTTTTGGGAAATTTTATATCATAGTTGACAGTGGTTAGCATTATTTTGTTGCAATAAATCAATTCTGATAGCTAAAGCGTATTTTGAAGAAATGTTGTTGTTGTTGTATCTTATCGGATTGAGTACCTTTAACAGAGAATAAAATAATTGAATTGAATTAATAAGATCATTTTCTCAAAATGTTGCAACCTTGCAATACAAGATAACTCTGGAAAGCGATATAATAGTATTAAGGAATAAATGTATCTCATACTAGTACTTTGGATAAGTTTATGCAGTTGTAATCATGATTTTTAAGATTTAGTAAATTTATCATTCTTTCCTAAAACTTGGTCATAAGTTTAAAAATGAGCTTAACCCTATCTATACTGAATAATCTTTGTTCAGTAGTTATCCCTTAGGAAATGTTCAGATAATGTTCTGATAATAACTTATTATCTAAACATTTCCCACCAATGAAAATGAACCCTTCTGTATTTTATTACCATTTCTCCTGTCTGTCATCTGCTCAATTTTTCTGAACAGCCCTCCTGATGAATAATAAACCGTTCCCATACATGTATACTTTTTTAGCTGATGTGAGAATCCATTTAAATTAGAAAGGGATCATTTAATTAACCACGCATAATTTTAAGGTGGCATGAAAAATTGCACTGATGGCCCTCAGATGCACATTGAGGATACATGTAATCTTAATAATGTAGTTATTATTATAAATATTAAGTTAAATTAATGTAATTGTGTCCAACATTATTAAAAGAATGCATGAATTTTTCAGGGATAAATGGACTGGAAGAACTGGAAACAATTGATCCAAGTTTCTCTGAGTTTGAAGCCACACTGTTTGATGATTCGTCTTTGACATTTGAGAGAAGTATCCAAACAAAAGAAGTGAATGATAAACTTGATCAGAACATTTCAAGATTCCTGAGGAGACTATCTCCATACTTTCTGTTGAAGCCTTCACACAAGGTTTTAGAGTGGTTTATATATAGGTTAGTGTATGCATGGACAGTGTTATGGGCATTTGAATGTTTGGATGAATAAAGTTAGAGATTTCATGCATTCAAAGCAGGGTTGGCTGATTTAAATCAAGCGATTTAAATCATTGATTTAAATCAAGATTTAAATCAATGATTTTTTTCAAAAAAATCATTGATTTAAATCAAAAATTTTGAAATGATTGCAAAAAGTCAAGAACTTGCAATATCTAACAAGGTTTTTGTAAACTATAACATGATTATGATTAAACAATATACAACATTGGATAATAGATATCAAATTGTGCAGTAATTGTCAACCCTATAGAAACTACAGGCATGCTGCATGGTACTGTGATTACTGCTCCAGCAATGGCCTGTTCAGCTTAACATTGTTAGTATTATTTGAAACTACAATCAGATTCAGCACGCCTCATATTAAACTATTGAATTTCCTTTCCTTTTCTGATTGCTGTACATGTAATTGGCAACCGAGTAATTCTACCATATACTCTGCCAACTACCGGTACTCTAGTTGTCTAATGTCTATACTTGATATATGGTGTGATTATGCCCTCAATTCATTGAGGAGCAAACGCGATTGATAATATATTCAGTTTTCAGCTAAAATTTACTAAATTTATGAGTAAATCTTTAAGCACAGGTCTACCTATCCAGATATGACAACATTGGAACTCATATGGACCTAAGTGTATGCATTATTAAAGTACTTGATCACTATATCAGTACTGCCATGATATTTGTGTTTGATAGGTATACAAAAAAATAATAAATAATAATAGAATTCGGATTAATCCAGTCTTGGATATAATAAGCAACACCTTTTAGAATCTTCATGTATCAAAGACATTGCACAATTGCATATTTTCATAACAATTAGGAAAAAAATCAAAAAAATCGATTTAAATCAAATAAATCTGATTTAAATCAAATAAATCGATTTTTTTGATTTATTTAAAAAAAATCAAAAAAATCACCAACCCTGATTCAAAGGGCAAATGCCGTCGAAGTGGATTCATGTGAAAAAAGATAAATTTTTTAATGTCAATACCGATAAAACAATTATCATCAACAAGAACATGTAATAATATATCAAATTTGTTCTTATATTAATTACTAATAACTCTCCTATAACGATATTTCGCATTGAAAACATTGTTATGTGTAAACATTTACTGTTACAGTGGGATTACCAATAAAATCCCAAAGATGAATCAGGACTTGATGGTTAACATTGGAAAAGGTCAAAACATTAAAAAATATTCTGAAAATCTTATTTAGACTAAATTATTTAAATTTGCTATGTGATTAGCAATGTTTTTTGACAAAATCACTATCAGTTTTGATACATAACAATGGTTCAACACGTGAATTTTTTTTATTGGAGAACTATCAATAATGATTATTAGAGCACAGTTGAACTGTTTCTGCATGTTCTTTGTGGTTATTTATATATTATTTAACATTTACCCACTGCGAGTGCCTTGGGTCCCTCTCAAACACTGTCAGAATCGTCGCATTTAGGTGATATATTTTATTAATTTTTGAGACAAAAATAGACACACGTTAATGTTGTAATTAAATTTTTTGACATTCAAGACGAAAAATAATTTCTCGACCAAATTTTTTATTTATGAATATCATTTTTAGAATCGGAAACAAAAACATAACAATAAAGACATGATAGTGTGCATGTGTTTTAATACTTTGAATGCTTCTTCACTCCAGGTATCACATACATTATTGTAATATTGATGATCTGATGATGTGTATCCTACCATACCATGAGAGTAAGATCTTTGTCAGAGTTATACAACTCCTCAAGTTAGACCAGGGGCAAGATGCCAAAAAGTGGGAGTGGCTTCAACCACTGCAGGTAATGTTTAGTGTAAACAATATTTTATTCTCAATTATAGCACATGCAGACATCACACAATACACAATATAGACAAGATTTGCTTATCTTCTCAATGATGATTCATTTGATCCACAATGTTAATGTTTAGCTCTTGAACAGTAATAACAATAATGGTTCTATCTAGTGTTTAACCCATGAATATCATCAATTCCCCCATCCCCCCATTCGGACAGGGGGAATAGTTTACTAACAAGATTTTAGCAAGGTGCCAAATTATGTGTAGATAGTTTTATTGTTCTTGTTCAATTTTTCTTGGGACAGTATGGGCTGTTATAACACTTTCATGGTGGGAGCTACACTGCATTAAATATCCCGTGCCAGTGAATTCACATATATATGCAAGTCTCCCATAGGGAGCCTCACATATATAAGAGAATGCATTGGCTTACAATGTCAATGTAAATATTGTTAGACCAATGCATTCTCTTATACATGCGAGTCTCCATATGGGAGACTCGCATATATAAGAGAATGCATTGGCACAGGATTTTCGCAAAATATCAGCAAGCTCAAGTCATGGAAGGGTTAATATATCTTAAAGATGTATTCAAGATTCCAAACATCCAATCACAACAACAACAACTACAAAAAAGTATAATTTAACATTGTTTTCTTCTTTGTTCTGTTAAAAAAATGTTGAAAACCAAATATGACATATAAACTAGATCTGTAGATACCAAAGATTTATCATTGTGTTATTGAATTGTTAACAAAATATTTTTAGTGTCCCTCTAAAATATCGAAACTGTATGAAATAAATGCATAGAAAATTCAATATCAAACAAAATAACGTTTTGTGGAACTTTTTTTTCCAAACATGTTTTTTGACAATAGCACCTAAATATAAAAGTAAAATAGGTAACATACAAATTAGCATGGTACCTGGAATACATCTTTAAGAAATGTTTTCCATTTTACGGGTTGACCTGTATTGAGCTGGTACTATTACTAGAATTTGTGTCTGGGACATTACAAATGACATGGTGTTAATACTTTTGTTAACAAGTTTTATATGTTCCTGTTTTGTCTTCATATTCTTCAGAAATCTGGAGTTCATCTTCCAAGATCAACTTTAATCAACCAATATAGCAGTAACTCGTCAATGCTTTCATTATTGTGCAGCAACTTACAGTCGTATATCAAGGTCTGTTATTTATGCCACGAATGATGTGGTGCATCTTAATTTCCACTTATATAATGTTGTGACACAATATGATGTTGGTTTGGTTCTTGGTTTACTTTGTTTAGTTTGAGCTATTGTTGTGGGTTGGTCATCCATCGTCCGTGCATGCATGAGTGTGCATCCGTCAACAATTTCATTTGGCACACCCTACAGGCTACATCCCTTATCCAATCATCACCAAACTTTATAGGGATCTTCGGGGTGTCCTCTAGATAAGAGCTTACAATTCTTTTTGGATTTTCGATGAAATACATGGTCATTGGCATACATCTGGTTTTTACTCTTTGCATCACTAAATCCTTTGGCACACTCTACAAGCCACATCCCTCATCTGATCATCACCATATGGATCTTCGGGATAATCTCTAGATGGGAGTTTACCATATTTTTGCGAAATCTGTTAAAAAACTTGGCTAGTTTTTACTCTTTGTATGACTAAATCTTTAACACACCCTACAGGTCACATCTCTCATCCGATCATCACCAAATTTCTCATGGATCTTCGGGGTGATCTCTAGATGGGAGCTTACCATTTTTAGCTCAACTTTTTAGATAAATTGCATAATCGAGGTGACTATTGGGTGAACATCATCAACTTCAACTGGGGAACTTCAATCTGATCCTAGATCTCCCATAGCAGTTGAGGTTTCCAAAATTCAATCCATTAGCACGGGCTACAGGCTGTACTGTTTGTCTGATCGTCATGAAATTTGTCAATTATGTTAATATTGACATGTCCACGTCCCTCATCTGATCATCACCAAACTTCATATTAATCTTGATATTGATCTACTACTAGTAGATGGAAGCTATCAAATGTTTTTGAATTTCATTTGAAAACATAGCCGCCAGCAACCATCTTGGATTTTACTTTATAGATATCTCTTCATGTTGATATCTAGTATTATTAGACATTTCAACTTTCCGCATTCCTAATCGCTCCATTGATGGTAAAACATGAAATTATTCCCTTTCCAAGTTGAGCTACAGTGTCATTGACACTTTCATTTCTAAATTCTGTTAAAAAAAACATGGCTGCCAGTGGCCATATTGGATTTCAGATCTGGGTTTCAGATTTGAATCCATCGGCAAACCATGCAGCCCACAATTATTGGTGTTTTGAAAATTTGCAGGCATGTCTGGGATCACCTGTAGATGGGAGTTATTGAATTTGAATGATTTCTGATGAAAAACATGGCTGATGGCAGCCATCTTGGATTTTACTCTTTGCATCACTAAATCCTTTGGGTGTTTAGTATTAGACATACCAACTTTCTACATTCCCTTATCACTCCATTAACTGTAACATTTGACAATACCCACTCTTTCATTGTTGAGCTTCAGCATCACTGACACTTTCATATGTTTTTTCTTTAATCATCTGTGTTTAAACTTTGGTCCAATAAGTCTACCAGATCCGAAAATTACCAGGATTTATACATGTACCTTTTAGATTTTACTCTATTTAACCCTTTACCCAACAGAAGGGCCCTGTGCCAATGCATTCTCTTATATATGCGAGTCGACCATAGGTCGCCTCGCATATATAAGAGAATGCATTGGCTTAACACATTAAAAATTATAAAATTGTTAAAGAATGTAAGAAAAAATGGTAAAAAGTGTTAAAAAAAGATTTTTTTTAGGCCAATGCATTCTCTTATATATGCGAGGCGACCTATGGTCGACTCGCATATATAAGAGAATGCATTGGCACAGGGCTAACTGTAACTATCACAATGTGGTCAAGGAGCCGGTTCCAATGATATCCATATTTGTATGGTTCTATTGAGACAGACCGAAGATATTTTAGGCTGTTGAAGCTTTATTTGGCCGGTTCTGGCCGGTTTGTTGAGTAAAGGGTTAAGCAACATACTTGATTATATTCATAGGAAATTTATTTAACATATTTTGATACTTAAACCTTCAATGCCGAACTTCATGATCTATGACGAGAGCACAAGAGTTATGATTGACATCACCAATCAATTCTCTGCCTAGCTTCTTGTGGATGAGAAAGATTAAGCTTTTTATTCTAATAGATTGCAGTCAGGGACACCTATGTTAACACTTTCTTGACCAGATCTTCCTGAGATTTCGCAAAGAACCTGTGGCAATGCATTCTCATAAATATGTGAGTCTTCCATATGGAGCCTCGCATATTTAAGAGAATACATTGGCCTAACAATATTGACATTGTAAGCGAGTGCATTCTCTTATATATGCAAGCCTTCCTATGGGAGACTCACATATATAAGATAATGCACTGGCACAGGATCTTTAATGCTGCATTAGCTCTGCTCCCGTCATGAAGGACTAAATGCATTTTGATTAATAGCAATTGGAATGGAAAATTAAGTTATGAATTAATTTTAGAACCCCCAGATCACATTATATCAAATATGTGCCATATTATATACTATTTGAAAGAGGAAGCTCCAAAACATTGTATTTGTAATAAACTTTCAACAAGTTGTTTTTCTTGAGATACAGATGTGTATTCTGTTCTCAAGTTTCTGTATATAGTCTATTATTTTCAATGGAATGGGAATAACTCTATCTTAAAAGATATAAAATTATTCCCCTTCCATTGAAAATAAACTATAGTTTGAATTCCGTTGCATTCTGGGAGCTTCAATGGGGGAAATGTTTCTATGATTTCAGCTAATTTCTATTACACTATGGGCACCTTCTGAGACACAAACTTTCCAAATGGCGATGAATTATAGTATTTTAATCATTTTATGGCATAGATTCTTTTTTAAACCGTATATCATTGCACTATAAAAATAATAATCAGTGACTCGTAAATTAAATGGGCCTTTAAGCATCCATCTTTTTTCAGACGTATATAGCAGATGATGTTCCTGTTGCCCAGTTGCGAGTGATGATTTCATTCTATACGAGTACAGTGATTGGAGTGTTGTCGCGGGGAAAGCTCACGGAGCCATTACTTGCATCGATTCTGCCTCAGGTTTCATCAGGCCTAAGGTCCGACATCGCTGACTATAAATGCTCGTCGTACATGATTCTGTCACAGATATTTCACGTTGCACAACTCGACCTTGAGCTACTGAAACTGACCCTACGAATAACTGCTAAGGTACATATATTTATTATTATTGGAAAACCTGGGAAAATGCTCAAAATGTAATATTTCGAGTGTACAATAGAAAGCCTAAGTAGCGCCCAGATAATAACTCCAGTCAAGGTTGCTTGATCACCAACAAGTTGTGTTCGAATCGGAAATTGTTTGATGATTTTTATCAGAATTATGAGCCCTTTTGACCTAAAAATGTAGTTTTATTGGTTTACCGATGATATTCCAACTGTAATGGTATCCTTTTGAAATTAAACTTGAAGAAGCCCATGCTCTTCTTCTATTGTGGTGATACTAGCCGCTATGCGAGATAGCTTCACTAAATTCACCCTCTGGGGACCCCATTCTGCAAATGTGTGACGCACTAAATTCAGGCTTGATAACAGATGGAATCAGTAAATCGTTGATCGCTGACTTAGTTAAAAACTGCGGCAAGATCATCATAACGTTTGTCTTCAGTTGTTTTTATCTAAACATTTCATTGTTAGTTTTATATAAATATTAATATTACTGTGTTGTTATCTAAAGTTACAACAATTTAAATAATGGAGTATTTGCTTCTTGTTTTCTCTTTATAAGGGTGGCTTCGTGTTTTGTGATTGCACGATTTTCTATAGGGCCTAAAAAAAAGACATTTGTTTCCGCTAACCCGAACGACCCTATTTAAAAGCGCCGAGTCTGAACTTTTTATTGCGATCGAAAAACTGACATTTAAAAAATAATGGTATCTGTGAATATTTCACGCATTTAACAGAGATAAAAGCACGTCGTCGCTTCTGGTGGAAATACCCACATACTATAAATAGATATGTATCTCCCATTGAAAACAGCCGGTGCTTTGGAAAGTAAACAGAATTCACACCACAACAACAGCAACAATGGCTACCTCCGTTGGCCAGCATGTTGTTGTGACTATCTATATGGACGAATGTGTCGCCGGCAGAATAAAAAGAGATCGGATCAATAGACAACGAAGCCGAAATTTAAGAGCTCTTCTTTTTAATCCACCCGGGTAAGACTGACTTCAGTAAAGTTAAAGTGAGGTGCCGTATATCGGCCGAGTCGGCGCCGTTCGACATAATTGTTGAAATGAAAGTTTTTATATATATAGAGAGAGATCATGGAACAGCAGGTCGAACATGATACTACCGTATTCTCGCGGGTATAAGCCCAGGGGGCCTAGGGAATAAATAGCTTGAAAAGGCATGGGTGGTCTAATACCCCGGAAAAAAGTTAGTATTTCGGATGTCATCACCTGGACTCGCGAAAATATGGCGTTGAACGATGGATGAGTAAGTATATTTAGCGTAAGTATATCGAACATATCTCATTTCTGCATTTCGAGGTATACGTAACTTTACCAGAAAGCTGGGTTTTCCCCACATTTAGTTTCGGTTCCGCACGTGGTCGATACAGAATTAACGTTGAATTGGAAATCTTACACATAAAATATGCACAGAAACGAACAGACAAAATAACACATGTGATACATAACACAGTATAAGAATACATATAGGCCTAGAAACGTATGTAAAACTTTGTCTAGATAAATTATTTGGGAATTACAATGGGGATTTATATTCCGATCATCGTTTCGTAAACGGAGTCCTGCGTTCCGTAAAATATATAGTTTCTGTTGACATTAAACCAAGAATGTTGTGCTTCATATGTCAATCAATGGAAAGTGGGCGTTAAATTTAACTGAGAAATCCAATCGCTATTCAGAATGAGAAAACAATACAGCTTATGCGGTTACATAACTTCTTACATCAACGCATGAAAGGTGTTATATTGATTTATGGTAGGCCTTACTCGTGGTAAATTTATGACATTGAATAATTAATTAGGGGAACAAAACAAATTTTAACGGCGTGTTGTTTCTTAATTTGGGCCGTTTCACCCTTGGATAGGGGTTTGAGTTTATCGTAATCGCGCTCCCAAGATCGAATCTGCTTCCGCGAAATTCCCCATTCACGTTCGGTTTTGGAGAAATTCCTGCCGATATCGCGAAACCACTCGATCACAGTCACTTTCACAGCAATTGTGTAAGATTTACATTGTAGAGGCATTGTAAACAAATAAAGAACTGAATATCTTGGGTTAGTTTCTCAGTATTTATACCGATCACATTGTCAGCACAAACTTACACAGGACACAGTCTTAATTACCTTCAATAGTTTCTTTCCATTGATCTTTTCCGTTGATTGAACGTCAGTAAAACAGACCTACCGGCCAGTTATTAATTGAACACAAGAAACAAGACACAGTGTAACATAAATCTTCTTTATTGTTTTCAAATTTCAAAAGTAATCTAACCTTGAATATAGTTTCTTGTATTCATCTTTTCCATACACTCAGTACGACACCTAGTGTCACCATCGGTGAACGTCAATAATATAGGCCTACCGGCCAGTTATTAATTGAACACAAGAAACAAGACACAGTGTAACATAAATCATCTTTATTTATATATTATTAGAATAATAGTTAATTATTCCCCGCCCCGCGACCGCACTTCGTTCCGGTCCCCGGTATCGAATAAGACATCCGGAAATTATAATATGTCATAGCTACCGGAACTGTGACCTTTGAACTACGCGAAAATTTGAAATTCATTGACATTTTTGACAGGTGTTGGGGAGTAATTTTTCTCAAATACTGGTATATAAACCCGTTTTGGAGGGGTTATGGTTAGGGCCAGGGAGGGGGTGGTCTTATACCCCGGAAAACTTACTTCTAGTGAAAATACTGGGGTGGTCTTATGCCCGAAAGTGGGCTTATACCCGCGAGAATACGGTATGCAAATCACCACACAGCAGAATGCATTTGATATTCTTATGAAGAAAGAAATATATATCATCTGTAACTTTGAATCTGAGTTTCTTGTTTCTATATCCCATGGGTTGACCACCTTGAGACTAAGAAGTCCATAATGTGGGCTCATATCAAGTATTATACACGTATTGTTAAAAATATAAATATTTAATAAAAAAAAAGTTTTGCCTGCCTACCGTCGTTACCAGTTCGTTAGCGGAAACAAAAGTCCTTTTTTTTTAGGCCTAAACCGAACACCTCTTTAAACCAAACAAAAAGGTCAGTCTGAGGGTGTTCGGTTTTCGAGAGGTTTTTCTGTAAATGGTCCAGATTGTGTTAGCATCAATCCTGAGACTTTAGCCCTTTCAATACTAAATACTCAATGATGAGTAATTCCCTTAGGAAATGTTCAGATAATAAGTTCAACAAACAGGTCGTTTGTTGTAGTTAGGCCAAAAAAAAGAAGTTTTTGATTCTCAGGCAAGTTTTTTTTGAGAATCGATGAGGGAGCGAGGGTTTTATTTTTATTTTTTATTTTTGTTATGGGGATAATGCCCATAGTTAGCATGGGTTATTATACCTTCCCAGGTTAAGAAAATGTAAGGAGAACATTGTTTTGATATAAACTAATGTATTCCACTATAAAGAATGACCAATTATCACATTGTACTACCCGTACATCAAATCTGAAATAAAGAATGACATAAATATATGACATTGTACTATCCGTACATCATATAGGGATTTACCAGAATGATATATATATATATATATACAATTTATATTTCAATTTACTGTTGTTGATATATTTGATATATGTATGTACCTTTTATAGTATATATCTATTTATATCTATCTATATACTTCAATATTTATCAATCTATACTATAGTAACTATACATGCTAGCCATAAAAACTTCAAATACTATTATATTAAACCAGCATACACATCGCCAATACGCACCATATTTCTTTCCGGTTTGCGTTCCCGAAATTGGAAATCTCAGAATTGTTTACTGCACGAAAAGTGGGTTATCTACCTTTTCGAATTGATAAAATGCCGAAATATTTGAACACATTTGACTTAATAAACTTGGGGTTTGGACAGCTTGTGGTGACAATATACCTGATAGTTATCATTGCCTAGTGTCTGTTTTTGAATACCAACACATACACCATTGTATGTCTATCATATTCGATGTTTGAAACATAACTAATTTCTGTTTTCTAGTTTCCTATTTTCGTGTTATCATTTGACAGCTTCGGTCATATTGAAAATCGTAATAAAATGGTTCAACGCGGGCCCTATTTTCCAGATGCGGCCTTATTATCTGAAGATTTCCCTCCAATGATTATGAATCCTTCTGCACTTGTATGATTTTTTCGTCGGTCTGTCATCTGCTTATATTTCCTAACACCCATTGCGAATGAATAATAAACCATTTCAACCTATACTTTGATGACTGATGGGAGAATCCATTCAGTATAGAAAGAGTTAATGATAAATCTATTTTTTCAGCACCTATCTTATAACTACTTGAGAGAAGCTGTGTCTTTCTTGTGTTTGATGTTCAAAACACAGATGATAGATAAATTTCCACGCAGGTAAGTTCAGTTATACATATGGCCATTAAAAAAGAACCTGTGTTCTCAGGCAATTTGATTCAATAATCAAATGAGGGAGGGAGGGAGTGTGTTTTTTTTGTCAGAATCGAAATTTCACTAAATTCTTATTTGTTGATGTCATATTCTAAAGACATAATTATAATATAAGCAAGTATGAATGCAGATGTTATCCAAACATACACAGTGGTGCGACTGACGATTAACTGTTAGCGAATGTAAGGGTTTCACTGAGATATGGTGATATTCAAAGAGGTTTTAGCTGACTACAGGCTTTAAAGAAGGTCTATCTTTTTCTATAGCAAGTTTTATATGAATCGTAGACTCCTGTATGGACAAGCTTCTTTCAATTGATATTGATATACATACAATCAATTTAGGACATTTTACGGCTTGATCAAACGTTCAGAGCATAGCAAGCGGGACAACTCTATCTCTTTCTGACATCGCCTGAACGTTTCATGACAGTCTGTTCTAAAAACAGTAAAAAAAATGTCCCAATTGATTATTGCACTGTAAAAGAAATTATCGTTATATAATCAATATTATTTAATTCGACACTTATTTATTATTTTATACCCTGGAAACTATTAAAATTGTTATAGGAAGACATAGACCATCTTTAAACTTTTTGGCCAAATGAGATTTTCTGTGGCTATTTTCGAAAATCTGGCCATTGGTCAATTTGGTCATCGAACCCTGATGAACTGTTACATGTATATACAACTGATTATCAAGCCTGCAAATAGTTTGTCTGTCATTTTCTGAATGAGGTCCACAGCATGGCAGGTAAGCATCACCAAATTCACCCTCTGGGAACCTCATTCTGCCTAGGCCTCAACGTCTATGGGAGACCTAGGATCAGCAGAATGAGGTCCCCAGAGGGTGAATATGGTGATGCTAGCCCATTGTGCAGTATAGCATCACTAAACTCACCCTCGGTGGACCTCATTCAGCAAACGACAGACACGCTATTTGCAGGCTTGCTGATTATTGAGACATAGTTCGCAAGAGATTTTTATTGTCTCATTCCAGAGCTGTGAAAAACCTGGCAAAGCATCCATATATTGCAACATATCTGAAAGATATCTCGAGCGAGGATAGCAATAAGTTTGTTGCTGCACTACTCTGGTGTTTGGTTCCTGTGGCAATAGATCATGTGACTACTGGGAGATTCAGTGAGACGGCTGGTAGTGAGGATGAGTCATACTCAGATATGCAGCCACAGTTCGCCACTCTTATGAAGAACATAGTGCAGGAGGTTCCACTCACAGATAAAACTGCTCTTGATTTAACCAGGTTGGTGACAAACATCAAATTATAAGTATACGTTAGATCATGTTATGTATACAACAAATCTGACATGAAGCATTTATCCGATTCATCTTGAGGGAAACAATTCATTCACTATTTTTATTTTCAACAAAAAATGTTAATCATTGAATTTGCCAGCTCCAACGTCATGTAAAATATAAGCTTGGTTATTTTGCCACTTGTGAATGCAAACTCTGTGTGGATGTGGAAATTTTCTAAATTTGAAATATATATTTATTAGATGCTTGTTCCTAGAATTACAGCATTCCTGCTGTTCCATATTTACAAATCCATATGGAACATATATTTCATACACATCCCATTGACATCACACGATGTACATAACGTTCGCCTCAACCATGAAACCTGAACTATAAAATAAAAGCATCATCACACATGACAAAACAAGCCTCTATGTGCCTAAATAAACCTTGGAAGTCTGTACTTTTTACAGAATTGAACTGGCTAATCACTATCTTCAACATAATGTTATCTATCCCAATGTTAATTGTGTTTATATGTTCCATATGCATCTCATTTTCACCATTTTATTCAGGCCTTTATGTTTTTACATTATTAAATTGATATTGTTTTTTATTTGCTTTGAAATAATAGCTCCTAACTAGGCATTTAATATTTTAACAATCAACTTTCAATCAATATTTTGACTTTAACTTGTGCATTATTAGTGGTCCCTATGCTAAACATCCTACCCTAAAGTTTGAATTTTTTTTTCAAGAAAATCATTTTAAAATATTGCCATAAAAAACACTTTTCAATGTCACAGAATGGGTTGATTTTTCTGTTAAAGTGTTGTATTTATTACAGTTTATACATAAAAAAACAAGCTTGCATATAAATGATAAGATAATGAAAAGCCATCCGAATATATCAAAATTTAAAAACAAAAAATTAAAAAAACATAAAATGTTAAGCCTACCTACCGACCCTAATTTTTTCTTTCATGTAACCCCAACCAAACATGACATTTTCTTTGACCTAATATATTACACAGAAATATTTAAATTTCTTTTATTAAAATTTAAAAAAAAATTCTGAATTGTTCCAGTCGATGTATCTCTTGCTACAGAACAAGAGCAAAGAACATGGTGGATGAGGATGCCATGTCTCACCTCAATGATTTCATGGGATCTATAATAAGAGTGCTCGAAGGACGGTTAGTATATACACAGAATAACACGAGTGTGTAAATGGATTTGTTGATACGGCACATGTGCCAGCGCGGAAGGACAGAAAAAGAGGCACAGCAGAAGGATTTCAATTCAAGGTCGCGATCTGTGTCATAACTTGCTAAAAAATGGTGGCAATTTCAACTTTTTTTTCTCTTTATTTTCCATTTATATCAGCAAGCTATTAGACTAACAAGCTGAACAAACATCTCATCTTGGTTACTGGACAGATTTGTTTTAAAGGAGATTTTGGTGTACAAATTGCACAACCTCGAAAAATGGTGAAAGTATCACTTGAACACTTATATCTTGGGGACGGGATTCATAGTGAACTAGAAAATATTGATATATATAGATCATTCGATATCTTTTTTGGCTGAGTAATTTATGCAGGCAAAGAAAATGATGAACACTCACTTGCCATTTTGGAGCAAATCCTGACGTAGATTCCCAGCCCTGCTATTTATTGTTGGGAAATGTTCAGATAATAAGTTGAAGGATTGAACTTATTATCTGAAAATTCCTGAGGCAACTACTTGTCAATAATGAGTATTTAGCAAAGAAAGGGTTAATTATAAGCATTCATTGCATAATAGAATTAATACCATGATCATGTACTCTACTATAGTAATAACGGTCATTGTGAAAAAATAATGGTTAATTGCCACTAGGTATAAAGGCACATTGTTTGTATAAACGTTTCCCATATGTTTTGAGCAGCAAAGTGATATACCTACAGTAGGGACTACAAATTACAGTAACATAGTCCAAGTTGACACATTAATAAACAGAACGTTAGTTATAATTTCATAAATCTGTGATATTATGTGACATCTCTGATATTATGCGACCAAAAAAATATAACATAAATTTCAATAGCCTTTTATACACTTTCACAATTTCCTCAGGTTTCATATCTCCTCGCCAGGTAACAGTACTAATGTGCTTGCTTGCTACAAGGTCCATGAAGGGTTGAAGTGTTAACAAATTGCTTCGATGTTTTAAGATCTAAAGATATTCTTATTGGTCGGATCATGGTATAAACAAAATGCACATGTAGTGTTTCTGAATACCAAATATACACCACTCATGGGATTGATGCGGTAAATCATCAATCCCACTCATGGTGTAAGTTTGGTATTCAGAAACACTTGTGTGTATTCTATATATTTCATTGTAGTTATTCGGATTCAGTGGACACAGCCATCAATGAGTACATGATTAAAGAAAACGATGAGAAAGTTAAGGAAGCAGTGAAGGATTTCATTAATCTATCAGTATCAACACGAGGGATTGTCATGGACGACACCGACTCAAACCTTGTACTATCACTCAACCACAGGCATGCATTTATCAGGCAACAAGCTGTAGTTAACCTCCTAGAGAAAGCAAAAGTGGTAAGTCTACTTTCATGAAACAGTAGTTTTTAGCTCACCTGAGACGAAGTCTCCGGTGGAGCTATAGTCATCACTCCTCGTCCGTCCATCCGTCCGTCCGTCCGTCAACAATTCTTTGAACATCTTCTCCTCTGATTCCATTGGACGGAATGGGTTCATATTTGGTGTGGATGTTCCCTAGGTGACTCCCATTCAGATTTGTTCAAATGAGGTCACTGGGTCAAATAGTTACGAAGCCAGGGCCATAACTCTTTCCCTCCATAGTATTTCTTAAAACAACTTCTTGTCTAGAACCATTGGTCCGATTTAGCTTATATTTGGTATGAGGGGTTCTTGAATGACTAGGGTTCAGATTTGTTCAAATGAGGTCACCAGGTTGATTAGTTGAGAAACCAGGGCCATAACTCTATTTCTCATAGTAATTCTTAGAATGACATCTTCTCAAGAAAGATTGGGCCGATTTAGCTTATATTTGGTACGGAGGGACCTAATGGGTGAATGGAGTTTTTTTCAAATTGGGTCACTGTGTCAAATAGGGGCAGAGCCAGGGACATAACTCTAAATTCAAAAAATTACATTTTATTTGCATTTTGATCTTTGATTTTATTTTAGACACATCACAGCTACCCAACCCCCACCCCACCTCCTGTCCCTGCCACACCATGCTGTACCATACCATAATATCTCTGCATACTTCATCTCATTAAAATCCTTATTTTGATCACAGCTGTAGGAGTAACACAATACATTGTTATTGCTGGGCAAAATGTTTGTGCCATCATTAATTATCTCCATGTCAACAGGTCTCCCAGACATTCTGGTAGCTGATAGTGGCTTTATGAATGGAATTTTATCCCATGTTTATCTCAGATACAAATTACCTGTTTGACAGATAAAGTTTATTTTTACTATTAATATTAACCATTTCATGACCAGAGTTGTGCTGGTGAGAGCAATGAAGACCCTGTGCTTGTGCATTCTCTTATATATGCTCCCATGGGAAGCCTCCCATATAAAAGAGAATGCACTGGCTTTCAAGGTCATGGTAATTTTGTTAAGCCAATAGGCATTCAAATAAAAAATGTATGTCATATTCTTGCAGGGATGTCCCCACAGTGTTGGGGGGGGGGTGATTTACAGATTTGTTCAATGAAATGTAATTTTTGAGCTCACATCTTCTCTAGACTGAATGGGTTCATATTTGGTGTGGATGTTCCCTAGATGACTTACATTCAGATTTGTTCAAATGAGGTCACTCTGTCAAATGGTTATGAAGGTAGGGCCATAACTCTTGCCCTCCATAGTAATTCTTAAAAACTACTTCTTCTGCTGTACCATCAGGTTGAATGGGTTCATATTTGGTATCAACGGTCCTTGGGTGACCCGGAGTTCAGATTTTTTTCAAATGGGGTCATTGGTTTTAAATGGGGTCACCTGGTCAACTAGGGGCCAAGCAAAGGACAGTTTTCCTCTTAATATGCTTTCTTCACACGGACCATCAGGTCTATTTTACTGATATTTAGTATGAAGGGTTCTTTTGTGTCTGAGATTCAAATTTATTCAGATGGGGTCACCAGATTAAATAGAGTGGGACCAGGGACATAACTGTATGTCTCTATAGTAATACTTAAAAATGTCTTCTCAAGAGAGGTTGGACTATTTAGCTTACATATAGTATGGAGGATCCTTTAGTGATCTGTAGTGTTCCATTGGTAATTTAAAGGTAGATATTCACCGATCGACATGAAGCCTCTCTAGCCACATATCCTGTTTAGATCTACTTTTAAAGTGATTATGAAAAGTTCTGACTGTTATGGTCTCAAGAGTCCCAGTCTTATCAGTCTTTGCAGTCTGGTGAGCGACCCCACAGTCTTTGACTGTCTTGTTAAAGGTACTCAAGGATTTGAAGTGGGTTGATGCAATATAAAATAAATTTGATAAAAGTGTAAAACAATTGTCAACAAGTACATGTAGTTGTGAAATTAGATTGAATTTGTTTTAATTCTCACTATACAATTCCACCCAAAGATTTTACCACTTCCTAAGCTGACCGTACGGGGTGCATATGTACACAATTAGTGTTGCATTTGTTATTCCGTCTGCTCTGCTCTTAACCTAGAGAAATGCATCTTGATAATTTTGTATATCTATTTTAACCTATAGGCAACAGATTCAGAATTTGTAGAATGTTCCCTGCTGGAGCGATTGAAGGATGATGATATAAGTGTCGTGCAAGCTGTCCTCAGTCGGCAGCAGGTTAGTAAGATAACCATTTAGTATTCACATTATTTTATTGTATCCCTTCATGCAACCAAGTTGTAGGAGAGAGTTCTGAGTCGCCAAATTGGCCAATTGACCAATTAACAATTAATCAAAAGTCACACATGCTTACTTATCAAAACAATGATCAATGGCTGCCAGAATGTGTACTTTCTTAATCAATTGACAATAATTTACTGCTTTGTGGTTTCAAAATAAGACAATGTAGGCTAGTCATGGCTCATTTATGATGATATAAGTTGGTACACTATACTATTTAAAGGTACTCAATCCGATCAGACCCTCATAAATTACTATTTCTTTGGCTTCGGGGGTAAACAATATTTGATTCGAGTCGAGGAATCAACGCTCAGAGTGATCAGATATAAATTTTTGAAGTTTTGTTATTTCTATTGTTTGTGATCCAGAAACACGCTGTCAAAAGAATGGTCTCGGTCAAAATTGCGTTATTATTACCAATTTACCACTTGATTTTTGAGTTATCCATCTTCGTCCGTTTGAATAAGTGTTTCTCGGGCGATTATTAGTACACATCTCGAGAAATAACAAACTTCAAAAATCAATATCTGATCACTCTGAGCTTTGATGGGTGGGTTCCTAGACTCGAATCAAATATTTTTTACCCCTGAAGCCAAAGAAATAGTAATTTAGGGGTGCTTAATTGGATTGAGTACCTATAAGTTTTTGCAGTTCCCATCCGTGCACATTTTTGTCCAACTCAAAATTGATCAGTTATTTTCAAGTTGTGAGTTTCTTTATATATTTTTTTTATTTTCGGTTTTCTCTATGATCCAATATTCTTGTACCAACTTCAATTTGGCCAAAGTTTCTGTAAAGTGGCCAAATAAATTCTGAAATGGCCAAAAGAATTTTTCCACCAGCTTTAAAGCCTGGAGAGAGGCACACTGGAATCAGCTTGTCTTTCATTATCTGAGCCTTATTTACTTTATATCTTCACTGAAATGTATCACTCATGCATCACAAATTTTAAAAACTAGTTTTATCACACTGAGTTCTGATTCTCAGGCAATTTAGATTTTAGATTAATGTGTGAGGGCGTGATCTAATTTTTGCTTTTTCTTCCCAATTGAATGGATCATCTGTGGCTTGATCCAGTTGCTGGAGAGCACGTTAAAAAGCTAAGATTTGTAGCGTAATTTCTATCATTATATTGCAGCTACAAATTCCAGTTTATCACATCTGCTAATAGTTAATTATGTGTAGTGTAATCATTGAGCTAATCTTGAACTTTAATTATATTGTTTAGATCATTTTTAGTCTCAATTTATTTATGGTCATATGAAAGTGGGGACTTGGGATATCCCAAAAATGCATTTTGTCTGAGAAAAGCCAAACTAATAATTATATCATGCAAGTTTGATTATAATTTCAAAATGACCTATACAATTGTGATTGGATAGGTCATTCTAAAATTGAGTAGGTCAAAATTAAAGTAAAATCTCTGAAGCTTAAATCACGAAATAAACAATAATTTAAGTATAACTTAGTTCTTTTATATATTTGTTTTTGTGTATTTACTATGTAGAACTTAAATGTAGGCCTTTAATTGCTGCTTTTTGTGTCCAGAAATTACTAAAAGACTGAGAATTATACAAGACTAGGGATTTGCCCGTCAAAAATTACAGATGACATTCAGGAAATTTGTGTGAAGATTTAGTAATTTAAAATAATAATTATTCGCTTGAGGTAAACAGTGCTTATTGCATGACACTCTCCTGATAAAGTTACCATCCATCTCTAAAGCTGATAATAAATGGTGTTTATTGCGGATTATTAGTTCTCCTTTAAGTCATTTGAGGTCAACGTCACATATCCTGTGACATATCCTGTGTCATGTTCAAAATTTGGGAGCACTCAGACATGAGGATGATATATTATTCAAAGCGCCAAAATTGTGACAGATAAACACACAGATACACAGACAAACACTTGGCTTTTATATAGATAGATTCATAGATTAATACCATCAATCGCAGTCAAGATAGTGGTTGTACTAACAACTATCAAGCTTACAAAACATAATTTTTAGGTGGTTGGTCTGGGAGATTGGGGATGTCATTGTTTATGTTAAACTGTGCATATTCTGAAATGTGGAAGCAAATAGTTGCTCTCGCTGTGTTTTTCTCATGGAAAGGACTCATTGTGTTCAGACCTTCATTAACCTTTTCTTTGCTAAATGGATTCTCCCACCCAGTTATAAAAGTATAAATTGGAATGGTCTTATTATTAATTGGGAGGGGTATTCTGGATACATAAGCAGACGACAGACAGAAAAACAAATAACAAGAGCAGAATGATTCATATACTAAGTAATAAGTTCATCAAACAACCAAAGAAATCAATGAGTATTTATTACGAGATGAATGTCTACAAAACAACAAAATATAGAAATAAACATCGTCTGCGTGCTCAAACTTTTGGTTTCCAATTTTAAAATATACACACATTGTATTCTACAGGAGTTGTGGACAATAATTTCCAGTGGACAGAACGAACTTCTCGCTTGCTTAATTTTACTTCTGAAAAAGGCTGATTGTGACAATGCATGGTAAGTATGTGAAAAGATAATACAAGAGCAGAATGATTCATATGCATGGCAATTATCTCCTGTGCGGAATCTATCCAGCAGTTTTCAGCTTTTGCGAATAAATGTTCTGCCCACAACTGCATCTGTTTACTATTATATCATCAGCAAACATTACTTGCATGTTTACAGATCAAGTTTGAGTGTGGTAAATGGCCATTCTAGCATCCATGTTCGTTTTGGTCTTTCTAATCATAATTTTTTACACCATTTAGCTCACATTTATACATGGATCCTCTCTGAGGCCAAAATAAAAAAAAAAATTGTTTGCCCACTCTCTACTTACCTAAGAAAAAGCCCCCTACTGGAAAAATCTTATCAGCCTGATAAACTTTAGATTTAATTTTAGTTCAGCCATTGATTATAACCTGCAGGCTTTGTGTTAGGGACCTGCAGCCCCTGTGTGTGCTTCACACACATTTGGACCTAAATATTCACATAGGTTCATATTTGACTTATTTGATTCTGAAATAAGACAAGCCCACAGTGGACTTATACCCGTTATTATGTTGGGCCACAGTAAAAACAAATTTTTATAAAGAGCATACATCTGGTCTGCAAATACATTCATATTGAATCTAAATATTCACATTTATTTTATTCTGAAATAGGTCCATGACCTTCCATAGTGAGCTTATTTTAATTTGTGAGTTTTTTTTATTGTTTAATCATTTTATTAAGTTAAATAAAAAAAACTAACATCGTTATAACCTCTGCCATGTTACCCCGAGTCACCACACAAAATTTGGTTGAAATCGGTCTATGGGTCTGGGAGAAAAATCCAGACAGATGGACAGACATATCCTACTCTTTTATATATATAGATGATGGGATATCTTATTGATGAAATTCTGATTAAAAACAAAGAAAGTAAAAAATAATATATTATGCCCTACCTTCCAAAACATTTTACATTGGGTTAGAAATGAACTAACAAGATCATTAATTATTAATAAAATATTTTGTTTCTTTCAGGGATAAAGTTGTGGTTCCAGTGATTCAGACAATTAGTAACTGTCCTGTCGACTTCTATGACAGAGTTGCTCCCCTTTTGTTAACCTATATGGTGGTTGATAAGAGTGATTCCGCTAACAACAACGTAATATCTGCAATGACACGCTCGAAAATATTCCACAATGACAGTCTTATTAAAGGTACTAATGTATTTATTCTTTTGCATTTTCTTAAACAAATTTACTTGTCCATGTGAAGCATTTAGAATGATGTTAGTGATATAATCCAAATGTCCAAAATGATTGGGTTACAATAATGAAAACAGTTTTTGATGTTCACATCTTAATTAGTGCTCGATGTACAATTTAAAAGATGACATCTATTCCCCATGTTTGGAATATTTTGAGTTTATCTGGTATATGTGTCAGTCACACACGCGAGGTCATTTTCTTTCAAAAATATTTACACTGACAACTTATAGCAAAACGTTTTAGTAATTTACCTTGTGCACCGGAGTATGGCCACTTTCATTCGATATATCAGCATCCCCCCCCCCCCCAATTTGAAAGTTCTATTTCGCAAGACCTACTCATTTAGGCTCCTTGGTTGTAGTGTTTGCTTTTTTTGTCCCCCGTAAAATTTATTTTCGGGGGCTATTGTAATCACATCCGTGCGTCCGTCTGTCCGGAGTTATAACTCCAGTAATGATCATCCGATTTGATTGAAACTTGGTATGTAGGTGTCTCAACCAAGCACACAGGTGCCCTGCAATTCTGGGTTTGATCCGAAGTTCTTTTATAGAGTTATTTCCCTTTTTTCAACTTTTTTTTTACTTAGAAAATTTCACACTTTTTTCGGTTTCCGGATGATATCTCAAGTTTGGATCATTTAATTGCAAATACCGTTTTTTTTTATGTGGATCAGTCATATCAAATTTGAGTTTGATCCGATGATTTTTCCTAGAGTTATGGACTTTTTTCGACTTAGGAAATTCAATTTTACTTCTTTTTTCTTTGGTTTCCGGATGATAACTCAAGTTTGGACTGTTCAATTGAAAATTCCGTTTTTTTGTGAGTCATTGATATCAAAATACAGGTCAAGTTCGAATTTGAGTTTGATCTGATGATTTTTCTCAAGAGTTATGGTCTTTTCGACTTAGAAAATTCAATTTCCTTGTTTTTTCTTTGGTTTCCGGATGATAACTCAAGTTTGGATTGTTTAATTGGAAATTCAGTTTTTTTGTGGGTCGTTCATATCAAAATACAGGTCAAGTTCGAATTTGAGTTTGATCCAATGATATTTCCCAGAGTTATGGGCCTTTCAACTTTGAAAAACATTTTTTTTTATTTTCTGTATGAGGGTACCTTCATGGTGACAACTCCTCCTACACTTTTTATCGTAGATATTTGAAACTTCAGAGTATTGTTACCCACATATTGGAGATGTGCAACATGTATATAGATGACAGAAAAATACATTTTTCGGAATTATTAACCCTTTCGACTTAGAACATTTCAACATTTTTTTTAATTTCTTTAACAAAGCGGCATCGACTTGGCACATTGTCGGGGGACAATGTGGTTGGCCGACCTTTTATTTATATGTGAAATAGTCTATGTAGATAGATCAAAATTTAAATACTGCATGTTGTTTCATTTGTAGTACTTGGATACATATCTATATTGGCCTTTTACCCTTTCGTTCAACAACATATCGTTTGTTGAACCTATTATTTGAAAAATTTCCCACCAATGAATATGAATCATTCTGCTCTTGTATTATATTTTCGCATGTCTGTTGTCTGCTTTTATTACTTGAACACAAATTAGTAATAGACTGTTCTGACTTATACTTTTATAACTGAATGGGAATACCCATTATTAATATTTCGAAATGGATAATCTATTTATTCTCACTGGATGAGAGGTTTCATTAGAAAATGTTCAGATAACAAACCAAATCTATTATTCATCTGGAGTGGTTGTCAGCATTGTGTGGAATATATCTAAATATAAACTAAATCTTTTGACAGGAATTGCATCTTCGAAAAATGTGGAAAAGTTATGCAAAGATCATAACTCCAAAGTTGTGCAGTTACTTCAGAGGAATATTCGCCAGATGACAGAACATGACCAGCTATCAAAGGTATTCATTAATGCAGTAGAACTTAACTCTTTCATCCCTGAATATACAGATATAGATGACCCAGAACCCTGGATTATCAGTTTGCCTAAGTAAAATTATGTGTCCCTGATGTATTGCTGCAGCACTACCTTTAGAGTGATGTCGGGTATTGCAAACTGCATGTTTTATGATCGTTAACAAGTGATCTTCAATTTGTGTTATATACCAGTTCGGGGCATCTCATCTAATTGATATATCAGGTGTGTGCAGGTGAGAACCGATAAGGGACATTGAACCCCAATATATGCTGTAATCGCATATATCACCTGTATCTGGGATATCAACTTCTCATATCAATGTTTTCCACAAATACATACATGAGTGTCATTCTTTGCAAGTGTGGTGTACATTGTGTATAAACGTGGTTGTGATGACACCCTACATAGTTTCAAATGTTTTACCAATCGGTTCATTGAACATAATTGCTTTATCAAAGGCAAGAGCAGACCAGTACTAACCTAGCTAGTATGCCCAAAAGATGCTATTTGATCGAAACAGAAATATCCTCCCACATTTAGCAATTTTAGACCCACAGGGATTTACTTGTCAGTATGCTGAGGAATTATGAGTAACATTCCAAATAAAACAACTGCCATGTCCTGATCGGATTCCCAAAATGATTATGAATGTCGATGTCATGTTTATAATATGCACGTGCAGCTATTATTATTATTATTAAAGTCGCGCCGTTGTGCTGCACGGCGATTTCCGTAACATTGCATCGAAAACAGGAGACATTAGATGGATATCACAGAAAGGTCAACATTATCTTCTTTATTTCACAAACATAATAATAATAATGTTTGTGTATGTGTTTGTGATAAACATTAAACCAAAATTGAAATGTGACTCAAAACACCACACCTGTCGGCAGTATTGCGTCATCGATTTTTAGGAAACCCCAAAATAGTAATCGTGACGTCATACAGGTGCTGTCTATATTTAGGCCTGGAAATTCTTTTAATGGCATACATGCTTGGTATTTGTGCGCACCAATAAATTAGTATCTCCGTCAAAGTCATCTTGCCCACTGAACTATATGGTATATTCCCAAAATATTAACAAGGAAGGGTTAACAAACCCGGTACGAAAATTCTATGGTACATTTTATCCTGTTTCCTGACCTGTAACCTCTGATGACGTCATCTCCAAATGTCCATATAAGCTCTGTTGCCAGATCGCTCTTCCACTTTTCCCTTGTTAACGGAAGGACACGAAGATAAGTCTTGATATTTTTTTTTTGTGTTATACAAAAAACATTATCTCCGTTGATTATTATTTGTTGTGTGCACTTTACTACGCGTTGCTATACGTAATTTTGTCGTCCAATCCATGTTTTTAAACAGACAAGTCCACATGAAACGAAACATGTCGAAGGCATCTTTTATATTCTTTATATTATTTGTCATGGAACAGACGAATAATAGATGCACATTTGGAGGACGCTCAGAATCTTTATAGCAAGAATCGATTGCACGCATGAGAGATTTTCTATGGTCGAAGCAAATTATCATGTGCGGCGGTTGCATAGTAACAGTATCACGAAATTCGGTGACCTACTTTCGGCCGTCTGATGGCTTGGTAAAATTGTAGCTACAATTTTATTTATAAGAGAACGCAGTCGTAGTCAGGTGTACAACTGACGGAAGCAGTATTAAACTCATGATGAAACGGATGGTCAGGATATGCAATATATCCCGGATTGGTGTGGAAACTCTTTTCGTTTTAAAGTTATTTTGTTTTCCAAATTTTAATAAATTCAAAATGGCATAATAATTATATTCGTCGACGAACGACAGAATGATATATGCACATTTGGATATGATTAAAGACGCTCATCTTTATTGCAAGTATCTATTGCATACATGTGAAATGTATTCCATGGTCCAAGCGAAGCGCCACGTGCTCTGGCCTGTGCGATAAAGGTATCACGAAATTAGGTGACTTACTTTCGGCTTCTGACGGCTTCGTCGCTACAAGGTTTAGTTATACTACGAATGTAAATTGACACTTGTCAATTATTTTTTCATTCTTGTTTCAACTTAACAATATTGTGTTACAATATTGATTTCGTGCAAAACAATCTATTAGCTTACTGCCGTTCGTTGTCACAGCCAAGGGTGCTTATCAACATAAAAATAACAGGTGTAGTTTTTTATTGTTAGCAATTGTCAGAACTCGGTCAGATACCAAGCTTGTCAGGCTGAAAGGTCTCATTCAAGATCTCTGAATAAAGATCTGAATGCAAAATTGCGACTTCCCCCCCATTACAACACTTGTCCAGGTAGGTTGTCGGGGGTGCAGTACGATGCCCGATTGGACACTGACATTAATTGCTGACCCGTGTACACGCCTCAGAGTGTGCGCGTTTAAGAAAGCTACTGGAATCACCACAGGGTTATAGCGTTACTCAGCCATGGTAGCACCTGCACCAGTGCGTCTACAACCAGATGGTTCCTGCACTGTTATATATACAGATACGATGTAAGAAGAACCAGATCCAGAAGATCTTTCCCTGTAGCTCCCCTAGAGCTGCTGTTCTCCTCGTTTCGAGGGTACCGCTGCCTCGGAGACCTGGACACTAGAGAATAGTGATCCCCTCTGTGGCTTAGCAACTCAGGGCGATAGTTACCTCAAACACGGAACGTGAGGGCACCACAGCCAAGCTGCCCCTCCAAGAAGAACCACACAAACAAGAAAAGAAGAAAAGTAGTGGGTATCCGTGGACTATCGTACGGGACGTCAATCTGCTCCCTCGGGTCGGCCGTTGGCGGGTTGGCGTGCTCAGGTACGGCCGTGTGCTTCTCACCTAACATTTGAACCACGCCGTCCATCGCTACAAGTCACCATCTCGGGGTCAGCACCGCTGGGGGTGAGAACACCCTGTCCCTATTATAATCCTATATGCCTTCGGTCCCTGCTGGGCTTGGGCTGGGGCCGAAATTCCCAAGCATGCTTCCTCCTTGTTGGCCAACTGCATGTCCGTGGTCCTGGAATTCCAGTTAGTGGCCGCCTTTTGATTAAAAACAGCAGCCAGTACCTTCGGGTTTGAATCCCAATGCACAATAATTTTTTTTTTTTTCCTCCACAATGCCATTCGAGTAGGAGGCATGCTTCGGATCCTGCCCACCTAACAACCCATCGCCAGTTCGGACGGATGGAGATCGGGATCGGGACGAGCTGTAGCTCTATCCCCGAGGTGAAAAGGCTTTGGACTTTCCTTTGGGGTCACCCATACAAAAGAGAAATGAAGAAGAAGAGAAATGCGCTCACGAGGGAGCTCAGATAGTTATTTAGGGTTCTCTGTTGCCAACAAGAGTCGCTGTAGCTGCCCAACATGTATTAGTCTTCTGGTGTAATTACATACATTGGCTTATGGTGATATTGTAGGTTATCAGGTCAATCCAGTTCTTTGATTGAGGTGCATAGAGGTGTTTATTTTTCCTCGTGGCCTCCTCCTGCCAGAAAATTCTATATTATACCATATAGTTCAGTGGGCAAGATGACTTTGACGGAGATACAATATTTTCCAAAAAAGTAAAATATATATCTCCTAGAAGTATCTTGCCCACTGAACTCTGAGCTCCCTCCCAGAGCTTCGCACCCACCCCACTCACGAGGAATGTCCTAATGGGGGAAGAGCGATCTGGCAACAGAGCTTATATGGACATTTGAAGATGACGTCATCAGAGGTTACAGGTCAGGAAACAGGATAAAATGTACCATAGAATTTTCATACCGGGTTTGTTAACCCTTCCTTGTTAATATTTTGGGAATATACCATATAGTTCAGTGGGCAAGATACTTCTAGGAGATATATATTTTACTTTTTTGGAAAATATTGTATTTATACCGAATATCACCGAAAGGGATATACAAGTCGCTAATCAATAAAGTCATTTGTATATCTCTGGAAATATTGTATTATTCCCGACAATTGCGCTCTGCCGGGATGAACGTAAATTACGTCGTGCCCGTTTTAGCAGGCTGCCGGGTTTAAAGAGTTAAGGTGATATTATTGTTCCCCAAAAATTTGTAGGACTATTGTAATCAGCAACATCCGTCCATCATTCCACAGTCTGCCCGATTCCTTGTCCGGATCTTAACTCCAGTTCCAATTATCCGAATGAATAGAAACTTTTTGAGGTCCAGTTTGAATATGGTTCTGATCTGCTTATTTTTGTTGGATTTATGTCTCTTTTTCACTTAGAAATTACGATTTTCAAAATCATGTCTGGATCATAACTCCGGTTAATTTTTTACGATTGGAACGAAACTTGGTATGAGTAATAAACATCACATTATTGAGATCAAGTTTGAATATGGTTCCGGTCGGATGATTTTTGTTGGAGTTATCGCATTTTTCGACTAAAATATCAACTGATCAAATGGAACATGATGTGTGGAATATCAATCACATTAACTCTTTCACCCCCGCTGCCCGCTATAGCGGGCACGACGTCATTTACGTTCAACCCCGCTGCCCGCTATAGCGGGCAGAAGCGTTCGATTTTTGTATCTGTTTTTTAAACGTACTGTGTCATGACTACAGGTAAATTTGATAGCTCCCGTATGTTATATGGGATACCTCTATGTGTCCCTGTCATAGGCAACTAAAATATTGGATCTGAATGTCATTAGCAGAGGGATTATGTTGGATCAACACAACAATGGAATTTGTTTTAAACGATCCCACAGCATTTTGCATGCGCCTGAGCGTCCGGTCCGATCGCTGGCAACATATTTCGTATCTGGCGCAGGGATCCCAAACACTGTGTCACTAAGTCCCCCCCCCCCCCCAAATAAGCCTATGATTCTTATATACGCAACATGATAACACTAATACAGCATCTAGCCAGGCAAATGTGAAATGTATAAATTAAGCTAGGTATATAATTATGACGCACATGTGGACTAAGTACTACGGTACTTCTCTGTTCTAAAATGTGTTCTATTTATACAGAAAACATATTTCCATATATAACATTATTTAATAGCAATAGATGACAAACTAACGGAGGACATACGTAGATTTATGGACCCAATATATAAACTTCAATTGAGAATGCAATATCGTCATTTCTATATATAGAAAAATAAATCAATACCGATAACTCATACCGAGCATGCGTACTCGCTGTCGTTTGGTATTTCCTGTTTGACAATGTTGAAAAAATATGTCAGAAAATGAATTTTCAGATGAAGAATTCTATGAGAATCTTGGCACGGATTTTTTCGATAACTTTGTGGTAGATAAACCTATTCAAACGGATGGAGGACGTGTTGCTTTCGACGAACTGACCGAAAGTGAAACCGACGACGATGAAGATGAATTTGAAAAAGAAACTCAGTCGTCAGCATCGGAATGCGGAAGTAAAAATGAAAGTGTAGTTTCTGACAGTGATGTTGATGATGACCTGCCACTTTCTTTCTTCACGGGAGATCTCCACTTTGATTGGAAAAACATCTATTCAGTGGTATGTAGACCAAAAGAATATAGGCCTTCGCATCCACCTGGACCTACTTGTGATACCACACAGTTTCCTTCTCGACGTGTGCATCATGAATGCATTGGCAATCACTCATTGAATCAGAATGAGATAAATGATAATTGTGGCAGTGAACCTGATGTTGACATCGATGCTGATATCAGTGATGACTCCGGGATTCGTTTTGCGATTGACTATTTCAGTTTATTTTATTCTGAAGAACTGTTCCAAATTATTGTGAAATATACCAACGAAAACGCAAAATCGAAACGCTTGTTGGACCCAAGTAACAACAAGGGGGAGTGGCGGGACGTTACGATTGAAGAATTGAAGGCATTTTATGGAGTTGTTATAATGACTGACATGTCCATGTCACGAGACGAATTTTTCTGAACAGATAACAAAAGGAATTTCATGCTCGGTTCTAACATTGGAGCAGTTATGTCCAGAAATCGTTTCACTGCCATTAGCAGGTATCTCCACTGTTGTGATGAAGCCATTGCTGATATAACAGACCCATTATACAAACTGAAATCAATCATCACCAGTCTCAAGAAATCTTTTAAAAGGGAATATGTACTCCATGAACATATCACAGTTGACGAAGCCATGGTACCCTTCAAAGGGCGGCTGAAATTTAAACAATTCATGAAAGATAAGCCCGTGAAGTGGGGTGTGAAACTGTGGGTGATGGCGGATGGCGTGACTGCCTATTGCCATAATTTTTCCGTATATATTGGAAAATCCGCGGATGAGAAGTCACTTCTGGGTGTGTCGGGTCGCGTTGTCACATCAATGGTTGAACATGTTCTAGGAATGGGGCATACTATATATCTTGATAACTTTTACACAAGCCCCTTGTTGGCAAAATTTCTATATTCAAGAGATACTTACATCGTCGGCACGGTAAGAAAAGACAGAAGATATTTTCCACGGGAATTGGTGAAAACAAAAAACAAAGCAAAAAAAGTTCCGAGTGGAAATTCACAGTTCTTACAATGTGAGGAAATTGTCGCAACCGCCTGGAAAGATAAACGTCTCGTGTACTACATTTCCACTGGCATTGTTCCAGAATATGATGGTTTGTCTGTTCCGAGGAGACAAAAAGGAGGTAAGCGTGAACTTGTAAGTTGCCCGCCAGTGGTTAAGCAATATTCGAAGAATATGATGGGGGTAGACAGATTGGATCAAATGACGAGGCTAAATAAAAGCAAGAAATCTATGAAGTGGTATAGGAAGGTAGAGCATAAACTACTTGAATGTGCAACATACAATGCATATGTAATTGAAGGACATTTCGTCAGTCATCAACCTGAAAATAAAAGGAATTTAAACTAGAACTTGCTCATCAGCTTGTTGGACCCTACAGGGAAAAACGACTCAAGAATGGAAGACCAAGGTCATTGTCGACCCAACGCATGGAGAGATTGGATGGACTTGATCATCTCCCCATAATAGGAGAGGGTAAGGATCATGTGTGTGAACTTTGTAATATGAAGTACAACAAATTTCACAACAAACACCCGGATGTGTCGTATGCGGAGAATCCAAACAAGAGACGGAAAACTATCATTCAATGCAAAAAGTGTGGTGTCTATCTATGTATCGACAATAAATCTAATTGTTTTCATGACTATCACACTAAAGCTACATGTACTCCAACCTGCAGAACACTTGATATTGAAGAATGAGAAAGTGTAAAATATTTAATTAATTATTCTCAGGTTCCAAATAATCGTGCGGGCAATAATTTGGCGTGAAAATACACACCGTCACATTTATTTGGAAGCAAGATAGATAGCGAAAATGCCATCACAATTATAAATATTAGCAAAATATACAGCCCAGAACTCTTATTTGGCCACCACATTTATTTGGCACCTGAGAGTAGGCACTTCACTCGTATGCCACAATACGTCTGATTCTAGTTTTGTATACCCGGTACTAGTAACATTGTACTAGTAGAATGTATGTCAGAGTATAATTGATTACACATTATTCTAAAACACCCACACATATTAGTCCTTTGCGCCGTGCTATAATTTTCAATATCAGCTGGTGAATTGTTGGAAGTGATTTTTTCAGAATTTTGTCATGTTTTGCATCAAAGATAATCATGTTGGTTCAGAGGAAATCTGTGAAAGAATCAAAGTGAGTGCATGTTTTGTTTACCAGAAGATGGAAACAAATAAAATGGCATATAATAATATCCCATAAGGAGAGCGATTCCTATAATAGCCCTTCTCGCATTAATTTAAGGAGGGCGATGATTGCCCTCCTACATTTTTCAAAACTAGTTTGGAAAAACCTTGTGATGGTTTTACATTTCTAAACTATACATGTAGACCATGGATGAAGAAGTACCGAATACAACGAGCAAGTAGCTATATTTGTTCATGTGATATGAAATTGTGATGTCCTCAAATCTGATAACCTAACATGACTCATAGCACCTGTATGTATAATATATGGAAAACCATGTGATAATGGAAAGTTGTTGTCAGAGCTGCATAACAGATGATTCTTTTAATAAATCATGCATGAATCAGAATGTGCATGTACATGAACGCCACGTTGGCAGCGCAAGACAGAGAGCACTGCACAGGCGTGTGAATGTGTGAACGTTGTCCCGCAAGTTTGTTGTGGCACAATGTTACAATGGGAGCCGATGGCTCGAGTTGTAACTTGCGCCATAACAAACTCGCGCGATAACTTTTACCCCATTCATAGGCCTGTGTGGTTCTGTATTTATCACACATTATTATGTTTTTGAACGGTCTGCCGGTCAATTGATTATGATCCAACATTTTAACTGATGACAGCAATGTTGTAGTCCGTTTACTTTGTCAAGTATGACGTCATTTACGTCGCGCGACATCTTGGGGAAATCTGGATTGCACTGATGCAATCTGGTTAACACTACTACACGGAGAAAAAAACCCATGCTATTGTCAGAAATGTAGCAACTGGTGTGTACTGAGTGTTTATTACATTATGGAAACACAAGAAACTAGCATTTATTCTTATACGTCAGTTTGAAAAAACGGTCGTATTATGTGGTCAGTCCATAGACGTTAACAATTTCATTTCCGGATGATAACTTGAGTTTGTATTGGGTTATTTCAAATTCCGCCTTTTATGGCATACTGATGTCACATCGAAGATCAAGTTCAAATTTGGGTACGATTCAATCGTTCGTATGGTGCCATGCCCTGGTGTTGTCTTGTTCAAATAATTTGTTGACGATATATCACATAACGAAATTGTATCTTTCATACAATAGGATTTTTTGAACTTACTGAACACTGTGAACAGCTTGTCTGTTATACATGTATACAGGTACATTGTAGAATAGTCACATGTCTGGTTTTAGAAAATGCTAGGTCTGGTTTCTGATATGTGATGACGTAGTGAGTATTTCTCATTAATACCATTCCTTAAATCTGGATAAAATTGTATTGTTTACTCCGCCTTTTATTATTTGTTGTTGTTATATATACGATATTACCATAGTGTGTCTTTGATATGTTTAATATCTGAACAAGTTGAAAGAGAGTTATTCGTGAGCCTCTCAACGATTAGAAACATTGAACATATCAAGGCACACTATGCTAATGTTGTATTTATCTTATACCAAAAATTTTAATTAATTTTTAATGAATAATATCTTCAAAATGAATAGTTATTTTTTTTAAAAAGTCACAAAATAGGCATTGTGCAAGCAAGCCTTGAAATAGTGAGCCTGTCATTTGCAGAATGAGGTCCCCAGAGGGTGAATTTAGCGATTCTACCCCGCATAGCGGGCTAGCATCACCAAATTCACCCTCTGGGGACCTCATTCTGCTTACACCTAAGCAGAATGAGGTTCCCAGAGGGTGAATTTGGTGATCCTAGCCCGCTATGCGGGGGTAGCGTCACTAAATTCACTCTCTGGGAACCTCATTCTGCAAATGACAGACACACTATTTCAAGGCTTGTATGCAAGCCCCTCCTATTGGTGAGGTCATTAACGTCATGCCTGCACAAACAAGCATCTGTAAGACCGTTCAAACCTATTGGAAAACATTTATGGCAAAAATAACTGCCAGTCTCGCTTACATGTACATGTATATATAATAATCGTCAGACAGGCAATCGGTATCTCACATATGTGTGATATTGCTCACGATAACACACGGGCAATATCTCCAACTGGTATATAAGATAAAAAATGTTATAATTATTCATGTTATATGGATAAATATTTATCAAATTAACATTGTGATACATGTATGTTTACGTTACTGTTATGGTTATATAAATTTGTTATACTAGTGCTATTACAAGTTGTTGCATGATACACTCGTTTCTTTCCTGCATACTCCAAAACAAGAATGACCTCCCATGCAAATGTCAACGTAGGGAATATATCAACTTGAAATCGAAAGTTTAAAGGGACACAAAATATGTAGCGGTTTTGTAATCACAAAATGACAGTTTCAGATCACTTTGGAGGTACATGTGTATATATACGTTGTTTTGAAAAGGAGTCAACTCTCTTCATAAAGATGTCATAAGACACATTAAAATCTTTCCATGTAGCTGTCATTTGGTAATACATAGGGGAATAATACTGATATCTCGTTTAACTGGATTTATTCTTCAGCTTGACCTGCCAATTATAAATGGTTATGTTCCACTGATGATAATCCATCCATTTATTGAAGTGACAGTGCATAACTACCGGTATGTTTAAATGTGGGGACATCCATGGGAAGTTTCTGGTACATACATTTATGTAACCCATTTATAACTTTACATATCCCGTGGTTGAAATGTTGTCTAAAAGAGCAGAATTCTTCATAATATAAAATCTTGCCCTTATTCAATTACGGTAGGGTGCTTAGCAACCATTGCTACTAGTTTACATATCCTAGATGCCCTCTTTTGACCAACCCCATCACTACAGTAACGCTCACTATAAATTAGCAAGATTATACATCGATCAGAGTGAACTAATGATGTCATAATCCATATTTGCGAGGTATTTTTAAATTCCGGTTAGTTGAATAGCAACGGTTGTTGGCGTGATAATTTTAACATGGGTATACATTATCAGCTAATTGCTCCCTAGTAGCTGTTGCTATTCAACTAACCGGAATTGCAATGTATCTAGCAAATATGGATGATGACATATATCTGAACTGATTGGATCCCCACATGAAGTTCCGAAAACATAGCCTATTTAGAACTTTGCCGAACGCAGGTGTCAACATGTTGTCTAAAAGAGTAGAATATCTTCGAGATCAAACAGTTTTGCCTCTTTTCAATCGCCGTTGGGTGTTTGCTTAGCAACCGTTGTTACCATATTTTTAAGTTATGACATTTTTGGCCAGCCCCATCTCTACCGTATATTTTCCACAATGAAATGGCAATATAATAAATTCACTGGAGTAAACTTTTATGCCATCACTTATAATTTAAGGGTATATTTAAATTCCGGGTAGTTGCGTAGCAACCGTTGCTATGGAGTAATTAGTTGACAATGCATACCTATGTTAAAATGATAACTGATGTAATATGACCCCCATGTGAAGTTTTGGGTACATAGTCCGTTCATGTCATTATTAAACACATGTGTCAAAATGTTGCCCGAAATATGTTGTAATATCTCCGGGATCCCATGGTAAGGGCACATAACGGCCCAGGCTGTCAGTGTCAAAAGGGCTAAGCTCTTGAATTTGTCGTAATTGAAAGGTCTAACTGGTTGTTGCTACACTAAGTCAGTAGAATGTAAACCCTGTTGGCATTAGATACATGTACCATTTCTATGACATAATTGCAATCTGAGACAATTCTATGTGATATACCAGCAAACAATCGATAAAAAATCTAGTATGTTTTAATTATGAGGAGCTCCATGGCAACCGTTGCCAAGGCAGGCCCACCCCACCCCACGTCTCAACATATGGAACTTATGGTGAATAGCTGACCTAGATGTATGGCGAACTTATGCATGAAGTGTAATGCTTTTACCTCCATTATATATGTCAAATTTGCTTAAATTTGTGGATTTAGGCTTTTTGTGATAAGGCCAGCTCCATAGCAACCGTTGCTATCTTAAAATCAGTAAAAACGACAAACATCCCATTAATCCCAACACTGGATATTATCAAAGTAGTATTTTTGCAGGACTTTATTGCTATCCGAGGCAATTTTATGAGATTTACCAGTAGAAAATTTATCAAAATCTAGTGTTTTTCAATGATGGGTGGTTCCCTAGCAACCGTTGCCAAGGAATGTTACCACATGCAGGTCATCTATGACCCTCATGTGAATATACATTCACTTCTGATCATGGTAATATATGGTTTGCCATACCCACCATGCCTCTTAACATTAGTATTGAGGCCTAGCACTAAAGACACATTTTTTTCTAATTAAGTCCTGTTAATCCGGTGTCCGGGGCATTTTACCCTCATATATTCGGTGGTGAAAGAGTTAAGCAGGTCAAGTTTTATAATGAATCCAGTCTTAACTCTTTCGCTGCCACCGCGCCACACGGACATACTCCCCAGTGCCAAGCATTCTGGGTGTAAATAAAAGTATTTTATGTATATGTGGGTAATGCAATGACTATCGGGTAATTATCGGTGTATTTAGTTGAAACTTCACATGTGGGTATATATGACAATGACCTATCACCTGCCCCGACGTGGAGACCCATTCAAGGTCAAAGCCTTTGGGTCACGTGCCATTGGGGCGGCCATCTTGGATTTGCTTTAATTTATGTTTTTCGGTAATTTTTTTCAATTCATATATGATTAAATGTTTGTTTGTTTTTTCTATTGTTCTATCCCATTAATTAATTCTTCACCAGTTAATCATGTTCCGGCTACTATTCCGTATTTTTCACCGACCTCATTCCGTCAGAATTTTTGGACGCTAAACTGATCAGCAGAAAGGAGGCCGCCAAGTCAATTATGATGTTTATTTTCCACTCATATATCGCATCCCATGCACCAAAAGTTAATTTGTCAATGGTATATTCTGGCTCGGACTGTACTCATAGAACTTCAGGAGTAGCATGACTTTGACTGACCTTTTTTCTAAATTGTCAGCGCACACCAACACTCTACATAAAATAAATGAACCCCCGTTGTAATGCAACAAAACAATATAATTACGACCCGTAAACCAGGTGCACCCCCGAACTCGCATAAATGCGTATTTGGCAGCGACTGGGTAACTCGCATTTATGCGAGCTTGGCATCAAAAGAGTTAACCCTTTCAGTGCCAAGTCCGATTTTTTTATCAACCCATATTTCCTTGATCATTTATCAAATTTATTGATTATAATAATGTGATACATTGATGTTAAGAGATCTTAGAGCTCTTTCCATCAATGTATCACATTATTATAATCAATAAATTTGAAAAATGATCAAGGAAATATGGGTTGTTACAAAAATCGGACTTGGCACTGAAAGGATTAACGATTTTTGTTGGAGTTATTACTCTTTTTTACTCAATTTTGGATAGTTTTCTATACTGTTTTATGCCACATTTAAAAAAGGGGGTAATGCTGAAAGAAATATTTTCCTTAAAATTAGCGATTACTATGTCGACCACATTGATGGGTTCCATGCCTGAGTGTCTTGTGTTTTCTGACAAAAGTATCAAGGGTCAATATAGTTTTGGGTGAGGTTGCAACTATCTGAATCTCATTGTGCCCAGTTATTTAGACAGGACCTTGTCGGCATATTATACCCCTTGGAACATTACTGCACCACATTAATCTGTCACCTGTTTTAACCCTTTCCATATTAAATGGATTCTCCCATCCAGTTATAAAAGTATACTTCGAAATGGTCTATTATCCGTTTCAAGAGATGTTCACTGTGTTCAGGAAATAAAAGCAGAAGGATTCTTATTCTTTGGCAGAAAATGTTTAGTTAATAAGATTCAAAAATGGCCTATGGCTGTATGTTGAAGTTTTTATCTGAACATATCCAAATGGAACTACTCGTCAATGAGTATTTAGTATAAAAATGGTTATAACCTGGTGATAGTAATGTAGTGCCTAGAATATGACTAAGGTTAAAGGCACGGATGGCCTTCTTTAAGGCCTAAAAAAAATACCTGTGTTTCCGCTAACAGGGTCCCAAAAATGTTGGGTCGGTAGGTAGGTAAACTTTTAGTTTTTTTGTTTTTTTAACCTATTTTGGCGGGGCAACTTTTTGGGATAATATTTGTCTGCGATTCATGATCAAGCAACATTACTCATTTGTTCAATTTGAGTTTGCATCAGTAGAGGCAGTCACAGTTTTTTTGTAATTTTTGCATGGCTCCCATGGCATGTGTTGATGCCAAATTGGATTTGAGAAGAAATTAAAACACTTATGGTTGTTGTTACACATTTTATTCAGGCATGTTTTCCATAGGGCCTGTCTACCACTGGGGTTAGACCAGATGATGTACACGCAGAGCATATTGGAGTAACTGTCTTGTAGCGGTCTCTCAGGGACGACTTTATTTCACCCCAAAAATATTTACACTGTTATCAATTTCCTGCGAGCTACTGCAAGTACCGGTACCGTCTGAGCCATTCCCGTTGGCGTTACATGTGAACTGTGCCACCTTCACACCAAACGTGTTAACCACATCACCCACAATACACAAAGGTTCAACTTTGAAAACATCTGCCGACTTCAGTTCCGTTTTACACTCAATCAGAATTTGATTTTCGTCAAGTCGCGGGCCATGATTCTATTGGAAAACATTCAAAAATGTGCTGGAATGAGATATTGTGCACAATCTGTTACTGGCATCAATGTGTATGCATTTGAAGAATTTCAATGCCAACACACTGCTCACGACCGTTTGCAACGCCATGTCCGTGTTGGCTAATATTTCTGCATTTCATACATCATTTCGAAAGTTTTGATTTGAAAACTTTACAAACTTCAACCACGTGGTTACTTCCGGTAAAGTATAGTTTCCGGAATATTTCGGTGCAGTGAGTATACTCTCCGGTCTGCCGCCGCCGGTCGCCAGCTGGTGTCCAGACATATATATGCCTACTGTTACAATGTCAGACTAATTAATGTCGTATACAAGTAGGCCTATATACCCGTGCGCCTATTATTTCCCATCTTTTTTTGGTACCGTACGTATCTAAATCCGCGACCGCATGAGTTTACATGCGCGCTATATGAAAGAAGTTGTGAGGAACGCGGTCAAGTTTATCGTGACGGCCTTTCACTTTAGAAGTTTTATATAGGCCCGTGGTGACTGTTCCCTTATATACCCCTTCTATATATGCAATCAACGTCGTTTTCGATGCATCTGTCGGCGTATAGAAGTGTCGGATGCCGAATTACATACTAGCGAAATTATACAAAGTATGTAGTTCGGCATCCGACACTTCTATACGCCGACAGATGCATCGAAAACGACGTTGATTGCTTATAATTACGACAATCCAAATATTAGTTGGTGATTAAACAAGTTCTTTTTAAAGAAACTATATTAAAAACACTAAAATAGTAAAAATACCCAAGTGTCTGGACTCAGCTGCTCTTTTAACCGAAATGGGAAATTGGGTCGAGAATAAATTGGGCGACCCACCGGAAGTTAGAGATGAACACACACAATTCGATCGCTGTTTCCGACATTCCAACTACACAAAAGCAAGAGACCACACCCGTAAACTATTAAACTGTACTTGCTGGTGTAAATTTCACTTATTTAAAACGATTCTAGAACATGTATTGTCATAAAGGCAGTCCGATTCGATAGCGATTCCGAAGCGGTGTTCCCAAACTTCGCCACCGAATTTGTGGTCTCCGGCGACTCGAAAAGTAAACAGTCGCTACAAAGGTGCATTCTATGCTCTCATGCCCACTGCCATGTCATATTATTATTGACACGAAGCTGGATAAATGCTAATACTAATGGTGGAATAGTTATGTAATACATTATTTTATCCCCAAATAAATTAATGTTTAATCAGCGATAATTTTTCGCTGATATTTGGCGTCTTGCGTTACCACTAGAAACGGAAGTGATTTCTTGCGATTTGATTGGTGGACAAAATAAAATTCCGGGTAAATTCGCCCCATGGATATTCTACTTGGTTTGCGAACTTTTTAAGGTATCACTACCCCCAGTGATGCGGGAAACAACACTTCCCTCCACTGATAGATATTGTCGCTACCAAGCGTATCTAAGGGCCTTGACCAATCAAATGCACGCATTTTAGTCAAAGCGAAAGTAGTTGTAATTATAGCATAATCAATGTTTCAATACAGTGGATCGAAACAAACATTCGCATTTCATGGACATAACACGTCTATATATTAATAGAAGTGTAGTGAAATAGGGATCTCGTCGATTCGTCCCGGGTACGAAACGACTTTGATTCGTCCCAACTTAGAAATTTACTTTGATTGATTTGTCCCATATTGGCTACTATGGTTGTTTCGTACCCCGAATACATAACCAGCTAATAAATTTAATATCATAACTTTCCATTGTATTAACATGCTAAAATGTGTTCACTTATGAGTACTGACAGGTCGTTTTCACAACATGAAGACCATGGAGGGTCTCCCGTCTGAGTAGGTGTCATATTGTTTTTACAAGTCGACGCTCATGGGTGACCACTGGTCTCATGTGGCGATGACCACTGTTCAGTGATCAAACGGAATGTATTTGTAACAATAACAGTTCCGTAATCCGATTGTAGCTAGGCCTACATGCAATCATTAACTCGAGATTGCCTGCACGGTGGGATTGGGATTCGCGATTTTCTCGAGGAACGATTTCCAATTACGGCATTCGCCCGCGACGCTATGAAAATATAGCAGAGGTGTTTCGAATGCCCATTGACAGCTAACGTAAACGAACGATCGGGCCCGATTGACCGATTGTGGTTGGGTGATAATAATTGTCCCCCGACGTTTCCGTCGGAGGACTATAGAAATGACCCTCGTCCGTCCGTCCGTGTGTTCGTGCGTCCGAGATTGGGTACCTTCATGGTGTAATCAACTCCTCCTACAGTTTTAAACGTAGAGATTTGAAACTCTGGGATATTGTTCCTAACATGTTGGTGATTTGCAACATCTATATAGCTAATCAAAAATAAAAAAAAATCCATATTTTTGGGGGGGTTTTCGACTTAGAAAATTTGGAACATTTTTGCCTTTTGGATGAGATTGGGTACCTTCATGGTGTAATCAACTCCTCCTATAGTTTTAAATGTAGAGATTTGAAACTCTGGGATATTGTTCCTAACATGTTGGTGATTTGCAACATCTATATAGCTAATCAAAAATATAATTTTTTCCATATTTTTGGGGGGGTTTTCGACTTAGAAAATTTGGAACATTTTTGCCTTTTGGATGAGATTGGGTACCTTCATGGTGTAATCAACTCCTCCTACAGTTTTTAATGTACAGATTTGAAGCTCTGGGATATTGTTCCTAACATGTTGGTGATTTGCAACATCTATATAGCTAATAAAAAATATAATTTTTTCCATATTTATGGGGGGTTTTTCGACTTAGAAACTTTGGAACATTTTTGCCTTTTGGATGAGATTGGGTACCTTCATGGTACACGTAATCAACTCCTCCTACAGTTTTAAATGTAGAGATTTGAAACTCTGGGATATTGTTCCTAACATGTTGCTGATTTGCAACATCTATATAGCTAATATTTTTTTTATGGAGTTATTAACCCTTTTCGACTTAGAAAATTTCAACATTTTTTTTTAATTTCTTTAACAAAGCGGCATCGACTTGCCATGTTGTCGGGGGACACTGTGGTCTGCTGACCTTTTATTATTATTATAATTGGGCCGTCCGACAATTGGTCAATCTCGTGCATTTTCGTGCAACGAGATCTCGCGATCGGCCGACCACATGACACCGTCTCCTGTCCGTCTGTAGACGCAGTATACATCGCGTTTCTGCGGCAAGGTACCCACTCAACGCACCACGTGATATCAATTTAAATTAACTTGGTAGTTTATATTTTTTTTATGTTTTGAAAACCCAATAATAGGGGGCAGTTGGCGACTTTTTCGGCGGTCGGTCTGGTTAGCAGAAACTGTGTACTTTTTTTTTTTTTTTTAATTTGCAATTAAATGGTCTCAGTCTGCAACTTTTTTAACGGTCGGTCGGGTTAGTGGAAAGTATTTTTTTTTTTAGGCCTAAGGTTATAATTTAGAAATAACAGTTAATTATGAAGACTTCGTCAAAAATATAATAATACCGTACTGACCCGGCTCAAGGCCCATGCCCGTGTTTAAGCCCACCCATATCTTTTGACCAAATTCCATGCACAGGGGTATATTCGTGTTTAAGCCCACCCCATATTTTGTTAAATTTCAGCGGTGGTAAGTAATTATTTGCTAATGATACTTCCCAAATAAATAATTCCAATATATAACGGGAAGAATATTCACAAACGATCGGTGACGGCGAGAATGCCACGAAAAATGGAAAGTTATACTTCGTAGGTAAGTGATAATAATATATAAAATAAAATAAAGTGAATCTTAAAATCTCATTTGTTTATTCAATTATACTTCCTGGGGGAAACCAAACGTCGACAGACATCAAACCCACTCGCTAACGGCGTATATCTGAGAACGCGGTAAACATCAATCACTTCAAAGAATCACGTGCGTGCATCGCACACATGTCAACAACAGTACTGTAAAAACATATTCTTTGTATGTCGGTATGTTCCTACATGTGGCCAAACACAAAAAGAACTCATTCCCTGGTTATGTAAACACACGGTGGGTATAATAATGGGGCAGAAGGGGCACTTGTCATTCAACAACAACAACAGCACAAGATGCCTTCATAAAAAGAGATACCGATGTCGTATTGGTACCCGGTGGTTAGTATATAATAATCATTATTTAAAAATTTTAAACTGCTATTTTTCACGTTTTACGGTATAGACTATAGTCTATAGTATAAACATTAATCTGTGTCAACGGTTTGGGAGCGATGACTCTAAACATTAAAACACGTGTTTTTTTGTATACGTATTTACAACGTCATTTCGTTAATTAACTAGACTCACTGGCTTTGTTAAATTGGTCACTATGTATTGTAACATCTTTGTAGACAAGGGGCCATGAATAGAGCACTGGGTTCATTGTTATCCTAATCGGATTAAGTCGCTCTCTTATATGTTGCATAATATTTCCCTGTACAATTTTCTGACATTTTTTAATTATCTGAACATTGATATAAACTATAGATAATAACTATAGATATAGACTATAGATAGTGGATTTACCCAACTGTCTGAAATGACAGCAAAATCCGATGACCCATGATGCTTACAAACTGTCATTTATGGGAATTTTGGGCAATAAAACAAGACAACAAGTAATATTTTAATATACACATAAAAATGAAACAAATACTTTCTCAAAGTAACTTATACTTAACTTTATTTAATCTGGAAGACGTGTATATTTCACCGAAACTCTGCTGGATCGACTTTATTTTTTCTTCAGTTTTACTGTCCCGATTTCTTGGGATTTTTGGTTTGCAAAGGGTCATATTCGGGTTTAAGCCCACTTGGATTTTTGAGCTCAAATAAAACAAAGGCCCCCTGGGCCTAAACGCGGGTCAGTACGGTAGTATAGTATAATGATAGTATGAATGCGATATTATCCACAAAATACAGTTTGTGTGAGCCTAGTGTTTGTTTATATACAGCACATAAAGAATGTGTGATAAGCAAAACAGGCAACACTGTGTCAATTTTTTTTCCAGAGGGTTATTCAATGTGACCCATTCAACACTGAAATCTTGAGTGGCAAGGATTAGCGAGTGCTATATCGGTGTGTTGTAGACAGTATGGTGGACATTTTAACCAAAGTTCACTTACTGGGGGTTTGCGTATCGCACACTCTTTACATACTGTATCATAATATGGCTTTTGTTTACTAACACGACTTACGATCTTGACAATAACATGCTATTTATGGGATATTTATGATTGGTATAAGAACAAAATCTGTCTATAATATAATATTCTTTCTGTTAATGGTAGCTTTAACGGATGTGACTATTTTAACACTAATACCAATCGCGAAGGCCATCCATTTCTTTAAAAGCTATATAACTACTCATCATATATTTTACTTCTGTTTTAATAGATGCAGTATTTAGTAAGATCATGTGAGACCTTGACCTTGAAGCAGTCTGTGCTACAGCGTATAACACTTGACTTATTGGCTAAATTTGCTGCTGGTGACACACATTTTGACTATGCACTGATGGCTGTCCAGCTGCTGAAGAAAATATTTGTTCAGAAGGTGAGAATTTTACATAATCATGTCTGAATCCAATTTGCGATTCTTAAATCATGCAAATCTAGGTATAATAATATCCCTCTGCAAAATTATAGTTGTTGTTTCCTTCGTTAGGCTGCTGCTATAGTTTTTTTTATCATAAAAGCCACATCGCTTATTATCCTATCCCCATTTGAACTATTGTTGTTTTTATGTATATAAACATTTATTTCAGGTCAACAGGATTTCATAACCAAATTATCAGATTATGTGTCTATATTTTGTCATAGGTAGTGACAAAGAACAGTCGTCATTCAGAAATCATGGTTAACTATCAGTTCCTACAGAATATATGCTCACAGATTCTAGAGAATGTTAAAATACCTGCTTCACTACAAAGTAAGTAAGGCTCTTTCTTATTTGTAGGTTTACAGATAATTATCCCCAGCAAACGGGACATACAGAAATGAGTTCCGTCTGTCACATGTTAGATTTTAATGATCTTTTGTATGCTCATGAACTACCATGGGGAATGGATATCCACAATAAGATGTGTCTGCCATTGTAGATCTTGTTTCAGTGATTAGTATGTTTATGAGGCACCATGAAGGGAACAATATAATAAGGCCAACAAATCAAGATGTCTGTTTCCGCCATCGACCGATCCTAAAAATAACCGACGTCCCTAAACTTGATATTTAAATTTTTTTTATTTTTTCTTCTGTTTTTACCATTAATGTCCATAAGTATTGATGATCATAATATATCCCTATCTTCAATTAAATATAAACTACATTTAGAAAAATTATCCTAATTTCACCCAACAGGTGATATGGCATGGACTTTTAAACTCAACTTGACAGAGAAAAAACTTGTATGAAATGTGACAGATAAAAGTACCATGTGTATAATAAAGGTACCCATATCATGGACCATATGGTTCTGAGCAGGAGCACATCTAGGATCACAGTAGTAGTGGGCACAATGATACAGAACATTACTTTTTTTGTAAATATTATATGATAATAATTGAAGAAAAAACTGTTCCCGGCCCCTTTTGTGTGTATGTTGAGGAGGGGGCAGTAGGCCTACTACAGGAGAATAATAAACATGACCTGATATATGGTGAAGTGACAGCTGACAAAACAAGTGTCCACTTAACCGAGGTGTGGTTAGCGTTGCCACCGCGGCCGAAATGCTACTACACCACAGCTCCACCGACTAACTACAGTTGGGCCGCGGTGTACCTTCCATTCAGCCATGGTGTAGTTGCCACGGTGTACGTTCATTAAACTGAAAAAAGACGATACAAACCAGAAATCTAACCACGGTGTGCATGCCATTCGGCCTCGTTGTAGTTGCCTTTCGGCCAAGGTGTACTTGCCGTTTGGCCGCAGTGTACATGCCGTTCGGCCCGCGGTGCTCAACTGCAGTTACAAACTCTGACACCGCAGCTTAACGGCAAATACACCACGGTGCCACTGGACACTTGTTTTGTCTCAGTTCCGTCTCAAAGTTCTGCCCATTTCCTTTCAATAATATGGTCAGAATCACAAAAGAGGTTCTCCGCAAAATTCCATACTTTAAAATAAATTTGTCATGCCCCATACGGAACTGGTACAGCCATAATAGAACATTTAATTGTCAGTTAATTAACTAACACATATAATAACCAAATGCGTCACAATTTGCTACATTTTCGGATAACGCAGAGAATAATTATATATATATAATGTTATAATGATATATGTAAAAAAATAACTTATTACCAATTTGGTTGCCATTTTGGAAGCCATCTTGAGCAATTTGTTCTATAAACACCGTAGTGTGACACATTTAAGATAGACCAATACAATACACACCTTTCAATTCAAAGATAGTTACAATATTACTAGAAAAAATTGTCCAAACCCGAAAAGTTAATTTTTGCCGATATTTATGTCAAGTTTTTGTGAGAAAAGTCCAATATTTTTGGTGATGTCAGTGATGACAACAGTAACAATTAACCATGATGCAGCAGACATGTTAGTATTCAATGTATAGAAGGCATAATAGCCAATTTTGTACATCAACCACAACTTGTAAGTGATTGCAGGACACCCTAGGGCAATATTTACCATTTTCCATATTTTGGCGGCCATTTTGGCAGCCATTTTGAGCCAAAGTAAGAATTTTGGTTTCACTTAGTTGGAATATTGATAGGTAAGGGACCTTGTCCAATTCCGACGGAGTTTCCGTCGGTGATCGGAGCTTTCAATCGGAGTTTTAATCGGAGTTTTCTCCCTCATCATCGGAATTTCTTAGATCGGAGTTTTTTCCGGTGAAAATTCCGATGAACTCTGAACAAAACTCCGATGAAATCAGAATTTTTCTCCGATATGAAAACTACGATGTTAAAACTCCGATTTAATCAGATTTCATCGGAGTTTTCTCCGATATCAAAACGGCGATGTGATTTGAGATTTGTGTAATAATTTCATTTTTATTTATGCCAAACTTCCTCTGAAAAGTTGAGAAAGTCACCAGAAAATGTTGAACAGACGGTTCGTTTAGGGGGAAATCCTTGTGATGAAGGGAATACACATCCCATCTCCGATTATAATTTAAACTTTTGCGGAGAAAACTGGAAAAATCTAGCTTTAATATCGAGTAAATCATAACATTTTATTACGTGATTGTTGGTTGCGTCATTTTCAGTTTGTCGCTTTCGCAAAACACGTTGTTTATTTATCTGGTGCGATGGTATTACTCGTCTCTTAAATATGAATAATCCCTACGATTCCCAATATCAATAAAAAATAAAAATAAATCCAACTTCCTTATTTGGGTGAGGCTTGATTCTGCCGTCACTGGATTGGTCCGGCTCTTCCATCAATTATACAGGCTCTTCCAATAACCTCCCGATTGATCCACTCTTCTGGTTTGCAACACAACACACACACGTGGTTTTCACTCGACCGAAGTTGAATTAAGAATCGCAAAGTTGGTTCAAACGATATAATTATTCAGTAAATGGCAACAAGAAATAGATCTTTGGTTTGTTCAGGCGGATTTGGAAACATTAGAAGACAATTTCAGTACTGATACCAGTACGTTGTAATACCTGGGTACCGGTATGTCATTGAAAATGGAATAATTATTTGCACCCCCAGCCGGGATTGAAATGGATTATTCCATATTAAACTGCACTTAGCGATATAAAGTTATAAACTATATTTGCAACATCGTCGGATTCTGAGAATACCGTAAACCCAGTGTATTTCAAATCTTGTATAAGCACCCAATATTATACTTACCAGTAGATATCATATTCCACCGGTTCAAATCCTGCACGCATATAATTATACAGTCGACATAAATTTCGACTCAGTATATCATGTACCTTTATCCAGATTAACTGGATTAACGTACTTGAGTATATCATATAAATTCATCTGATATTATAATTATTACGGAGATGTTTACGTCGACTGATAATTATAGGCCTATTTTAGCATTGCGCGAATATGGTTTCTATTTATGGGGAGGTTATTTCCTCAGCGAAGCGGAGATGGCCGAGTCGCTGAGAATGGACGTAACATGTTACATGTCTTTCTCCGTTGTGTCTGGTATATATATAAACAATATACACGAAGAACCGAAACGACGATTTATTAAAAGCTCCTACGAAAATTCACGGGATCGGAGTTTTCCAAAACATACCGCTCTTGAAGAACGGGAACTCCGATATAAAACTCCGATTGAATCGGATGATTTTACCGACGACACAGCGAAAAATCTCCGACGGAATCGGAGTTTTATACCGATACAAAAACTCCGATTGCCATCGGTATCGGAGATCGGAAATATCCATCGGAAACACCGATTCCGACGGAAACTCCGTCGGAATTGGACAAGCTCCCTAATAGTATGCCTCACTTAATTGCAACCTTCTGTTCATTTAAAAAAAAAATATGACTAAAATCCCAGTTGTGATTTTTTGGTGAAATTTTATAACGCGTTCTGTAAAATCGAATTTTTGAGGGATCACAAGTGGATAGGACCCCAATAATTGCATATTTAATTGCTCCAATGGTCAGTTAATATACAAAATACAAAATAAAGTCATATTACTCAACCAGTTCCAAACAGCATGAACTGATCTAGAAGATATTTGTGAAAAAATGTCATATTTTCAACTTCCGGCGGCCATTTTGGTGGCCATCTTGGGTGGTGAGTTTCAATTTTGGCCCAAAATAGTGTCATTATGTCTTAGCTTCATGAAAATATATACATTTTACTAAATTAGTCATGTGAATTTGCAACAAATTCCAAGTAACTGGTCTTACGTCTGGGAAAAAATTGGGGGGGGGGGGGTATACTTTTTAGGGCGCTAAAAAAAAAATTGCTCAAGGCTGACGGATGGCCAGCCGATAATATCTTGATGTCGGATACCTGAATTTACAAAATCCGCAGAGAAAAAAACTTTATATGCCAAAACACGCATCCGTGACCTGTCAGCCGGACTAAAATTTTCACTAAACATTAGTGACATCAATGCCATACCAAGTTTATAGCCAAAATGCAGTACGTGAATAAGGAAACATGCTAAGCATAAAGTATGTATATTTCCACTGTGTTGTTCAAGTAATACATTCCCCACAACATGAGTACTTTTAAGCATTTTATGTCAATTCAGTCGAGGAAGTTCAATATTTCTGCAGCTGGAAAAAAAAAGAAGAAAAAAATATTGTATCAAAATTGCCTACCTACCTACCCATATATTTTCACTCCGTTAGCCGCATCAGACAATCTTTTTGTGTTGGCCAAAGTAATATGTTTTGTTCATTCATATTTCCTGGAGTTGTAGCTTTTAGAAGGTAAGATATGTCTGTCTTGGTATATCTGACATCTTAGATTGGATGTCAATGATCTTTGGTATATTCATGAATCACAATGGGACAAAGGATATCCATGTGCAACAGGGTTTTTTCAGTCATTACTGGCCGGATGAAGACTTTCAAATGGAGCCACCTCAGCGAATAGCCACTTTTGCAGGGGATACTTTTAGGGCAGGTAAAGATACAAATTAAATAATATAATACTTGTTCTAAATTCTTATTTTACAGATTTCCACCTAATATGTTCTTATGTCATATCATCCACATAATATGATAAAAAGCGAATCTAAGGTTGAATAAATATCTCTATCTAATTGTGTCTTATGTTTCTCTTTTAGACATGGTCTTTTGGCACCACAGTGGGACTGACAGTATTGAAGACAGATGTTTGACTTATCTTGTTGCATTCTTAGATTATATATTAGAGGTGATATCTTCTGGCGTCACCTCATATCAAGATACAGCCATCATGTTCTTCAAGGTTTGGTTTGGCTTAATTAATCATCATCTGGCTACTCTCTAACTTGTACTTATTCTAAAAATTTGGAGGGTGTAAATTAATTATATCCCCCGAAACGAAGTTAGGGGGGGTATACTGGAGTCGGCTTGTCCGTCCGTTGTCCGTCCGTCCGTGGACACAAATTTGTCCGGAATTTTTCTCAGTCGTTTTTTTATCAATTTTTGTGAAACTTGGCACAGACATCAACCACCATGGGAACCTGTGCACCTGCGATTATGACATCTGTCGGACTTTTTTGGGGGAGTTATCCCCCCTTTTTCGACTTAGAAAATATTCGCAACATGTATGATTTTGTCCGAGCTTTTATTCCTACATTTTTAGGTTAATTTTTTTAAAACGTGGCACAGATATTTAGTACCATGGGAACTTGTGCACCTGCGATTATGACGTCTGTCTGACATTTTTTGGTGGAGTTATCCCCCTTTATCGACTTTTTTGCAACATGCATAATTTTGTCCGAGCTTTTATTCCTACATTTTTCGGTCAATGTTTTTTAATCTTGGCACTGATATTTAGTACCATGGGAACCTGTGCACCTGCGATTATGACGTCTGTCCGACATTTTTTGTGTGCAGTTATTCTCCTTTTTCGACTTAGAAAATTTTTCTGAACATGCATAATATTTTCCAACCTTTTATTCCTACATTTTTCTGTCAATATGTTTAAGATTAGGGTTATGGTTGTACACCTGCAATGGGAACTGTTATTTTATTATTTTAACTAAATGTTTACTGACATGTGAAACATCTTAGTATTTTAAAAACGGGGGTATCCGTAGTCCCATTGGGACAGTCACACCTCTAGTTATCCCTGGTTTTATACTTTCGAAGATTCATCTGGTAGTTTGTTCCCTGCTATAATAGTGATTTGCAGAAAAACTTTGTTCAATACATATTGTGATAGTAAGACATTTTCCTATCTCTTCCTAAAAGTCTTATTGCAATACAAACTTCCATATAAAGATAATGTAGTGTACACATACTACTGTATACACCCGTCAGTAAGCCCAGGGGGCACGTGCACGTTTTTGTCCAAAAAGTGGGTACTGGGCTTACTCACGGGGATCCCCCCGTGCAAAATCTCAGTTAGCCTTGAGATGCTGGTTTACCATCGTATTTTATACTGATACCAAGAGTAGTTGCGTTATATAAAGAGAATGATGCGTTTTATTAAGATAAAATCATATAATAATAACAAGATACAGATGTCGACAGGTAAAACAAAAAATACAATTTATACGTTGTAAACATGCGTATGGAACGGTTAATAGCGCACATAAATAGCACAAAGTTCAAACAACAAAGTTCAGAAGACAACAAGTCCATCGTCGTCGAAACCATCGAACTCCAGATTGTCGTCAGAATCTTCCTCGAAGAAGAAAAAATTTATGAATTTCGCGGTAATCGACGAAACGTATTATGTACGTTCTGCAACAAGAACAATAACTCTATAAATTCGAGGTGGATTAATATTCGAATGGAAAAACTCATTATCTGATACTATTTTAAATGTAATGGTTCAAAAATGATTTAATATAAATATTAGCTGCTCTGATATATATATTGCCTCATGTTAAAATGAAATAATCCAAGATTAATTAACGGCAATTGAGCCACAAAGATTGTAAACGAATTAACACCAGAGAACGTGGCAACTTTTAAAAGTATATCATAGAAAGCAGGACTGCTCGTGGAAATTATTGGGCTCAATTTATATTTTCTTGGGATCAATTTGAAAACACAATAGTGTTGTGTAATGAGTTCACACCCAAATTTAGTTGGAGTATTAAATGCTAATTAAATGCTAATTAATCAAGCCTACCTCCGGGGACACAGTAACGATGTCAGTGTCATGGCTTGCAAATTCGTTGAGGGTCATAAGTTGTGCCATGTGGACGGTAACTGTCTAGAAAAAGCTGTCTGCGTACATCGTCGTCATTTTCTATGCTTCCTATCAACGTTGAATTGTCTAGCGGTTTTTGAACAGTCTCTACCATTAGCACGATGCCACTCGGCAACTTTCATTTTAACTTCCAATGAGAATCTAGCACAAAGTTTAGACATGTTGAAAGCAGAATGTTTCAAATTGTTATATGATTGATAACCTGGTGTATCACACTATATATGTCAGTTCTTGTAAAAACACACAGTCATTACATAGCATCCCATTGGATTCACTTACATCTCATTGGGTTCACTCCGCGAGAGGCGTGAAAAACGGGTGCGGCACCCTTTGATGTTATTTGTTTGATACTCCTTTGATATATCCAACAACTAAGATGGGAATATTATGGGAATAATCTGTCTAACATATAGGCCTAAGATTTATAATATATAAATAATAAATAATAACAAAAGCAACATATATTTTTAATTTTGTTTTATTTTCATAACACAGTACGTACAAATAAAACGAGTATCTGTCATTTGTGATCGTCGTTCATCTATTCAATGCACTGTACTGGAGATTCTTCTCGGCCACAGAATAGCAGGACATGATTGTACTTACCTCCCAAATGCTGAAAATTGGGGGTGGGCTTATCCACGAGGACCCCCCCATGTTTGTTTGAGGGCACGAGGATGGGCTTACTGACGGGTGTATACGGTACTGTAAAATGACTTCTGTATACAATTTTTCAATACTATTTTCTTTTTATACCACCGTTTTGAAAAAATGTATTATGTTATTGGTCTTTCGATCGTCCGTCCAGCTGTCCGTCCGTCCGTCAGTTTGCTTTTTTCGTTTCCGGATAACATTAGTAAGTGTGAACTGAATGTTCTGCAATTTGCTATGTGAGTTTACTAGCACAAAATATAGGTCAAGTTCAAATTTGGGTTCAGCCCGCCAATTTTCACCAAAGTTCTGGCCCTTTTTGTTGGAATTTGCACTTAATGTTTGTTTCCGGATGATAATTTTAGTAAGTCTGAATTGAATGGAATGGAATTTGGTATGCGGGTTGACTAGCACAAAATACGGGTCAAGTTCAAATTTGGGTTCCGCCCGCCAATTTTAACCTGAATTATGGCCCATTGTTGAAATTAAATTTCTATACTTAATACATATTGATAAGTAGTTATCCTTTAGGAAGTGTTCAGATAATATGTTCAACAAAAGACCATAGTCCGTTTGTTGCACTTATTATTTGAACAATTCCCACCAAAGAATATGAACCCTTCTGCACATGTAATAGCTTTTTGTCTGTCTGTCGTCTGCTCATTTTTTCTGAACACCCCTCGAAATGAATAATAGACCATTCCAATGTATAATTTTATAGCTGAATGGGAGAATCCATTCATTAAAGAAAGTGTTAAATACTCTCTCCATTGACAGGTTACCTTCCCAGATAACAAGAATATGTTGAAGTTTTACAGTTATCTATGGAGCAGCACAGAAGAGACCTCATTAATTACTAACGTCTCACCAACGTTACATGTCAGGTCATTAATGCTGGGACTCAAGCATCTGCAAACTCTGGATAAAGCAGACATTGAGGAGATAATTAACTCACCAACACCAGGTATATAGAGGATATCAGGGCTTGTATTCACCAATTGTGTTTATTTTATAAACCAGGTAGTTTATTTGGTAGTCGCTGAACGCACACGATACCTTTGCGTCACATTTACATCACATACTATCGTTGATATGATTGACCCAATTTGCAATTATCAATTGACACCGTCTCACAATTCAATTGTGAATGGTCACGGGATAAAATCCACACTCAGACTCTCTCTCTCTGCGCAATGAGTTTTGAAGATATTATTGGGCTACTTCCCGTCTCTTTTGTTCTAGAATATAGACATCAGTACATAAAAACGCTGCTCATAATTGAAATAAACCAACCATGTATACTGCTACATTCGAATACGATTGATCTTTGTGGCCAAATCCTAAACCGCCGCAATGACAATCCCACAATCAGTGACCACAGATAGCTTCGTGTTGAGTCTCGACTGGTATAAACTACCTGGACTTTATATAAACCCAGGTGGTGAATACGAGACCTGGTGTTTGTGAGTGGACATTGAAAATCATCGCATAAGTGACAAATGTTTATTTTAGCAACAGATTTTTTGAGATCCTTTCAAAAGCACTAAGCACTATGCAGTGCAAGGGCAGGTCTTTAGATTAGTGTAATTTGAGCACATCAGGGTGAACCATAGTTCGGCCTGCTAGGACGATAACATTTCTAAATTTAGGTCAGAAAACTTTAAAGGTGCTCAATCCAATCAGATGCTCCTAAATTACTATTTCTTTGGCTTCGGGGGTAAAAAATATTTAATTCGAGTCCAGGAACCCACCCATCACAGCTCAGAGTGATCAGATATCGATGTTTGAAATCTATAATTTTAATTTTAATTAGCCCAATAGACAGTCAACGAGAAGAATTTCTTTGACCAAATTGCAGTTAAAGATGGATAACTCTAAAATAAAGTGGCTTTTTGTGTCAGATATTTGACAAACCGGCAAAATTTCGTTGAACAAAATGTGATAAATAACAGGTTGTGTGCAATTTTATACTATACTAGTAGTTGATTGTGCTTTTCATTATTTTTGGGCAATTATTAGATTCTGATAACTGAAGCGGCATTTCAAAAAATGTTGTTGTTGGAATGTGATGATATGGGGACCATCGAATCGGATTGAGTACCTTTAAAATGCTTCATGTGATTTCCGAGAATGATTGATTCCAGGATAATCTTTTGTTGATATCAAATGACATTTGACATTTCATTGTTTCTCAGTACTACAGGTATATACACAAAGTTATGCAATTGCAAAAAATTCATTCCCATGTTTATTTTGGCGCATTTCTATATTTTGGGCACAGATTTACCATCGTGATTTTTGGGGAATATTGACATTGTGACTTTTATATGATAAGACAATTGTTTTCACATCTTTTCAGCTTTACTGAGTTTACTGTATGGTGTGAGCCATGGCTTTGAAGGGGTCCGCAAACTCACGTTGAAGTGTCTACAATACATAGTTCAGACTGTCACGGATGATAATATATTATATCTTCCCTTGTTGAAAGGAATACTAGACATACAGGAGGAGATCAAGATTGATGGTACATTATGCCACAAGGTATAATTTTATTGATATCTAGATGATTGATTGATTTTTAACAAATGTCAACTCCAAACTAGTTTATCATAGCAATCCTTTAGAACCCTTATTTATCTTTGTTCATGTATCCAAATTAAAGGCCAGTTTTGTTAATCATTCTTTTTAAATTGTTCAATATTATATGCCGTTTTGAATAAACGGGACATATTATGTTATTGGTTTTTGAGTCCGTCTGTCCATCCATCAATACACTGGTTTACAGACAAATATTAGGCCAATGTATTCTCTCGTATATGCGAGGTTCCCTATGGGAGATTCACATATATATGAGAATGCATTGGCACAGGGTTTTCGCAAAATTTCATGAAGCTCCAGTCATGAAAGGGTTAAAAAACATTATATAATAGCACAGTTTTTATCTCCGTGTGGTATAAATTTTCACTAAAAAGCTCCTCTCTTCTGAATTTGTAATGTCAAAAATAATGTCACCATTAAACAGCGACTCCTTTTCTTTGTTTCTTCTGCAAGTTGTTTGGTTTTGTACTTGTTTCTTTTATATTTCAAATGAAAATATTCCATGTCTCTTTCTTCCTTTTACCATGATTTTAAAAATAAATCGTGCTGTCCTTCAAGTTGGTGATCATTAAATGTGAGTCACCCCTCCTAGTTTGCTTTCAGGGTTGATTGAAATGCTATGCTGAGGAGTCATTAAAAGCATACTGATGCTGGTAAATAAATTAAGAAATTGCCATTAAATAAACGAAGGTTAAAAAACATATTTCTTTCAAAAAGGTGGTAAGTAAAGTGTTTTCTCCTGTTTTGAGCCTAATTGACAGTATAAGCTATCTGCACAATACATAAGTTACTTTCCATAACTCCATGCACAGTGCTTTGAAGCCACTGACAATCCAAGCCAAAACACTACCAAACACAGACACCTTGTAAAAAGTTATATGTTATATAATTCAGATAATTAGTTGTCAGACATCTCTCTTAAACCGATTCGACGTTCGAAAGGTTTAAAAAAAAACTTTCTTTCACTGTCCTTCAAGTTGGTGAACCATTTCAATGTATACTTTTTAGTCGACTTATGGTTTGACGAGGGACGGTTGGCGGCGGGCGGGCGGACCTAAAGAATGCCTTATAACTTTGACATTTGTGAACGGATTCAAAAAAAAATTGGTATGGCAGTTGCTCCCAATGAATATTTACTGCCTGTAGAAAATGGGTCACGTCCGAACTTTTTTACAAGAGTTATCCATCTTAGATGGTGTATAGTTAAGTTTTTCACCGTTAGCGCGATAACTCACGCAAATATTAACCAATTTCAACAATATTTGGTATATGAGACTCTTGCAACAATATCTCGGACGAGTTCGAAAACCAGGTTTGTCCGAATTTTTTTTCCGGAGTTATGGGTCTTAGTTTGTCTATTTTTAGCAATTTTATCACCGTTAGCGCGATAACTCGATGAAATATTAACCGATTTCAACAATATTTGTTATATGAGTCTCCTGCAACAATATCTCAGACGAGTTCAAAAACCAGGTTTGTCCGAATTTTTATCGCGGAGTTATGGGTCTTAGTTTGTCTATTTTTAGCAATTTTATCACCGTTAGCGAGATAACTCGATGAGATATTAATCGATTTCAACAATATTTGGTATATGAGTCTCCTGCAACAATATCTCGGACGAGTTCGAAAACCAGGTTTGTCCGATTTTTTTTCGCAGAGTTATAGGTCTTGGTTTGTCTATTTTTAGCAATTTTATCACTGTTAGCACGATAACTCGATGAAATATTAACCGATTTCAACAATATTTGGTATATGAGACTCCTGCAACAATATCTCGGACGAGTTCGAAAACCAGGTTTGTCCGAATTTTTTTTGCAGAGTTATGAGTCTTAGTTTGTCTATTTTTAGGAATGTTATCACCGTTAGCGCGATAACTCAATGAAATATTAACCGATTTAAACAATATTTGTTATATGAGTCTATTGCAACAATATCTCGGACGAGTTCGAAAACCTGGTTTGTCCGAAAAATAATTCCGGAGTTATGGGTCTTAGTTTGTCTATTTTAATCACAATTTTATCACCGTTATTGCGATAACTCAATGAAATATTAACGGATTCAATTGATATTTGGTATATAGGTCTATTGCAATAATATACCACCGTCCAACTTTTTTTCCTAGAGTTGTGCATCTTATTGGCAGAAGTTTGGTTTGACTGCCAAAAAACTCGACAAAAGCATCTTAGATGCATACCCCTTGTTTAATTGAGTGGAAGAAACCATTTAGTATAGAAAAGGTTAAGGTTGATGTTACACCTTTATATAGAAAGAGTTTCAATTAAAATGCTGCTTTTAAAAACTGATTCTCTTATTAGTAAATTTATTTGTTTTGTCTTTCTGTTTTCAGAGAATAAATTCTTTGTTGTGCAAGGCTGAAGACAAATCAGCACAAACTCCAAAGAAGAAAAAAAGGAAATCTGTTGCTCTTGCAGCAGAAAAATGTATGTGGAAAAGCTTCATGAGTGTCATTTTGTCAGAAAAGAATCCATTCTTCATCAAATGGTTGGTTTTGGATATACTGAAAGACTATGAAAACAAGGTCAGTATATTGTAATTTATTATATGACTGTCATTATTTTCAATGAATACTACCATAGTTTGCAATACTTTTCTGATAGAGTAGAGCATGAACCTGGCTACAAACTTTTTCGAGACTTGAGCCTGGTTTGAGGAGGATTTTTCATTAAAATGACAAATAATATGCTAAATCAACTCAAATTTGTATTAAATTAAATCCCATGTCACTAGTGAGTGGCATTAAATAGATTGAATGCCACTCACTAGTGACATGGGATTTAATTTAATAAATATTATAGTCCAATTCTCAGTCATTGTGTATTCAAAATGCAGGCAGCTCATCTGATCCATGATTCAATTTCTATTTTACCATTTGCTTTTTTTTAAGAAACAGAAATTATATTTTGGTAATAATCATTCTATTGATAAAAACAACTAAACTAGTGCTTAATTGGTAATTACTGGAAAAAAATATTCAATAGGGTGTCTATTTGTGGTTTTTATTTATGTTTTATTATTTCTGCTCTCCATTTCAGGAATTGTTGATTGACACATTGCCATTGTTTTCGTCGCTATTAGTGAAACTACAAGATGGTCTTGATACTGATGAGAGAAATGTTTTGAAGTTGCTTGTTGACAGGATCACACCAACAACCGCACCAGTGATCAACGACAACCAAGAGGCACTTGATCTGTTCACAAGCCTCATCACACAGCAGTATGATGTTACATTACAGGAGCAGGCCATAGACAAGGTATAAGGATGATTTCATTGTATGCAATATTATTACCACTTTGTTGGGCGTTCTCTGCACAGTATCACAGTTTTACCAGGCATTAAGCGAACGTAATTCTCAATACATAATGTGACAACACATCAACTCATTATCAGCCCTGCACATCATGTGACTGGTAAAAAGAGTCTCTGATTTTTGCTGTAGTCCCAATTCAAATTAACTTCACTGATGTAAATAAACATCGATTCATTGGCTGTAAAAGAGGATATATCATTGAAATTTACTTCCAAATACCACTTGCCACATCTCTCATGTTCCATCAGAGAAAGTGGTAATAACATAAAACTATGGGGCATTGTGGTGTATTGATGGCCCTCCTTCGTCTCAGGCCTTTATAAGCTGTCGGTCTGTTAATCATTTCTGTCAGGCTGTTAATACACTGCAACTCTCTTCTTAATTGTTATAATAGCAAGGTTTGTTGTGAAATCTGTGTTATCTCAATGAACAAGAAGTCTGATTTTAACAGGGCTTTATTTGCTGTTTTCTGGTGTCATAATATTTAAACAACAAGTGTGATATTTTACAAGAACCATACAAATTTTTTATGCGTCAAAATTGTACTGGTACGGACAATGTCTGAGAATGCAGACATTCTAAAATTGCTCATCTTTTATATATTTTAACCTTGAATCTAGAAGGGAGTAGATATGTTGATTTTGGTTTGAATTATACAGGCCTGGAAATCAGACTCGAGCGAGAAATCGATCTCATACTGCCTGCACAAATTTCAACCATCGTAAGAATTTTTGCCTGCATCAATTTTGTTAACCCATTGCTCATTATGAGCCTCAAGTCATATCAACAAATCCATGTTGGAAATTTCCTGCTAAAACTTTTCCACAAAAGTTTGGAGTTTACATGCATTATTTTTGACACAAGTTTTCAGTTTTGTAGAAGCATAGTTATTTATTGTAAGTTTTGCCTATGCAGACTTCATAATGTTGTACTAAAAGTGGCAGTTTCCAGCATTTCCACGTATATCTGCTTCGTTAATGGCAAAACTATATTGGATTTTGAATCATTTATGCAACTGTTCAGATGAGTTAGTTGAGTTCCTAGGTTGATTTCGAATTCCGTTACTGGAGATATGCAGCAGGAAGTGGAACCATTTCATTTTGTTTTTCATTCTCTGATAATCAAGGTGGGCTAACTTGTATAATGCTGAATGTTGATGATACTCTTAAAGGGGTACTCGTACACTAAATTTGGCCATTTATGGGACCATCTTCTTTTAAACTCGACAGAATATATGCAACAAATGAATGAATTTGAGCCATGGATTAGTGCAAAATAAGTGTTTTCTATCATCGATATTTTGTACTAATCCATGGCTCAATTTCATTCATTTGTTGCATATCTTCTGTTGAATATAAAAGGAGATGGTCCCATAACTGACCGGATTTATTGTACAGTTCCCCTTTAACCCTTTCTATACTGAATACTCATTGATGAGTAGTTCCTCAGAAAATGTTCAGGTAATAAGTTCAACAAATGACCATATATCATTTGTTGAACTTATTATCTGATCATTTCCCTCCTATGAATATGAATAATTTTGCTCTTGGATAATCTGTTTTTCTGTCTGCTGTTATTACCTGAACACCCCTCCAAATAAATATTGGTTCAGCCCAATGTTTACTTTTATAACTGAATGGGCGAATCCATCCAGTATAGAAATGGTTAATTAAATGGGGGGCATGTGGGGGCAAAGCCATACTAATTAAATGATAATTCTCACATAATTATGCACAATAAACAATGCTTAACCCTTTGGCGAGTAGAACGACATATATGTCGTCTATCGGTTGAGGAGTAGAACGACATATATGTCGTTTCAGGAAGTGTTATTTTACGTAGACATAACTTCAATAGATCATCTGATTTATAAATGATTTGTATATGAGTTATTTTGATTAATATAATGTCCCAAATGTATAAGTGCAATCGATTATGATAACACACGTTAACAAAAAAATGCACATAAATTAAAACGAATTATTGGAACTTTTTGACCCGAACTTGTTAATAATTATTGCTATGACGTTGACGTTAAATTTACTCATGACGTCATCTATATGACGTTACAGATACTCTCCAAAGGGTTAATTGAAGTTAGTAATGTATTATTCCAAAGAAAGAAAAGTATAGGAGTTGCTCCTGAGTAATTTTCAGCCCTCACAGATTTTTCAAAAAGCGAGGTCTTATTAAACATGTTGACTTACTCCTCTACAGGCAGGCAAAGACTTTTACTCTTGTTTGGAGAACAGCAATGCTCAGCAGCGTATTCTGTCAGCTTTGTTTGATGCTTGGATAAAATCTGATGTTGTGTCTGTGCCAAACCTAGTCCGCAAGATTTTGAAACATGTAAGTAATGATAACATTATCTCTTGCATGTTACATATGAAAATTTGAAATAGGTCGTGTCCACTCATCATTGAAATATATTCTGTTGGATCAAAATCGTTACTAACATTTACATTTCTTAAAGATGCATAATCTGATTAAGAGCCCCTCAATTACTATTTATTTGGATTCGGGGATAAAAATTATTTGATTCGAGTCGAGGAACCAACCTAGTTATTAGATATCGATTTTTTAAATCTTTTATTTTTCACCATCAAGACTTAATAGTGACCCAGTAAGAAGTTGACGAGCCGACGGTCTCGGACCAAATTGCGGATGAACATGGTTAACTCTAAAATCAAGAGGCTTTGTGTTGATAATAAGGCCAAATTTCGTTGAACAACATGTTCATAAATAACACGTTCGGGAAATTTTATACTATATTTGACAGTGGTTAGAATTATTTTTGGGCAATTAATCTATTCTGATAACTGAAGAGGCATTTCTAAAAATGTTGTTGTTGGAATCATCGAATCGGATTGAGTACCTTTAACCTTCTCAAACTGACTTAATTTAAATTGAGTGTAAAAAACAACACCAAAACAATTTTGTACTGTAAGATCCATGAACACCAGATCTGCTGACCTCAAAAGATAATTTCTGGGATATTTTGGTCATGATTTTCCGTGAGATTAGGGCTATCATCTGGAGATTTTAAATATTGAATTCCTGGTGCATTTTCAACAAAAAAAATAATTTATTAACCCTTTACCCAACAGTAATATGTCTAACGTCATTACCCACACCAATACTGATAGGAGAGAATGTCGTCACCCCAGCCAACATAACTTTCTGGTAACGTCAAAGTTATAGGAAAAAATGTATTATTAAATCTTATGGTGGCTCTTGTTTATCTGCAAGGATGGTTTATTTTATTTTAATTAATTGGTAACAATTGATTTTCATATTTATGAAAGTCAAGTCCCCCCCCCCCATTGGCAATGTGCAATTTGTTTTTATTTAATTCATACTACATCCTTAGTATGGGAAGAGCAGGTAAGATGATTTGTTTGATCATATATTCCATCTGGCGATGGAGAACAAGGAGACACTATGGAGTTGGTAGGTATCTTTCCGGATTTTTCTTGACCCTGATTCGTTGCATAGAATTAAAATCAATTTCACATTGAAATGTATCAGATTCTGAATTTTATTGCTGTCATTTCAGCTGGTAATTTCCGAAAATTTATCGTATTATTGTGTTCAATTTATCAACAGAAATATTGCAAAACAAAAAAATCCGGAGATCTGGTTGTGTACGGTACTGCGTGAGAAAACACAGTCGCCATAATTTCTTTACTGTTAGCAATCACTTTCAAATAAAAAAAATGAGATCGTTTTGCAGTGCATTCCTTTAAATTTTCACATCTACATGTGCACCAATCACTCTAGTTCATGTCCACATGAATGCGTACCATAATTTGACATCGTTAAACAAAATTATCCCCCATTATATATTGCATATATAAATTTGCAAAACAGAAAACGTCGTCGATTGAGTTGTGTATTACGTAAGACGGCAAGGCAACACAGTTGCCGTACTTTCTTTACTGTTAGCAATCACTTACTAATAAAATAATGAGATCGTTTTACGCGTGCATTCCTTTAAATTTTCACATCTACATGTGCACCAATCACTCTAGTTCATGTCCATATGAATGCGTACCATACTTTGACATCGTTTAATAAAATTATCCCCAATATTTTATCAACAAAAACACCGCGAAGATTTTGTATGAAGTTTGACGTTGTAACCTCGATTTCCAGAATTACCTTCACTTTTCCACAATCACTAGCAAAGTGTTAACCAACTTCTATTTATTTGCATTTAATAATGTACCAACGAAATTCAATAAAATGTGGAAATGCATTGTGAAATTGATTCCAGCATTGTAAAAATCTGATTAACTGTTGTTGACACGTGATCACAGATAGTAACCAATGTAAACAAAACACAAGCCATGATCGTGAGGGTACAGAAATAAGATGCAACGTCGACGTAAATACTTGGACAATTACTCTGTGTGTCATGTATAAAAAAAGACATAAAAACAGCATTAATAGACTAAAATTTCAATTTTTTAAATCATAGGTTAGAAGTTGAAATGCTATTCAGTAACAATATAATGTTTAATATGTCGGAATTGAAATATATATCGCAAGAACTATATATTCAGCGCTGACAACAACTCCTTCTGTGTACCTCACGAACGTAATGCGTACGTACTTGACCCAGTTTATTACGATATATCTTGTCACATTTACATGCGTAGATCATGTCCATCACATATTGTCATTTGAAAAAGATTGAATGGCCATTAAGGTCGATAACAGTGCTTTTCTCTTCGTGAATATATGAGATGCCAAACTAAATAATAGTTAGCAAGACATCGTATTGAATAAGGATGACGAAATATACTAAAAATAAATCACATTGAGACACAGGCGTTACCTTGACCTTGATGTAATGATGATGCAATGTATATCACAGTTAGTGCCAAAACACAAGGTGTGTACACAGTTAAACTACCGGTAATCGATATATTGTTTGGCCTATGTTCAACTTGTAACAAAGGACATACTAATAGTGCAATTTTGTTCGATTAAATGATAAATATCTCTTGAAAAATTATTGATAACTATAAGATTGAAATTCGCGCCCAGCTTGGATGGAAGCCACGTGTTCAGAAATTGGTAAAAGCGAACGCGCTGTTTGCTGGAAGCTTCTAATTAGTTCCTCGCATTGCTATTCAATACATTTTATACACTCTATAAAAAATATAATATTGTCAATATGATCATGTGAAGAATTAGGAAAAATAAAATAATAATTGGAAACAGTTTTATTTGGGAATAGGCCTACACAGCAGTAAGAACAAACACGGCGTCCTTAGTAACAAAAACTAACATCAGCATGTCGTCTTGCTGTTACCGTAGCTTCGTTAGTCAAATTAATGGTAGTGATTGTTTTATATTTGGATGCATATGATATAAAAACATAAACAAGTCAAGTGAATATTTTATTGGAAATAAAAATAAAGTTCGAAAATAAATAAATGTCAGTTAGACGACCGTACACAGTTACCCGAGTACGCTGATTTCTCTAGTCGACTTAAAAAAATAGCACCGCCGCATTCCACTTTTCGTTTTATTGCGATTTTATTGACAACTATTGATTAAATTGTACAAAATCTGCCACAAAACCCCACAAAAACTTAACAATTAATAATGTAACATATATTTTATTATTTACATTAACAATGAAAGCAATTTGTTGTGTTATAATGCAATAGTTTTGTTGTAAACTATGACTGAAAAACACGCAAAACTCCGGGCTCTCTGGGGCTCTCTGGACGCTACGCGGCAGGGCGCTCTAGGGCTTTATGGACGCTACACGGCAGGGCGCTCTGGGGTGTTCTGAACGCTAAAGGGTTAATACAAGGTTTCTAAGATTAATTATGATACAAAAACAAGCAAGTTTGATACCAATATGCCTCAGAACTCAGAATAAAGTCTGGACCCCAGTGGTTGAATTTAGTGACTACCTTGCACAGCAGGCTAGCATTACCAAATTCACCCTATGGGGACCTCATTCTGGGAGGTATCTACAGTCTCAAACTAAGATTGTTTTAGTTACTTTTTCCCTTCTGTTCAGTTTCTATATCCCCTAATTAGTAGAAGACAATTTGCATAATCTTAAACAATGCCAGCCTTGCCGATTTCATTTGACTGACCAATGGTGAAAATGAAGCTGGATGCGTGACTGACAGGTGTTTTATTCCCCAAGACATAATTGCTGCAAACAACATATCTTATTATGAAAATATATTGGCAAAACTAGACGTTTGTGAATGATGGGTAGATTAAGTTTATGAGTTATAGCTGAAAAGTTTGAAGACAAGTTTACTTATAATGCGGGTGTTATAGAATTTGTATTCAAATATTTCACTGTAATTGCATAAACTTAATCGAAACAAGAGTTATTTCTTAAATAACATAGTTTGTGATATATGATTACACCTAGGTTGCTATTGAAGCTGAGCACATTTCTGGAGAACTGGATAAAATTCTTATTGCCACCGGAGATGACGGCTTGGATTTTCGAGTCAAGAGACAGAAAACGTGAGCAAATTGATATATAAAAATTGACCATCCGTAGATCTAATTTTGGAGATGATAGATGGGGGGAAGTATTTATCCTATAAGTAATCCTGTGTTTCTTCTTCAATAGACCTCCCTCAGTAAAAATATTTTATTTATTAATAATGATGTCTTTATAAAAAATTATATATGTCATCAGTTGCGTTGATCCATACTTGGGATATCACTAAGCTCCCGGAGAAAGAATTATTTCTTGAATTTAATTGCAAGACATGCCAAGGGAATAATATTTTAATTCTCTATAAAATTTATTTGAATAAACTCTTCTTTTTCAAATGAAGCAACCAAAAGAGACACATTATGACTCGCCTGGTGATGCACTTTTTGTGCTCAGCATAAAATATTTTCTGGGGACTTTTAAAATCAGCATATTCGTGTGCGTGAGTCCTTGCTGCTGCTTTCTCTAACTAAAGATTTGATGATTGTAGGTCACTTCCGAAAACAGTCCAATGTGTTTTGCCAAACATATTGTTTTTCTCAATTAGAAATCATACCTTTTTTTTTCCTGCTGATAACCAAACTCCATGCAGGGTTTATCTCCCTTGATGACTCGATATGACCGCTACCACTGGTGACATTTTGCCCACATCTGGTGGACCACGTTATTAATATATTTACTAAGCGAACAGAGCGACATGTTGTCCTTTATCAAGTTTGTATAAATTTGTATCCTAAGTTTGGAAAGTCCCACAAGAACCAAAGAACTATTTTGTGAAACGGGGTGATTTGGTTTTCCAATTATTTTTTCAACACAAAAGTCTAATTGCACATGGACAAAAAGACGCATGTCAAACATCTGTTTAGTCAAGTCAATTTCTGAGTAGCGTGCAAAAATTGTCAACAAGACTACCGTTCTAATTCTTCATTCTGTCAATAGGTTTCAATGAGATAATTGTTCTCAAAACACATAGGAAGTTTTACTTTCGGGTGATCGGTTTTGCCATTTTGGCTGGAAAAACCCATGCTAAATATAGAAAAACCACAGACTAGTACCTAGCCAGTGACAGAGTCAGAAAGGAAGTATAACTGGTGCGCTCTGTTACATATAAGAAAAGAATATATTCGTTTCACCACTTGATGAGGTTTTTTTGCAATACCTTTACAATATTATTGTCTTCCAATTTTTGAAGCCCAAAGTGTGACATTGTTGGGCCTAAACCTGGCTGTTTTAACTTCCAGACAAGAGAAGGAGGATAGAAATTCAGGCAGCCTGGATTTTGCTAGCACCACCTGGGAGAGAGTTTCTGTTATATTAGAAAGTACACAAGCAAAGAAGAAACTCTTGAACTACGACAAGCTAATTCCTGTTTGTTTCAAGCTGTTGAAGAGGTACTTTTGCAGAATTAACTGTATCTTATACAATTAAAACTTTTCTTTGCTAAATACTAATTGACGAGTAGTTCCCTTAGAAAATGTTCAGATAACTGTTGTCTTCTTACATTTCAGGAACATCCCTCCAGATGAATAATAGACCATTCCAATGTGTACTTTACTAACTAAATGCAAATCTTATTCAATTACTGTATACACAAGCCAGTAAGCCCATCCCTGTTTTTGCTCCTAAAAATATTAAGGGGTGGTCCTCATAGATAAGTCCACCCCCATTTTTAGAAATTAGAGGGTGAGTATACATTTAATATATACATTAACTCTGAATGAAGATGACAAAAATTATTTACAAAAATAGCATAATCCAGCTATTTTCCTTTGCAAAATCATTAATACTACTTGCCCCATTGTGTTTCACAAAATGCTTTATTACAATAAATAAGATGATCTTTGTGTCTTATTTAAATATTTGCTCTGATCTAATTAAATACTAAACAAATTCTTTTCATTAAATATAATAATATACATCACATGATTCATATTAAACACGATATTAGATTAGCATTATGAAAGCAAACGAAGATTTTTCATCTGGGGGTCCTCTAATGTAAGCCCAGTCCCAGTACATGTGTATATCTTATTATCATTCATATTTTGCACCTTTTCTCAACAGAGTTCTGGAGGCAACCAACCACAATTGTGCTGAGTATATAAAGCAGTTGATACTACAAAACTTATATCACCTGACACTACAGCTACATGAAGAAGCCACACCAGGTAACACATTATGTAGACAATGAACAATGGTGATTGTGGCATAATAATTCAGAGTTGTGTCGACAATACAACCACTTTACCTTGCCAATGCGTAGATATTCATATATTTATTATACAAGCAAAGGAGATTTGGTCGTATAGCTGAGTGCCGAGTCTGTCCATTTTTCTGTTTGTCCATCTTAACATCCATCCACTAAATATTTTATAAACAGATAGAATGACATAAGCGTGTGAACTGGTTAACATTGTGGAGGAGTTTGTTGTGTTGTGACGCGATGGTACAACAAGAACCGGCGTACCGCGCAGCACGACAAATGAGGCAATGATAACATTTACCTATAGGGCTTCACGATATCCAGATTTTAATACTGACTACGATACTGAAAATGATATCATGGTATGACTAAATATCATCACCAATGAACTTGGATGGAACTGTTTGAGCATGATACTTGTAACAAGCAGAATTTTTTTTAGAATTATTGATTTGAAATACTTGGCAATGTTGGAATCATTGGCTGATAATAATTATGAACAAATGTTGCTTTGACAGGTATACAACATAAATAGTTAATATAAATGGTCCGGAGTTTTGTTGTTTATATGACCGAGACATATACATGTATTTATAAGTGACTGATGTCATCGGGAATTCCCTACCAACAGCGGGTCGCTTATAACATTAAATGTCACAAACAGTCGCTTATGTAAATAATAACAAGAATTGCATGTCATTTTCCAGATTATACAAACACAACACATTTTCCTAGTATTTAAACCTTCCAGCAATATTGAGCTGAGATCAACCTATATAAACGAAAATTGCCACCATTGTGTAAGGCGTGCCTACTTGATTGTCTGCAGTTTGTTAACCAATGCTTAGGGAGCAGTGGGAGTTAATTAATTTTCACACAATGCTAATCCGATTCCATTGGCCATGGCCTTTATCTCAACATTAGAGGTGTTTGTGGTAATTAAATGCTGGACACTGATAGTGATATCGTCCATATCATCCACACCGGCGGCTACGATGCACTGACCATTTACATAAAGTGAAACTGACTATACGGTGTAAAAAAAACAGTATCGCAATATGACTAAATACCGAAATACCGTGAAGCCCTATTTACCTACAGGTTTATTCAACAATAATCTAATAACTGCTTCCAGATTCTAAGAACAGAAACGTTGAGCTTCAGCTGGACACCATTGTTACATGTATAAGAACGAGTGAGAACCCACAGACTCATCGTCAAGCTTTACTCTTTCTAACAGTAGCTGCTCAGCTCAGTCCGGTATATATCTATAGAATTCATGTATTTATTTAGACCTTTCTTTGTCCACACCAGCTTGGAGGTCAACTGAAAAATGCTGGCATGTACTGAAGGTCCATACCTCTTAACTAGGCCTGATAATATGGTGCCGGATATTTGCAAAATAAGGTCCCCAGACAGCTGTTGTTTCTTACAACTTAAGTCTTTCGATGAAATTTTTTTTAATTGATCTGGATTTGATGACGAATATCTCTGGAATTATATTATATATATATTATATATGTTTGATTGGAATGGGGTTTGTTTTTACACGTAGAGCAGCCTCTTGGGGAGTGATGGATGATGACAAATAGTGAATAATATTTTTATTTTTTTAAAGGCAATTTTCATCCTGAAGTTATCATTTTTAGATGCTGTGTCCCTTTCCCAAGAATTATATAATTATCCATAATAAAAGATTCCTGCCCCCTGTGATCTCTTGGGGAATGTTTAGATAATAAGTTTTATCACATAATTAGCCCCTAAACCAGGCCTCATATTTTTTAGTAAGACACATGTGTATTATTGGCATGCGCAGTGATGTTAATACAATTATTTCATTGTTTCCAGGTTGACATGAGGAAATGTCAAACCGAGGAAGTCAATATTCACCAAGGCCTTAAGCTGAGGTGAATATGGACTTCCAAGGCCTGACATTTGCTCGTGTCAACCAAGAAACAATGCGATAACTGTTTTATTATATGAAACATGCTTTGATTAGACAAGACGTTGTGACATTGAACGTCGCTTGGAAACCTGATATGTTTTCAGGTCTGATAATAAGTTACGTTAACTCCTGAAGTATCTGACGTCACTCAGAGCTGTTATTAACCTGTTTCATTAATGAGGTGAACATCGTTAAATATCTAGATTTTTTTGGTTAAGTTTTAACATAGGAATTGAGGAAAGAAACTTATGATCATATAATAAAAGAGCTTAGTGCCATGGTGTCAATGCCAATGCCGGAATGTTAATTAGAATATAATTATGATATTCGATGTGTGTTGGGTTATTTAGTGTTGACTGTGAGATAAACATGGGTGATAAGGGTGGTTGAACATTTTTGTTGACATGAAAAAACACATTTAAAATGGAACTTTATTTTTCAAAATGATGTCATTACTTCCTCATTGGTTGTGATAAGGAAATCAATATTAAATTTGTTAACTCCAGCCGTTTCAACATCGTTTTTCCATGCTAAAATGTAGCTATGTAATAAAATAGATCTCAAATTCGTCACAATTTTATACAAAAATTTATTAATCTTGTCCACTAAATTTGATTAATAAATTTTGATTATAATTGCGACTCATTAGTGATCATATAACTTATTATTTGAACGTTTGTTCCAAATGACTGAATAAGAATCCTACATCTTTTGGGCTTGTTTTTATCATTTGTTTTTATCAAAAAATGAATAATTGAATATTACAATTCATAATTTATAGCTGGAAGAATACATTTAGTAAATTAAGGGTTAATAAAACTGCCATTTTTTTTCAGGAGCGGCTTTTACATAACATTATGCCAGTGTTCACTTTCATGGGAGCAAACATCCTTCGTCAGGATGATGCCTACAGCTTCCAGGTTATCAGCCAAATTCTCGAGTCTGTCACTCCCGCGCTGACTACAGTAAGTTATTCCAGAGGCCATACATGTGTCTTGTAACTTCAAGCCGGCCAATAGTGTGTCTGTCATTTGCAGAATGAGGTCCCCAGAGGGTGAACTTAGTGACGCTATCCTGCATGGTTGGCTATCGTCACCAAATTCACCCTCTGGGGACCTCATTCTGCTTAGACCTCATCTTATCTATAGTCTCAAATTAACATTGTTTTTATACCCCCACTTTCGAAGAAAATGGGGGGTATACTGGATTGACTGCGTCCGTCTGTCCATCCGTCCGTCACACTTTCTCCCTCTGTGTGTCCGTCCGTCCGTCCGACTTTTTTTCGACTTATTTTGACTTAGAAAATTCTGTCTGACTTAATAACTTTAACAAATATGAACCGATTTCAATAATTTTTGGTATACATGCTTCTCACAATACCCTCTCTACATGATTCGGCTAGGGATTGGCTCAGACTGTTTTTCGTAATATTACACTTCATTTTCAATGTATTTTGACTTAGAAAATTCTGTCTGACTTAATAACTTTAACAAATATGAACCGATTTGAATAATTTTTTCTGTACAAGCTTCTTGTGACACCATATCGATATTATTAGTCCGAATTTTTCTTTAAAGTTAAAAATCTTTTTTGTTGAGTTTAAATAATGAAGAAAAAATACAAAGTTAGTGAATAAAATGCAAAATGAAAAAAATAACTGATACATTAGAGAAATTTAGAGAATTTATTTGTATACGCCTGTTTAAAAGAATAATATTATGTAATAATACGATAACTCCAGTTTGGATTATTTGAACTGAGCCAAAGTTAGTATGTGTGTTTCTTAGGAGTTACAGCCTTTTTTCAACTTAATTCATCTGATTTTATAATAATTTATAAGTAAACTAAAGGGTGTATTTGGCCACACCCTGGCGATTCTCTTGCTATTCTATTGTTTAGCCTCAGTTTTCAAATTGATGTAGGTTTTGGTTTCTCAAATTGTGAAAATGGCCAATGAAATTTTGAAATGGCTAAAAGATTATTCTGGGCAGCTTTACATGCAGTTTTCCCATCCAAGCACTACTGGCTTGACTTTAATCTAAGGATCTTCAGATCAGATAGATAGTGCCACCAAATTTGTTTTCCCTGAAAAAAAAAAATTCTGGAGACTATAAATCAGCAGTGTCCATCTGTCCATCCTTCTGGGGTTGCATCCATCCCAGATGGTATTTTAGTTTTAAAATTTGGTATATGAATTACTCGCATGAAAATGCAAGTCAAGATCAAATTTGGGTTCAGTCCACTCATTTTTGTCCCCCGGAATTTTTTTTTCGGGGGACTATTCAAATAGCCGATGTCCGTCTGTGTGTCCGTCCGTCCGGAAATGGTTTCCGGATGATAACTATAGTTTCGGTTATTATATCAAAAGCAAATTTCATAGGTGTGTTTATCAGGCCAAAATAAAGGTCAAGTTCGAATATGGGTTAGCTCCGCCCATTTTTGCGAGAGTTATGGCCCTTTTTTGACTTAGAAAACCCCTGAAAGTTGGTTTCCGGATGATAACGTTAGTAGAGTTAATCGGATTCAAACCAAATTTGGTATATTACTTTCTCCCAGCAAAACACAGATCAAGTTCGAACTTGGGTTCTGCCCGACCATTTTTGGCAGAGTTATGCCGCTTTTTCGACATAGAAAATTAAGTTTTTCTTCTGTTTTTTGGTTTCCGGATGATAACTTGATTTTGGATTGTTTATATGCAAAACCCGTTTTTTTTGTGGATTACTTATATCAAAATACAGCTCAAGTTCGAATTTCGGTTTAATCCGATAGTTTTTGGGAGAGTTATGGCCCCTTTTTTGTCCGCCGACCCGACATTTAAAACCCCAAAAGTTGGTGTCCGGATGATAACTTTAGTAGAGTTAATCAGATTTAAACCAAATTTGGTATGTGTCTTTCTCCCAGCAAAACACAGGTCAAGTTCGAATTCGGGTTCCGCCCGCCAATTTTCACCAGAGTTATGTCCCTTTTTGACTTATAATTTTTGCCAATTTGAGGTTTCCGGATGATAACTTTAGTAAATGTGTACTGAATGAAATTAAATTTGGTATATGTAGGTTCACTAGCACAAAAGACAGATCAAATTCGATTTCGTGTTCCGCCATGCCAATTTTTATGCGCAAACAACGGTTGTATCAAGCCGATGCTTAGAGGCGGACATGAGGTCTACCGACCTTTTATTCGACTTGTTTTACTTAGAAAATTTCTCATTTTTTCGGTTTCCGGATGATATCTCAAGTTTGGATCCTTTAATTGCAAATACCGTTTTTATGTGGATCAGTCATATCACGATACAGGTCAAGTTCGAATGATTTTTCTCAGAGTTATGGGCTTTTCGACTTAGAAAATTCAATTTTTCTTGTAATTTTCTTCATTTTGTGCCAATTTGAGGTTATATTTTGACTTTAAGAGTTCATTTAAGATTTGGTTATTTGTATGCATGTCAGTAATGAGACAATGCACAAGTGTCTTATCCATATAGTATACTTCTACAAAGCCTCCGCTCCAAATGAAGCCACCGGTTCGGGGGACACTGTGGCCGAGCGGCCTTTTATTAACGTATTTACGGCCCTTGTTGACTTAGAATTTGCTGGATTTGGATTTTGTTTCCATATGATAACTTCATAGTCTAATGTCTAATGTGGCCCTCTTTATTTTCAGGCTTGTGAATCACGGAAGAACTTGCCTAAGGGAGTGACTAACGATGTCAATGATATTGTTGGGATGCTCGTCAGAGTGTTCGTTGATGCGTATCCACATATACCCGTTCATCGGCAGCAGATGGTATTCAATAAGCTAGTTTCCATCCTTGGACCGAAGCAATTTCTATGGAGAACTGTTCTTTTGTTTGCTGATCATGTGGTTTGTAAGGGACAGATTAAATTGCAGCTTGGCGTTGATACAGTATCAAATGTAAGTTGTTTGGTGAAAATTATAAAATAGTATCCCAGTCCGTCGATTTTGAGGCGCATAATTGCTCTTGTGCCATCTCATGCCTTGAATTGAAAAGTAGCATGCAAAAAGTTGCATTCCCCATGATCTTGGTTGCGTGGACTCATTAGCATTCCTCATGATCTTGGTTGCGTTGACTCATTAATTAACTAATAAAAGGGAGCACAGTAAGGGCTGGGTTAACAATGATCACTTGAGAAGTCATAGCATCAATGCTTATACAACAAAATGTTTTTGAACCCATTTAGTGCATGCTGTTCAATGCGTTTGTGTCACAGACAATCAAAGTGATCAAAGAGACAAAACTTTCCAAACAATCATCACTCACTTCTAGTAAGTATGTGTGAGATAGATTCTGGATTCTAAAGAAACAGACACCAGTCCATACGAAATGTGAAAAACTAAATGGTATAGGTTACCAATTCACCATAATCAGTGACAATGCGATCGACTCCCAAGGAGTCAGCATTGTATAAAACGATCCCAGGAGGGAGCTTTTTGTTAAGTAACCGACAATTAACACTTTTATTTTGTTTGAAGTTTTATTTTATTAAAATAGCACAAATCAATAGCATTTGAGTGTATTATTTACCTATTTACATGTACATGCATCGGTTATATTTCCCGTTAGGTGCACCAAAGCATGTAGTAATTCATATAGTTTAGTCTGAATATGATTCACAGATATTTTTCAATTCTTCGACCTCTTCCAATGTTTACCATCATGTTTTGATTAAACATTGACATCTTATTGGCATAATTTAACTTTTGTCGGTAATTCCACTGAAACAAGTAATGTTTACATAACAGTTGTTTGGTCATACAAAATCTTATTATTGGAGAGTTAAATTAATAAAGAAAATATAAACAAAGTCAATTAATTTTTTTTATGTACTTATTGTTGAGTTGTTTTACAGACTTTTATGTTATTTCGCTTGAAACCCAAATTGAAAGCCTCAAGTCCCTATAATTATTTGGTGACAGAAGCGTAAAAACTATTCATATATAAAACAATGAAATGATTTTGGTAGGTATATTTGAAATTAGTCAGATTGAAGAGGGGAATACCATATTTCTATTATGATGCTACCAACAGCAATGATGTCACATATATTTGCAGAAAATATCTACATCGGAGCCTCGGGATTTGGTGTTCATCATCAATCTGTGCCTTAATTTCCCACCTGAAGTTCAGCTCATGACTGCTTCAAAAATCATAGGATATATCACCACCCTTCCTGATGAGAAAGATGACAGTAAGTGTGAAAAAAATAATAGGATATATTACTAGCCTTGTGATGTGTCACCCGTGTGGTGCTTATGGCCACACCTTCCCGGTTCGCTTGTATATATACATATTTTGATATATGATATTAATGTATGGTTGTTTTATAATAAGCCCATTGAATCAGACAATGTGTTTGCCTCTGATCTAGCAAACCCCCCTTTAGGCTTATGTCCATCATAAAGTTACTTTGGGAAACCCAGGGCATAAAAAGGAAATAATGATATGTTTGTACTACAGAGGGGAATGTTGATCAGCATAAAATGAAAACTACCTTAATATGATCAAGTGTGAAAGTCCCTGAAAATATTTCGACAAACAAAACAAATATCTAAGGTATTCCAGCACTTGCAGTCATAATAAATTTTCCGGAATTATAATCTTCAAAAAATCTCCCCAAAGCTACACTGGAGTGTCCTTGGAGCATCCAACTAGTGCACAATGTGGTTTATTATCTGGGAAAGGCACCACTAAAGCAAGTTTGCAGCAGAAATTTATACATTTCAGACTCAAACTTTCAATTCTAACTAGTCACATGAATATTTTTATATGATCGATACTTTGCCCAAAACTTGTGACTTTTTCCAATGGGGGGGGGGGGGGGGGGGGGGGGGGGGGGGGGTATACAGTGAACGCTTCCCTGATCTATTTCTTAGATTGAACAATATTGTCCCCTGTATGATATTCATATATATATAAACTAGAGTACTACAAAGAAAATTGGAATAAGGCAACAAACCAAGCTGGCTTATTTAACCCTTTCCACATGGGAGCCATGCTGGTGCAGCATTAAAGATCCTGTGCCAGTGCCAAAGTCAAGTTAAACTGGCGATTTTCAGCTTGTCATAATATTTAGATTATCACTATTCAGCTCAAATAGTACAGACGAGGTTCACACCAAAGTCACTAGGGAACTTGAAGAAGGAGGAGTCAGCATTGTTTAGCACGGAACTTCACACAGCCAAACAGCTTCGACACTTTAAATTTTCTGCTATCCATATTCTGGTGTGTCTCTTCTCACACGATGATTTCATATCAAAGGTCAGTTATTTATCTAGTTTTCATCATCAACAAGCCTGCAAATAGTGTGTCTGTCATTTGCAGAATGAGGTCCCCAGAGGGTGAATTTAGTGATGCTACCCTACATAGCAGGCTAGCATCACCAAATTCACCCTCTGGGGACCTCATTCTCAAATTAACATTGTTTTCAGTTACTTTTTCCCTTCTGGGAAGTTTCTATATTCCCTAATTTGCAGTAGATAAAATGCATAATCGAGGTGACTAATGGGTGAACATCAAAAACTTCAACTGGGGAATTGCAATCTTATCCTAGGTCTCCAATAGAAATTGAGGCATAAGCAGAATGAGGTTCCCAGAGGGTGATTTTGGTGATGCTAGCCCCACTATGCAGGATAGCATCACTAAATTCTCCCTCTGGGGACCTCATTCTGCAAATGTCAGACACACTAAATTCAGGCTTGAATATCATTGATTACTTATATCATGGTTTCCACCAGGAAGCAACTCCAAATATCTAGTATTAGGAAATCAGCCCCTAATTTAAGTCCATATTCTGAACATGTACAGTAATATAGCAAGGAGCCATAGTCGTGTTTAATTTGGCAAACTGCTATGTTTATTAAAGGCATGGATGGCCTTCGTGGTGGGTATTGCTGTTAAAAAAGTGACTTTCGTTAAAACCGCTATAAACAGAAAGAATATTAAATTATAGAGACCTTGTTCTTATACCAATCATAAATATCGCGTAAATAGTATGTTATTGTCAATTGTGTAAGCTTGGTTATGTAAACAAACTCCAAAAATGTTACAGAACCTTGCTTTTGTTTACATAACAAAGCATACAAACTTTACAATAACATACTATTTACATGATATTTATGATTGGTATAAGAATAAAATATGTCTATATTTTAATATTCTTTCTATTTATGGCAGTATTAACAGGTGTGACTATTTTAACAGTATACCCACCAAGGCCATCTATGCCTTTGATGTAAGAATATTTCAATTGGCACTTTGTAAAACTTATATTGTAGGCAGAGATTTTGTGAATGTTTCATATCGCCACCAAGATGGCAAAGGAAACTGTTAAAATATGTTGAAAATTTATTCCTTCATATGTATGTCTTCATGAAAACATTGTTTTGTCATGAAATATTCCTGACCAACCTTAAACGCCTTAACATCTAGTCTACTTGATCAATACACAGGTGGTTCGCATGTTTTTATTTGACATTGTAATTATGATCTAACCAGGCTTAACCCTTCCATGACTGGAGCTTTCTGAAATTTAGCGAAAACCCTGTGTCAATGCATTCTCTTATGTATACAAGTCTTGCATAAGGAGCTTCGCAAATATAAGAGAATGCATTGGCCTAATATTATTTACTTTGACCATCTAAGCCAGTGCATACTCTTGTATATGTGAGGCTGCCTATGGGAGACTAGCATGTATAAGAGAATGCACTAGCGCAGGATCTTAATGCTGCACCAGCACAGCTCCCATCATGAAAGGTTTAAAACCCAGTCCTTTTCTTCTCCCTTATTTTTTACGAATTGGCACTTCGTAATCTGAATGTTCATATCTTCAGAATTTATGCCTGAGGCGTCTTCATAATTTATGCATGAGGCATCTTCATAATTTATGCGTGAGGCGTCTTCATAATTTATGTATGATGAGCCTCACTGACACCTGATAGAGAACTGGATTGCTTCTGTTGAATCTATACTCCAGTGTACACTCCACAAGCAATAATATTCGCATAGAGCTTATGAACCCCATGCAATTTATTTCCTTGTTGATAGGGGTGTGCATCTCATTTGCATATTAGCATGTAACAGAACATGCGAGCATGAGGAGATGGGTCCATATAAGCACCTGGCATTTGATGTCAAATCCTTTTCTCTTTCAGACTTACTATACCTAATGTACATCATCTTGTGAATTATTGTATAAATCTCGTATACAAAACAGATGATGTTTACACCAACATGCGAGCATACAGTGATAGTGTTCTCCTGCTTGTAAAACATGATGAATTTGAAGCTTGAGTCAAAAGTAATTCCTTGCTGTATATTTTAAAACTGTGTTTTAAGTTAGTTGATGGACTCTCGACTGCACATGCGAGTCCATTAATCCTGACAGAATCACATGCATGGAACTTGTTTTCAAGATGATAACTTTAGTTTTAGTTATTTTCTAATTTTGTATGTGGATTACCCACATGAAAATATAAATCAAGTTTGAATATGGGTGAGGTCTGCCCATTTTACTGTAGTTATGATCCTTATCAACTTATATTTTCTGATCATTTTTGTTTCGGGATTATAACTTTGGTTACAGTTATCCGATTGTTTTCAAATTTGGTACATGTATTGCTCATATTAAGATAGAGGTCAAGTTCGAATTTGGGTTTGATCCACCCATTTCACTGGAGTTATGGTCCTTGTTGACTTAGAATTTGCTGATTATTCATTTCTAAAATAGCCACCGGTCAAATAAAGCCACCTTATTCGGGGGGACGTGTGCTTTTATATGAATAAATTTCTGTTGATTAAATCATTTACGTATTTCTTGACTATTTGTAGCTAGTGGATATGAAGGAGAAACAGCTACTGAAGCGGTTTGAGCGATTATTAGAGTGTGTGCTGAAATACGTGGATAAAATATCGGACTGTGTCACACAGTATAGAGGTCGGCCGACAATCATCTTTTGGAAGGCTTTACTTCAGAAGACACACCAGCTCATAGAAAAGGTATGGTCAAGTAGAACACTCCTGAACTGGTTTCTTTTATTGTCACAACAATACAGTAATGCCTAAATAATCGACTCCTTAACCACAGCAGAATTATTGGTAATTTTTCAGGATTTAGTCAAAAATATGGCTTGTTGCCATTCATCGGAAAGCTCTCACTGAGAGCTTTCCGATGAATGACAACAAGCCATATTTCCGACTAAATCATGAAAAATTACCAATAATTCTGCTGTGGTTAAGAAGTCGATTATTTAGGGCATTACTGTATATGGTATTTATTTAGAGCTGATGGTCCTTGGGATGAGTTTACCTATAAAGTGTTTACTGTGTGACATTTGTTACCGACCCGTTCTCAGTTAATTGAAATTGAATTTTTTTTTTATTACTTATGTAATGATATATTCCATTGCTTTGTCTATGCAGATCTCCACATTACTTCCTAGGAAGCACTTTATCAGGGTGATGCAGGGACTTCTGAGCCACAAAGTGCATGGCTTAAAAAAGAAAGCGATGGAATTACTTGGTGCCCAAATTCAACAGCAGAAAGAAGCACTGTCCAGTAAAGAGGTGAGAATTCTGTTACAATTTGTTTATGGGAAACAGTGGTATGTTTGCAGCACTTGTATTATCTTTTTGTCTAACTATTGTCTGCTAATTTGTCATGATCACAGGGGCCTCCTCGTTCGTTTTTATCATTATCGGTTTACAATTCATGGACCGTTTCGCTTCAAACCATACAATTGTTCCGTGTTTTCGAAAACGCCGATCACTTATTTGCGTCTCTAAATTCCAATTCGCCATGGAGCGACCATCGTTTCAATGACTTACGATGCACCTAGATTGTTGTGAAAAATAAGTCTATGGAATTCTTATAGACCCTATAAGGTATGATAGAATTGGTCAGATCGTTAATGCCACGTGGTTCGCTAACCGAAGTCTCCTAATTTCGTGTTATTATACTCGTGGCTCTTCAACTAGCGGAATTTTTCTTTCAATAATTCTCTCGCTACTGACGATGATATCTATCATAATGTTACGATTATTGTGAGAAATACATATATGGCCTTATTCTAGAGCCTATAAGGTATGTTAGAATTGGTCAGACCGTAACTGCCACGTAACTGACATTATTTATGGCAAGTAACCATATCAAATGTGAGCTTGGTACACAAACAGGCTGTACATACAATACAGTGTGCATTGTTCATAAAGGGCATGATAGGAGTTTTGAACGTATTCATTGACTAGCAGGAGTCTAAATGAATTTAAACTATATATGAGTCCAGACCTTTCGTACCGTTGATATGGCGAATAGACTTCACACACGAATGAAGCACATTTACATGGAAAGCATTTATATTGTCACGTGCCCCACTACCACTGCCAATAGCCTTTCCGAACAGAGTCCATCACATGGCTCTTCATACTTCTATTGCCCATATCAATTTGATTATCTGGCACATAGAAAATAAAACAGGCAGGACGTTTGCGCTGTCCAGCTTAGCTTTCGAGGAAGCTCATTGACCAGCATTACAGACCTTTCCCCGCAGACAGGGGACCACCCCGTATGAGTGGATCCCAACCCCATGGCACCAGATGCCCGATCATAAGGGCCTGACACCATGCTGCCATCTCTGCGCGCTTCGGCCTATGCTGTATTTGTTCTCTTTTCCTTAAACATGCCTTAAACAGGACCACTTAGGTAGGGGGAGTTCCTCTCTATCATATGGCTATTAAATTCAATAAGTAAAAATACACCATTATAAGGGATGTGTGTCCTTTACTAGGAGGATGATAATTTCATTCGTTTCCTTCCTAGGGGAGCCATTTTTAGAGCGGGTCTTTCCCCTAGTTTGCTGCATGCTTCATACTAACCTACCTATCACACACCTAGGTCGTTCTGCTGCATATTTCCGCCAAAGGAAGCCCTCACACTGAACTATATGGATAGATGTCCTGCGTTTGTAAACCATAGCAGAAAAGGGTTAACTTTTTAGTCGGTCGCCTACGGTAACTAATGGTCAGTGGCTTGCCTCGGTATCAGTCACGCATGCGCAGTCCCAATATAATTCACTGTACAGATTGAATTAGCCAGTTTATATTTCTGCTACAACCGAACGGATCATAAGGGAGTTTTTCCGCCAAGGAGAAGCCCTTCAACTGAACTATATGGATTATTATCCTCGGCCTTGTGTTATCAGGAGGGTTAAAATTTATTGTCCGTTTATTAGCCTACTCCGGTCAATCAGCGACTCCGGTCAATCAGTGCTCGGATTAGCTCACGCATGGATGCGTCCCGTGCAAATCTCGCTCTCTTAACAATTCATCTAGCCAGTTTTATTTCTCTCCTTGGACCTATCAGACGTGGTTTTAACTAAAGGAAGTATTTCTCTATTGCGAGTTTATCAACTCAATATTTATTGTTGATCACAAACTTGCAATTTATCCGTTGCTTACCCGGTCGTTTCATATTTATAAGTTCGCGCAGAAACTCTTCGTTTCATAGTATGCGCAACGCTATTTATAAATATTCCGTGTTTTTATCGACCCATTTTATCTAAAAAAAAATAAAAAAATTTGGAATTGGAATCGACAAAATCACGTTGTGAACTTCGCCATTGATGGCCATTTTGACAATGACTACAGACGCACATCGTTTACTTGTAGCGAACCTATTTTGCATTATTGTGCAACATATACGGTGGCATGAATCGTCCGATTTCTGAGTCCACGTGGTACGGTATGCGAAGTCTCCTAATTTCGTGCTAACTATATTTCATGATGCCGACTTCTTGCTACGTTCATTTCATGTACACTACATAATCGTATCTGCAACAGCTCTGTTATTGCGCAGAAAGTTGGCCAGGACAGAAATGTCTCCTTTGGCGATAATTTACATGTATTAATAAACAAGATAGAACTTGTAATCCAATGAAATTTCTTTTGCCTCAACTACTTCAATTGTAAGTTGAAGTTGAGCGACTGGAACTTAACCGACATTTGGTAAATGATTATCACAGAACATCATTGTACATATACAACATGTCGTTATAATTAATTGTGCTTACCGATTAATTTTTGCATATCTTAGCTAGCCCGAATGTATTACTATTAACATGATGGCTCTTATTTGGATACTTGGAACGTCGCAAACGTTACATCGACTTCAAGATATTTATTTGAAACTCTGACTCTGTTCTTGCGATTCCATTTCCTTTCCCTCATTGTATTATCGGAACAATCGTTAGAAACAATGAGATTATGTTTGTTATAACATATAGTATTATATGGCCTGTGTTCAAATAATGCTGTGTCTCTTGAATAGTCTCTTTCTTTACATGTCTGTCCAGTATTACTGACAGTGTCCGCTTGCTACTAATCGTGCAACTGGTTTGATTGGGGACTAGGATTATCTGACACAAGATTGGGCACTAAGGATTTTTATTTCAAGTTCCAGGGCTCAAGATACATTTCATTTTGCGAGAGTCGGGTGCTGAGTCATGTCGGTCGTGAGGCGCTGGAGATTGTGGGGTTTTGTGAGAGTCGTTGCGGGAATCGATTCGGTGATTCTCGTCGAATCTTGAAGCCTGAGTTCCCATTGTCGAATGGCGATCTCCATCACTTCATATCGGTACTGTCGTTATTTCGGCGACAATTGTGTCTGTTTCTTTGCAATCACTCAATGTATTTTGCAGAATGGACTTCCCTGTTCGATGACTGCACAGATATGCAAATGCAGTAGCCTGAACCTTCAGCTATAGTTTGCTTAAATATCCAAGGATACTTCCGTCCGTGGTCAGATCTCTTTGGAGAAATTTGGGATGCGAGCCTTTGGCTGGCCTACTTGACAGTACTTGTGGCATGTCACCATATCCGTGTGACCTAGCATGGTCGCAGTGTTGAAATGATTCATTGGCTAGCCAGTGTCTCAATAAATTTTCAGTCAACAATGTTTATACTTTTGATGATTTTGATGTTTGACATTTCCACGTGTTCACTGTAACAAATAGACAACATCTGAACTGTTATCCTCAGATATTAGTGTTTGTAGATACATTCAAATTACGAATTTAAATGATACAAAATGGTGAGCTTAAAAACATGTATGGCCAGCCATAATTGTTCCATACTAGTACAAGGGTATCAGTGCCTCAAAGGCTCAATGACCTACGAACTGACTATATCAATATGGCGTAAATTTTCACTGATACCGACATACTTCTGCGCTTTCAATCCGTGAATAGTCAAGGTGAACTACTATGCATTTATATTGTCATGTGCCCCCCATGCACTGTCAATAGCCTTTCCAACAGAGTCCATCACTTGGCTCTCTACCTTCTATTTCCACATAGAAAGATCAAATGTCAAATAGCCTTCACTCATGTATTAAGCACAGTTACAGGAAATGCATTTATATTGCGCAGGGCCGCTGCCACTATAATTTCCATCAGAGACCAACACATGGCTCTTTTCCTTCTATTGCCTCATATCCAATTGATTATCGGGCAAACAACAGAAAGGACAGCATTTGTATTGTCACACATATAAAGTGCAGTTACATGAACAGTGTTTCTATTTATATTGCGCACAACCACTGCAGGCCTGCGTATTGGAGGTGAACGACGGTTCGGTTCACCTGGAGGTTGTGAAATCTAGGTCGCGTCAAAGTTGTATGTGGCTCTCGTGATACTGAATATAACAGTTTGTGTACCTATGGGTACCTAAGCACAACCAGACAACCGACAAATACGTTACGGCTTCAGATTTATTTTGCATTCGGCAGGCCTGCCAGTGCCAATTTCAAAAGAGTCCAAAACATGGCTCTTCTCTTTCTATTATTACGTATCCATGATTATCTGGTAAATAGAAAACCTATATGAATAACACAAATGAAAGCATTTGTATCATCACACATATAAAGCGCCGTTCCCAAAGAAGCCTTTATATTGTGCATGACCACTGCCCAGTACCAGTGACTGGCGGGGTGCTACCATCGTTGATTTGGAAAACAAATCTTCAAGGGCGAATGCCACAGCTCCTGAGCCTTAGGGTGGGGAAGACTCATCATGTGCCACTAATAGTGCACCAGCCAACCAGACTTCAGTTCTTCCCAGATGTAACCGCAGCTCGAGCTCTCATTTGCTCTCGCAATTCAGAAGACGGATGTACTTGCGCCTGTATAATCATCAGTTGTGTTTTTCTCAAATTCAATGTCATTGTGGGATAGACCTCATAACATGCATGTTCCATGGCACTTTCACATTCCCATAATTTAACTGCGATGGGAACGATTTTATATATACCTTCCAATAGTTTAATATTGAATAAATGATTACTATGACCATGCACCTTCTGTCAAGAGGGAACAGTGCACAGTTTAATATTCGTGAATTAGAAAATTACAATTGCTTAAGGCTGCGTGAACAATTGCTCCTGTCTCCTGGGAAGGACTGAGACTTCTGACTCTTCCCCACGGTCCGTGGCCCACTCCATTACGTGAGTGGGTCTTTTCCCCCTGGAATCATACTCCCTCGGGATATTCCAGGCCTGCTCCACCATCTGCGGACTTTCTGTAAGTGTATAAAACGTTCTCCTCACCGTAAGCAAGGACTCCGCTATGTTCTTGCACAGGAGAAATCGGATCTCATCGTCCTCTTCGCCGAGAAAAGACAGTATCTTACCTGCGGTTTAATTTCAAGCAGGTAAGATCACGTGGCCATCGTAAATAACGGAATTTACCTTATTAACCTTGTTTTGCAATAACTAACAAATGTTTTGTATATTATGCTTGCTAATAACTAACAGAATGTCTTGTCTTGCTTATTGTCGAACGAGATTCGACTTTGATGGCCGTACGGGTTGCTCATGAATTTACGCGATATTGTCATAGTTGGTTGAGGGCCCATTGGTCCATGGTTTTACATTTTGAGCAAACGTACCAGTCTTAACTCGGGCAGGAACCATTCGGTCCCCCCTGGTCATGCTGCAAGCCCCGTCTTCTGCAGACCGTGGGAGGCAGGGTACCGTCCTCCGGAGATTCGGGCAACCAATCCTCCAGGACACAAGCACCCGCGCCTTTGGCGACTGTTCTGGGTGGGGAAGCCTCGTTGTCCCGTGCCGCACAAAGCGCACTAGCCAACTGGCCTTCTGACGCTTCCCCACGGCGCCGTGGCCCACTCCATTACGAGGGTCGGTCTTGTCCCCCTGGAAACGTCATCCCAAGTGATACGTCCAGGCCTGCTCCTCTGCCGTCAGGGGATCCTAGTGGTATGTCATCGACGTTTATGTCAGCGTGTCGGGACCACCTGCATTTGGGAGATTCGGTGGGGGGCTTTCCCTGGTCAAATGGATCCTTTCAATTTCCCTTTTTTCCGCCATTTTGGCCTTGGGGTGGGAAATAACACCTTAAAATCTAACTGCGAGTGCAATTGTTCCTCGTTCGAGCCATTCCCAGTGTGGGCTTCCCTCTAGTACCTTACCTCAACCTGATGCAGGCTGTTCTGTTGCTGGCGTCGATCCTGACATGCTTTCTAGTTTCTATAATTCTCCTGGCGTCTGATGGCTTTGACGACGATGAGCAAGGATCTCGGGCCGACGGTGGTTCCCACTGTCAGTCAAGGATTCTGTCGTTCCTAGGGAACTCGCTTTGCGTACGGACACGACACGGGTCGATCTCTTGGAAAAAACTTCATCACAGGATATGTGTCAAATCTTGTTACAATGTATTACACAAACTTTGCACAACTGTACCAGTCCTTGGGCTGTACCAGTTCGCGCCCCCTGGTCCTGCATCAGCAGACCGTGGCAGGCAGAGTGCCGTTCTCGGAGATTCAGGCAACCAATCCTCCGGGACAATAGCACCCGAGCCTTTGGAGGCTGTTCTGTGTGAGGAAGACTCGCTGTCGCGTACCGTCTATAGCGCTTTCTATTTGGGAAGATATAAATAGTAAATACCGCCATCACTCTCATCGCAGGACACGAGAGAAAAGCAGCAGCAGAAGAAGAAGTCTCTACTGCTCGGTTTCTACTAATAGCTGGCACGTATGGTATGGCACTGCCTGGGATGTTTATTCCAAAAGACAAGGGGGGAGGTACAAGCTTGAGCAATGCTGGAATCTGAATTTATGAGCTCTTTCACATAACATATCAAAGCCGATTCATGACTAAATCACATTTACATGAAATCTGTTTGGAAGAGTACATTCCCGTCAAACTGGAATATTAAATTTATTGCTCGTTGCCTCCTCCTGGGCTTGCATTCTATTCCATATAGTTCAGTTGAAGGGCTTCTCCTTGGCGGAAAAATATAATTTTTATATTAAAATTAGTTTTTCCTCAAGGGAAGCCCGAAACTGAACTATCATAGATCCCTCCCATGGCGGTGCCATTCCCAACCCCGCGACTCGCAAATCTTACTATTAAAAGTCGGAAATAAAACTGGCTAGATGAATTGTTAAGAGAGCGAGATTTGCACGGGACGCATCCATGCGTGAGCTAATCCGAGCACTGATTGACCGGAGTCGCTGATTGACCGGAGTAGGCTAATAAACGGACAATAAATTTTAACCCTCCTGATAACACAAGGCCGAGGATAATAATCCATATAGTTCAGTTTCGGGCTTCCCTTGAGGAAAAACTAATTTTAATATAAAAATTATATATTTTTCCGAATTTGTCGTTTAACAATAGCGACAAATTCAATTTATCGATACAATAATTACTGGTCGCCTACGCGTTCGTTTTTATAATTATCGTTTCGAATTCACGGACCGTTTCGTTTCAAACATATAATTGTTCGTGTTTTTCGAATAGGCGGCTGACTTCAAAATTTTTGAATATGAAAATCGATACGAGGCGCACATTTCGCCATAATCAGCCGCCATTTCAAGGCCTTACGAGGCGCATAGACTACTGTGAACAATTTATCTATGTAATTATTATAGAACCTATAAGGTATGATATAATTTGTCAGATATAAAAAATGCCGTGTGATTCTCTAACGGAAGTCTCCTAATTTCGTGGGAATTTATTTACGCGTGGACATTTATTTAGCAATAATTACCATCGCTACTGACGCTATCTATCATAATGTTATGAACAACATTCTTTCTCATAATACTTTGTTGTTTTATGGTTCTATACCACTGATCCAGATGTGTTGGTCACATTCGAACTTAAAGTTGATAACATTAACATCTTGGTTTATCAATGTCAAAACCAGATACCATTTCAAGGCCTTATGAGGCGCACAGATTATTGTGAGAAATACATCTATGGAATTATTATAGCACCTATAAGGTATGATTGAATTTGTCAAAAATGCCACGTGATTCTCCGCCGGAAATATCATAATTTCGTGGGAATTATTTTGACGTTTTAATGTGTGGAAATTTATTTAACAATAATTCCATCGCTACTGACGCTATCTCTCGTCATGTTATGAACAACGTGCTTTCACATAATACTATGTTTCAATACAAATGATCCAGATGTGTTAATCCCGTTTGACCTTGAAGTTGATTACAATCTACCCAAGAATACTGACAGTTGATTAGATCTTGGTTTATCAATGTCACATGCATAACAATAACTTCATATGACAGTAGTACCGTAGTGCTACGAATAAATCTCAGCCATGTCATAGAGGTATGTCGATTAATAGCTACCTTGTATATACCGCTATTCTCAAAGTGATTGACCAGAGAAACGGGGTGATACCCCGGTCATGACCGCGGTGATACCGGTAATAAACGGTAGCGGTATCGAGACGGTCATGGCGTGAAGTTACGGTATTGGGTGATGATACAGTGGTCTTTTAGCGGGCACCGCATTAATTTTGTGGAATACCGCGGTGATTTTCATGGAACTCTTTTAGGGGAGGTATTTACTCGCGCATGCTTGTTCGCGTTAACAAGCGGTATCGGTGGCGCGGTGTTGGAGGATACCGCGGTATAGTACCGCCATATTAACTGGGTGACACCACGTTATTGGTGGTTAATTACTTTAAGTATGGCGGTAGGTCTAATGAACAATAGCTGCGATTATACACCAGCCGGTTCAGCAAGCCGGTCTGAACCGGTGGGCTTGTAAATTTCTGAGAAGGATCCAGGGATGTTTTTCTACCTGCTACAGGTTTGGGCGCTCAAACTCTGGAGACCCTGGGGATAGTAATTATTAAAGTGGTTCTCCATTATTTCAACAAATTTTTCTAAGAGAAGAATAATTCAACAACTAAACATGAAAATCGGATGAGATAGTCTACTAGTATGATATAGAGCCTTTATTTGCACCATCTCTGGATCCTTCCCAGGTAGTATTTCTCGGTCGGATCTCTTCTCGGGCAGGAACAGTTCATGCTCCCCCGATTATGCCGCGGCATTAAATCAATTAGTGGGGAAGCGCCCGGTGGCGATGCAGGGGTACTTGGGACCCCCAGGACATTTGGTCCCACACCGGCGCAAGCGGTTCTGTGTGCTGAAGTTGCCAAAATCGCGTGCGAACGTAACGACACCGGCTGGGCGGCCTACGGCGACTTCGGCATAGGGCAGTGGCCCTATCCATGAGGTAGCAAGCCCGGTCCCCTTGGTCACGATCTATATAAAGACACGGCCTTGCCTGCCTCTCAGCCGTCTTGGGGTTTCTGCTGCAATGGCCTCTACCCATCGTTCTGCTTGGACAGGACATTCAGCTTGGTCGGGACCACCTGCATTTGGGGGGGGGGGGCTCACCCCGGTCCGATGGTGTTTTGTCGTCCATTATTGCAGGTCGTTCCGACGCTAGGGCAGAGAGCGACATGCTATCCTTACACCCCAAGGCGTCTGAGGCTTTCGATGACGACCCGTCTGCGCACAATACGTCAGACTGTGGGTCTTTTCGGTCGTCACAGTCTGGCATCGGTAAGGCAGAAGCTGCGGATCGTGATTTCCTATCCACGGATTATCTCATCTATATGCTTCTTCCTACTGAACTATGTACTCTCAAGCTCGCCTGGCTCGCCCTGCGCACTCGTACCACCGTCTTCAAAATGCATCGAGAACACGATCTATCTTACCTGTGATATACATTTCATAGGTAAGTGACACGACCCGCGACTGACACACTGGTCAATAGACTTCACACATGAATGAAGCACATTTACATGGAAAGCATTTCTCTTGTCACGTGCCACAACGACCCTGCCAATGGCCTGGCCGACAGAGTACATCTCATGGCTCTTCATACTACTATTACCAATATCAATTTGATTATCTGGCACATGGTAATAAAATTAACAGGGCACTGCACGCCTATAGACAATAGACAATAACGCGGGCAAAGACGTTTGCACTGTCCATCTCAGCTTTCTAGGAAGCTCATTGACTAGCGTTATAGACCTTTCTTTGCAGGCAGGGGACCACCCAGTCCGAGTGGATCCCAACCCCATGGCACCCGATCATACGGGCCTGAAACCATGCTGCCAACTCTGCGCGCTTCGGTATATGCCGGAATTGTCCTATCAACATTCGACAATAAAAACAGGCAAAGACGTTTGCGCTGTCCAGCTCAGCTTTCGAGGAAGCTCTTTGACTAGCCATCAAACCTTTCCTTGCAGGCAGGGACCAACCCATATGTGGGGATCCCAACCACATGGCACCAGCCGCCCAATCATAAGGGCCTGAGATCATGCTGACAACTCTGCTCGCTTCGGTCTATGCTGGATTTGTCCTATTTTCCTTCAACATGCCTTCAACAGGACCACTTAGGTCGGGGGAGCTCCTCTCCATCATGGCTCTTAAAATTCAATAAGTAACAACATTATAAAGGGATGTGTGTCCTTTACTAGGAGGATAAAAATTTTCATTTGTTTCCTTAATCAGCGAGCCTTTTTGGAGGGGGTCTTCCCCTAGTTTGCTGCATGCCTCACACTAACATATCACACACCTAGGTCGTTCTGCTGCATGTTTGGGGGGGAAAGTGACATGATGTTCTGGGCAGAGGCTCCGAACTGAATATTCCGCATGGTGACAATTTACCCGTGGTTATCATCTGATTACATTGTACATCATTTGAACTGATTTCAGTTGTCAAAGAGCCAAAGGGCCTTCTGCAATGATCTCATTGTGACTTATAGATCACCTTGATATATAATTTTTATATCATTTTTATATATTTATATCAGTCCTTCCCAGGAGACGGGAGTGATTGCTCTCGAACCCGTATGCACTCGTAATTTTCAATTCACGTGTGCTAAAATTCGCACCCGTCCTTCTTCACAAAATACTAATGGAGACTGTAATTGTTGGTTCAATATTGAACTATTTTAAGGTTTATTTAGATGCTTTACCATCTCAGTGCAACTATGGCATATTAAAGTGTAACTAGACATAGGTCTATTCCACAATGACTTTTGGTTTGAGCAAAAACCAAACTTACATGTACAATTATGGTATCGTATGGGTGCCATATTACACCCGTCTTCTGCATTACGGGAGCAAATAAATGCTCTCGGTGTGTTTTCCTCATGGGAAGGACTGTTTATATACTCGTAAGATTTGTATCACAGGATTTCTGTCGGATATCCTGTGATGCATAGGTACCTCAGAGAGGGCTCCCTCTGTTCAGATGGCTTGACTCCATTATCGTTGTACAACCTGTTTGGCCTAATGGGTTCTCAACTCAATCCCTGTGCCACAAATTTGGCTTTTTCTTTGGCGAATAGCAGTTAGTTAACTTAGGTTGTCTCGCCATCGATGGAGTGGGCCTCCGTCTGCAGGTCGTTCTGTCGCTAAGGCGGAGAGTGAGTTAGTCTCCTTCCTTCATGATCCTGCATCATGGGACCTTGACAGGTGGGACCTTAGAACAGACAGCTGAAGAAGACGACACAGAGAGGAACGAAGAGTTTCTTCTAACGTTATACTTGCTCGGTTCGCTCGCAACTATGCATTGGATGGCACCTCATGGGATGTTTGTTTCAAAACAAGGGGGGCGGTACACATTTGAGCAATATAGCACTCTAACTATATGAGTTATTTCACGTAAATAATCCTAACAGATTCATTAAAGTGTTCATATATGGTACAATCTGTTTTAGAAGAGTACCTTTACTCAAAATTTGGCTATTAACTTTATTGCTCGTGCCTCCTCCTGGGCTTGCATTCTAATCCATATAGTTCAGTGTGAGGGCTTCCTTTGGCGGAAATATGATATTTTTAAAAATATAATATATATTTCCTTAAAGAAAGCCTGAACACTGAACTATTATAGGGCCCTCCCATGGCGGTGCCATTCCCAACCCCGCGACTCGCCAATCTTCTGATTGAGTTGAAAATAAACTGGCTAATTCAATCTGTACAGTGAATTATATTGGGACTGCGCATGCGTGACTGATACCGAGGCAAGCCACTGACCATTAGTTACCGTAGGCGACCGACCAAAAAGTTAACCCTTTTCTGCTATGGTTTACAAACGCAGGACATCTATCCATATAGTTCAGTGTTCAGGCTTTCTTTAAGGAAATATATATTATATTTTTAAAAATATCATGTTTGGGGGAAAGTGACATGATGTTCTGTGCCGAGGCTCAGACCTGAATATTACGTATGGTGACCATGACAATTTACCCGTGTTTATCATCTGACTGCATTGTACATCATTTGTACTGATTTCGGTTGTCAACTGTCCGAATATTTCACTACAGTCGTTTAATTACATACATTATATAGACATGATCTGCGCGCCTTCATTTCTGACTAGGACTATGGGCTGCTCTCAGGTGCCTAATGGTCGTGAGGGCCTAATAATAGTGATGTGTGTGGATTTAGACTGAACATAATAGTCGTGATTGCAAATTTCGCTCTATGTTTCCATTCTAAATAATAGTGATGTTGGGAATTTTCTCCAGAATTAATACTCGTACCGCCACTATTGTTTGGCACCTGAGAGTAGTGGTTTGCTTTCTCAGTGGCTGCTCTGGTCACCTGCGGTATTCGGCAATGAGCTCCAGGTGCTTATGGCTGTTAGTCATGTTCTCTGAGGGGCTATATATATATATTTAGTGATACATTGGATCATGCCAGGGATCTCTGCTCTGGCTCCGACCATTGGATTGATGGGCGCAGCTTTGGTAGGGCCTTCTGACATGATCTCATGCTGACTTATATATCACCCTGATATATCTATTATATCATTTTTTTATTTATATACGCGAAAGATTTGTATCACAGGGTTTCTGCAATGATATCTTGTGATACATAGGTACCTCAGAGACATGTGATCACTGTTCTAAGAAGGAAGGCAGGACCAGTTCACGCTCCTCCAGTTACATCTCAATGGTTCAACCAGCTAGTGGGGATGCGTCTGGTGGAGTAGACGGGGTACTTGGGACCTCCAGGACATTTGTCCCCCACCAAACGCCAGCGGTTCTGGGCGCTAAAGCTGCCAACTCGCGTGCTCACGAATCGACACCGGCCGAAGGGCCTTCGGCAGCTTAAGCGCAAGGCAAGGCAATGGCCCTACCTCTACGGTAGCAAGTCGAGACCCCCTGGCCACGCTCTCAGATCAGACAAGGCCTTGCCTGCCACTCAACCGTCTTGGGGCTCGGAGAACAATGACCTCTTCCCACCCTCCAGCTTGGCCAGGATATTAGCTTGGGCATGACCACCTTGCAGCATGCGGTGGTGGGGTCTCTCTCCGATCCGATGGCTTGACTCCATTATCATTGTACAACCCATTTGGCCTAATGGGTTCTCAATTTGATCCCTGTGCAACAAATTGGGCATCAGGTTATCTGCCTTTTGCTTTGGCGAACAGCAGTTAGTTAACTCTTAATGTTGGTTGTCTCGCCATCTTCGGAGTGGGCCTCCTCCTGTGCAGGTCGTTCTGTCGCTAATGCGGAGAGTGAGTTAGTCTCCTTGCATCCCATGGCGGGTGGGACCTTAGAACTGACAGATGAAGAACGAAGAAGACGACAAAGAGAAGAACGAGTATCTTCTTCAGTTATACTTGCTCGGCTCGCTCGCAACTATGAATTGGATGGCACCTCCTGGGATGTTTCTTCCAAAACAAGGGGGGGGGGGGGTACACATTTGAGCAATATAGCACTCTAACTATATGAGTTATTTCACGTAACTATATACTCATAACAGATTCTTTAAGAGATCATATTTATATATTTACATACTAAGTGTTGTTATCACTAAATCCAGCATTCTGATTGGTCGGCGCCCACGTGGCTAGTTGCAGTTATTTCTCGGTGAATGCGCAACGGCTCATAACACCAAGCTCATAACAACATCGATACGTCATTGGGTTTGGAAAGATGAACGCGTAATGTTTTGGGCGCATTTGGACTCGCGCAGGATTGACTTAATACATCATCGGGTTTCAATATGAAGAGAAATTGTTCCTATTAACTTTTGCCAAGAAATTTGACCATCTGGTTTTCGTATATATCTGCTTTATTTATTTCACCTTATGTTGTTTTCATTTTATCCTTGGAAACTTAAAACTAATATGTTTAAATTGTCTTGCTTTAAATGTCGGCATTATTCATGTAATTTCGTTGATATGTGTTTGGAGATAGAACACCTTGCTGAACAATTTGGCTTTTTTCGTGATTGCTAAAGTGGTTTTGGGGTTTTTAAATCATTCCAAAGTTAAAAACTTGCACATTATGTCATTTTCTGTGCTATTTTAATAAAATAATTCAGCTGGTATTAAGATTTTCACATATAAGAGTACGAAAGCACTATTTCCAGTCAGGCATATTGATGGCCATTAGTTCCCATAGCTTACCATTGTCGGTTCGAGATAGAACATTATAGCACTTTAACCCTTTCAGTGCCAAGTCCGATTTTATTGATTATAATAATGTGATACATTGATGGAAAGAGCTCTTAGAGCTCTTTCCATCAATGTATCACATTATTATAATCAATAAATTTGAAAAATGATCAAGGAAATATGGGTTGATACAAAAATCAGACTTGGCACTGAAAGGGTTAATTTATGCGATCATGTGTTACAAAATAAATCAATTCATTGGCCCACAGTGGAGATAGAACATTAGACAGAAAAACTAATTCGGGAGATGGAACATATTTGCATGGCCTCTCATTCATATCTGGTATATGCAATACTCAATATCTTGTGTTTTTCGGACAGAAAATACTGCGTCAAATCGAATGGTACCGTTATCTCATTTTCCTGCCAAAATGGATAACTGGAACATTTTAGCACCGAGGCGACGATAGGTCTTTGTTGAGCTTATTATCTGAACATTTCCTTCCAATGCACATGAATCATTCTGCTCTTGTATTATCTGTTTTACTGTCGGTCATCGGCCTTCATTACCTGAACACCCATCCAAATGAATAATAGACGGTTCCAATGTATACTTTTATAACAGAGTAGGAGAATCCATTCACTATAGAAAGGGTTTATAAACTGCTCTTTTCATGGCCATTTTGAGGCTTTGCTGAATAAATCAGCCGGGTTATGTGCGATGTGCTGATATAACTTTCTTATCAGATTAGGAAAATTGTTGGAGATTAATGGGACTCTGACAGAGAAAATATATTTCTTGTTTTTCGATTTAGGAAACAACATTGTTGGAGATTACTGACACCCTGATTGAGATAGCGGAGAATGATGATGATGAAGATGATCAGAGTGATTCTAGACTGATCCTGCAGCAAATTGCTCTGTACGCATTGAAGATCATAGCACGTTTCCTGGGGAATAAACATCCTGTTAAATCTAACAAGGTGGGTACGTCGTGAAATCAGAAAATTGAGACTCTCATCAGTAAAGATTGGAGAGTTATGTGAGGAGCATTTCAAGCAATTATGTTGTCATTATTTATTACTTATCAAATATCAAAAACTGAACCGATTATTACACCAGAAGGCAATAATGTATTGAAAAATAGTTGTGAGCAGGATTCTGTGTGGCAAAACTTCCAGTGATATCAAAGCTGGTTTGATTCCCAAGATTTGTGATCTGGTAGTTTCTATGTTCAGGCACATGGTCCCATGGTGAAATTTACCCTCTGTTGTCTTTTCACCACTATTAAAATTTATGTCGTCATATGGGCTTGTAGCTGAATCGACACTAAACCCCAGCCAACCCTCCTAGTTGAAATTTTTTTATTAGAGATATATATTTCTTGTGAGACCATTATTATTTGATAAGATGAATTCCAGATCTGCCATTTCATAATTCCTGAGGTTTTTAATTTCTTTGAAAACAAAATAAAAAAATATCAAGTCCAAAATTCTTAAAAAAAAAAAAATTACCAAAATAAAGCAACATTGTTGATCAGTTAAAGATCGGGAGTAGCTGGTCGTAGGTTAGCGAATATATCCAATGCCTTCACTAAACATCTGGTTCCGTAATTCCTAGTTTTGCAATATTTATATGTGGATTCCCCAAAAAAGGTTTTCATTTATTTTGAATATATGACTATTGATGGTGCTACAATTCAATCTACCTAGATAGGGAACTCAGAACACATTTACCCACACATCCCATTCTCTGCAGTTATGAAAAATATGTATGTAGACAATTTCCCATAATATTATCAAATAAAAAAGGCCTGGTGCAAATGTTTCGCATTAGCTTCTAGAGACATTTCATCAGAGATAAGGCACATCTAAAAAAACTGATACCAGAAATATATGCTGATTATTTAACTTTTTCTTGTAGATTCTTCTGTCGGCGAACAAGATATTTGAGAGTTCTATCGATAAGCCTGCTATAATGGGTTGTGCTGTACTGTGTATCGGCGAGCTCTGTAGCTGTTTACAAACTGACGCAGTTGTTAACCTCACAAGCTTCATGAGCAAAATTGTCCAGCTGCTCAAAGATCATGATGTCTTGTTCAGGTTTGAGGAATATTCGTTTTTATTCGCCCGTTTTAAAAAGGGACATATTAGGTTTTTGATACATCTGTCCATCCATCTGTCCTTCCTTTCATTTCTGGATGATAACTTTAGACCTGATGTTGATAACTGCAGCTAGTGTTGGCTGATCACGACCAAACTTGATATGTGGCTGAATTGGATCAAAATACAGGCTGCTTGAACGGGGGATTTTCCAATGATTCTCACCTCTCATGGGCCCTTTTTCACTTAGATTTTCAATTTTATTGCTTTTCGGCTGAAACTCCCAAGTTTTTTTAGTTTTTTGAAATGCAATTTGAAATAAGCCAATGGGTGTATTATGCCACCATGGCAAGGCTCTTGTTTACACTAATGTTATGTTTATTCTGGATACCATCTAATTCAACAATGGGAATTCAACTATCCAATGGACAACACCTAGGTGGAATGTGAAACTGAGGTAAACATTATTCTGCTTGGGGATTAATAAGTAGACAGGAGAAGAGAGTTCATTGGTTTCTGCTGATGTGGTCACTGTTCATCTTATTTGTGGCTATACTTGTGATTTCCCTGAAAAACTAGCTGCTAATGTGATTGGTGCCCCGTTATGATGACTCTTTTTAGTTTTACCTTTGATAGTAACCAACAACTTGCAATCTTCCCATATTATTTTATCTCTCGAAATTTCTTTGAACTACTGCCTTTAAAATACCTGGGTCTTTCATTTCTTCAAATATTTTTGGCGGTAATATTATATCCAGACTTGATTCTATTATGGATCATTATGAATTGATCTTGTAAAGAAATTGTGGTTACTTTATAAAAGATTTGTAGATTTTTTTGTTTTGGTAAATATTGTGAATGCTAAGTTTAGAAGTCAGAATCAAACTTCATGGAGCTTATTTTGACACCATTAACCCTTTCTATACTAAATTCTCCCATTCAGTTATAAAAGTATACATTGGAACAGTCTGTTATTCATTTGGAGGGTGTTCAGGTAATAGAAGCAGACAAAAATACAGATAATACAATCTTGAGCAGAATGATCCATATTCATTGGAGGGAAGTGTTAAGATAATAAGTTCAACAAACATAAAATTGAACTTATTAGGCCAAAAAAAAAAGTGTTTTGATTCTCAGGCAATTTTTTTTGGAGAATCGATGAGGGAGCGAGGGTTTTATTTTTATTTTTTATTTTTGTTATGGGGGATAACGCCCATAGTTAGCATGGGTTATTATACTTTCCCAGGTTAAGAAAATGTAAGGAGAACATTGTTTTGATATAAACTAATGTATTCCACTATAAAGAATTACCATAATAAGATCGTTCTCAACATTGTAGATGGACCAGTTTTATCACCTGTTGTCACATTTAATGGGAAGAGAATATTTGCGTTTCTAATATTGTTTCGTAACAAGCATGTTTAACAACAGCAAACAGAGCTAAATATCCGGTTCAATTACTCAAATAAAAATACGAAAATTGATTACAATCGAAACGAAAAGATATATATAGTGATCTTCATAGAAAGTCTAGAATGACTTATTCTGTCATATCTGAATAAGTATTATGTACCTCAATACATGCCAGCCATAAAAACTTCTTCAAATATTAAACCAGCATACACATCGCAAATACGCACCATATTTCTTTCCGGTTTGCGTTCTGAAATTGTAAATCTCAGAATTGTTTACCTTTTCGAATTGATAAAATACCGAAATATTTGAACACATTTGACTTAATAAACTTGGGGTTTGGGCAGCTTGTGGTGACAATATACCTGGCAGTTATCGTTGCCTAGTGTCAGTTTTTTGAATACCAACACATACACCATTGTATGTCTATCATATTCGATGTTTGAAACATAACTAATTTCTGTTTTCTAGTTTCCTATTTTCGTGTTATCATTTGACAGCTTGGTCAAATTGAAAATAATAATAAAATGGTTCAACGCGGGCCTTTTTTCCAGACGCAGCTATGCCCGAGAATCAAATTATTTTTTTTTGGCCTTATCTGAACATTTCCTAAGGGAACTACTCATCAATGAGTATTTAGTATAGAAAGGGTTAAACAATCTGGACCATTGGAGGACTTTTTTTCTAGATTATGTCATTTCTGAGATGTTAGAATCTCTGACTTGAATGATTGTTGTTTTTTACAGTAACGAGCTGCTGCTAATCAGTGTAATAACAGCTACACATAAGATCCTCGAAAGCATGTCGAGATTTCTCAGTCCTTATCTCTGTGATCTGCTTACCCAGGTACGTAGATAAATAAACTTAGTATTTCTCATCTTACTAGCCAATTGTATTCATTCTATGCAGCATCTTGTGCAGCCAATGTACCTAGCTGGTATGGACAACGGAGAAATGTAATAGTAGAAAACCAGTTTGGGTCTTGCTTATTCTTCTTGATATCCTTATATAACTACATAGAATATTTCCTACCGAACTGATCAATATGGCACTGAAATCTCTTCTTCTTCTTTTTTTTTCTTCTTTTTTTTTTATAAATAATTTCCTAAAGGAGGAAAAAAAGAACCCATCTAAATATTAGTCACAATTTACTTCACTTAATGCTTTCTATACTAAGCAGATTCTCCCACTCAGTTTTACAGAGTGCATCAGAATGGTCTATTATTCAACTGGAGGGGTTTTCAGAAGGAAAAAAGGCAGACAAGAGATCATAAAAGTAGAGAAGGAGTCCTATTTATTGCATGGAAATGTTCAGATAATAAGTTCATGAAACAATCTGTTGTCGTTTGTTGAAGTTATTATCAGAACATTTCCTATAGGATAAATACTCATCAATGATGCTTAATAAAGAAAGGCTTATGCTAAGCCTATAAAAAGATTCATTGATAGTCCTAATTTAGTTGAGGGCAAACTCAGAACAGTCAATTTTGTTTAATTGCATAGTGTTGCTGCATGTTTTTTCTTTTGAAATTAACTGGATATGAATATTGCTGGTATTGCTATCACCAGGTCAGGCACATCCTGAATTCCACTATTTTAGTGGTATATGACCATTACCGTTTTGGCTGTGCACTGGTATGCGCCATCTTCTATTCCCGACACAAATAAAGGAAACATGAATATGTTATGGTCATAAACACTATAGTAGTGGAATACCACTATAATAGCGGAATTCAGGATGTGCCTGACCTGATCACAGCATCAGTCTACAAATATGAGTCTACCGTACTGACCCGCGTTTAGGCCCAGGGGGCCTTTGTTTTATTTGAGCTCAAAAATCCAAGTGGGCTTAAACTCGGATATGGCCCTTTGCAAACCAAAAATCCTAAGAAATCGGGATAGTAAAACTGATGAAAGCCGATCTAACGCCGATTATTTGGGAATTTTTTCAATTAAATGTGAATATTAAAATATTATAATAACACTTTAAGTCTTGTAGTTTTATTGGACAACATTCCCATGTTAAAATAACACTATTATGTAAGTAGTCTTGATTGACAGCCGTCTTGTTCCCAAAGTGTATTGCTTTGAGTCATGAATGCCCTGGTTATTATGTAAGCGGCAGTGTGGGTTATCTATAGTCTGACTATAGTTTATATCAATGTTCAGATTTAATCGGATTATGAAAACAATAAGCCCGGCGCTTTATTCGTGATCCATTGTCTACATAGAGGATGTTACAATGGCGACTAATTGCATGTTTAACAAAAGCCAGTGATTGTAATTATTTAACAGCACTGACAAGGCAGTTGTATTTCTACTAAAACGGCATTCTGAACCTGTGACCTCTGGGGGCAAACGGTGACGGAATCTGACGAGGTTTGCCGAATGCTAAAACGTATACAAAAGCACGTGTTTGAATATTTTGGTTTCGAGTGAATAAAGTTGACGCAATTTGGAAGACATTTTTGTTAATTGACAAGTTCCCCCTTCTGCTCCATTATGATACCCACTGTGTGTTTACATAACCAAGAGGCCAGTTCTTTGTGTTTGGCCACATGTAGGAACACACAGATCTACGTTGTCACTGAACACGAAAAATATGTTTTTACAGTACCGGTACTGTAGTTGGAACAGGTGGGCTTTGATTAAACTTAAAAGTATTGCACGCGCATATATATAGCCGCACATGGCTTTTAAAGCTATACGCTGTTAGCAAGTGGGTTCTATTGTATTTTATGTCTGTTAAACGTTTGGTTTCCCCAGGGAAGTATAATTGAATAAAGAAATGTGAATTTAAGATTCACTTTATTTTATTTCATTTAATATTATCACTTACCTACGAATTATAACTTTCCATTTTTCGTGGCATTCTCGCTGTCACCGATCGTTTGTGAATATACTTCTTGGAATTATTTATTTGGGGAGTATCATTAGCAAATACTTACTTAACACTGCTGAAATTGAACAAAATTTGGGGTGTGCTTAAACACGAATATACCCCTGTGCATGGAATTTGGCCAAAATATATGGGTGGGCTTAAACACGGTCATGGGCTTTGAACCGGGTCAGTACGGTACTTGTTTATTTCATTCATTTAATTTGTGGTTGTGGTAGTTTTGTTTGTTTCAAATAATTATGGATATAAACAGCTTAATATATTTAAATTTGTCTCAATTATATGTCTGATTTTTTTGTTTTGTTAGGAACTTAGGGTATGCCAGCTCCCATGATGCAACCTCTTTTGTAAACCTAATTTGTTGGATATAATTGTTACATGTTATTGGTGTCTTTGGGAGATAAAGGTGTTGCTTTCCATTTCAGATTTGCTCCCTGTCAAGTCAAGTTGAGGAAAGTGATGCTATCAAAAAGCCTGCTGTCTCAAACAGATTGAAAGCGGCCAGGTACGGGATATTTATACCTCAATTGCTTGCTTAACCTAACCCTTTCACTACTAAATGGATTTTTCCATTAAATTATAAAAGTATGTATTGGAGTGGTATATTATTCATTTGGAGGGATGTTCAGGTAGCAGAACACGATTTCACGGGTTCTAGGGGGTCTGAAAAATAAGTATCTGGGGGGGCATAACAGCCAGTGTAGCCTGTGTTGAATGTGTCATTACTGGTATGAATGTTTAATTATTTTACAAAACTGGGAAAGTTCTCAAAAAAGTGGAAAATTTGGATACGCAACAGGATTTTCGTATTCAGTGAAGGCCAACTGTGTTATTGGTTACAGGAAAATAGCCCGATTTCTCTCCCCTTAATTCTGTGATCTGCGCTTGCAAGACATTTTTTTCAAATTGATACGACAACTTTTTTTCTATTTCAAATATTTCTGAGCTCTAACATAGCTCTATCACGTGGAAGAAGCTTATTTGCTGACATTCGCTCTGTCACGGTCTGTTTTTGGGTTGAAAATGGTCAATTTGAATCAAATAATGGGTAAAATTGAGCGTTTTGTTTTTGCAAACCAAGGGGCATAACTCAATGACAAATTTTACAATGACACTAAAGTACAGACATATGCTTACACCTAAAATTTCTATCGAAACTAAAACATGCTTGATGGGACCTATGCCAAAGATAATCGCTCAGCATTGATTTGAAGTACAGTACACCCTCCAAGGTTGGCCAAAATTGCCAGTTAATAAAAGCCGACGACAGACAGACGAAAAGCTAATACAAGAGCAGGATTCATATTCTTTGGTGGGAAATGTTTAGATAATAAGTTAATAAGACCTATGGTCATTTGTTGAACTTATTAACTGAACATTTCCTGAGGGAACTATTTATCAGTGAGTATTTAGTATCAAAAGGGTTAATCTATTGGAAATCCATAAGAGTAACATATGTCCAAGAAATCATTACGTGTAGATTGAAATATTTCTTGAGTTTAATCGAATGGATTGCATCATTATTGTGTTAAGGGTTAACCTTTTCTTTACTAAATACTCATTGAAGAGTAGTTAGGGTCCTGTGAACAATTTGTTTCTGTTTGAACCAATTTTCGAACTAATTACACATTAATGTTCGCAAATCAAATTGAATATTGAATCAAACATAATCAAAGACCGGACAAAGCAAGAAAGTATATAACAAAGAGTAGTGGGAATGTTCAGTTTTATTTGCGGAAATTGTGACTGCTTGCCATATTGCATTCATAGGTCATAACTTCCCGATGAGACCACGATAAATCAATGCTATCTTCAGCCGTATAGGTGGATCACATGGTTGTGAAAAGAGAATTGAGTTACTGCTTGTCCGACTGAATGAATTATACATTATTCCAGTTCGCCAAATCCTATTACTTTGGCTGGGTGGTTCGTGTCTGGAATTGTTCTAATGTATACTTTACAATTAAGATGTTCATTAGCATTTTTTCACATTTGTTGAGTTCACTTTGCCTGCAATCATTTTCTGAATCGGGCGAATTGTATTCAAAATATTTACTGAGAATGGTTGAACAGCATTTACACCTAGCAGTCACCTTTGATTATTCTAATGATTTTAAGCCTTGAAATAGTGTGTCTGACACAAAACATTGCTATGTTTAGCACATGGTTACTATATTACAGTAATAAATCGGAAATTTGAATCGGGGGGGGGGGGGGGGGGGGGGGTGGGGGAACTACTCATCAATGAGTATTTAAATAATTCATTCAAGACTATTTTGTAAAACACTCAACGCATTGCGCGCTCGTGTTTGTAGAACGTCCCTGCCTTTCATGTATTATTTCACGTCACCAGTTCAATCATATGTCATTGTTTTGCAGGTCAGCGTTTGCCACAGTGATAGAGACCAGGGTATTACTACCTGCAATTATGTCAGCTTATGATGAACAAAAGGTCTGTCTTAGATTAGAATGTTAGGTCACACAATGGTTAGTGTCTTGAAATAATGTGTCTGTCATTTAGTGACGCTATCCTGCATGGTGGGCTAGCATCACCAAATTCCCCTTCTGGGAACCTTATTCTAATTAGGCCCCAACTGCTATGGGAGAGATAGAATCAGATTGAAGTTCCCCACTTGAATTAATGGTCTGATTGGCCAATGACTTTACCTTCTCTTCTGAATAACAATATGGTGCATTACATCTTGAAATTTTAGAAAGTGAAATGGCCACTGGTACTGAAATTAACCCTGTGTTTGAAAGTTGAAGTTTGATGTTAAAAATGTCATAAAAATTAATGGCATATACTTTATTAAATTTTGTCCAATCTACATACATCCATTCAATTACTTTTTGTATGATACTTTAATTTCAATTATAGAATTTAAATAAATTTTTATGCCCCCGGAAAAACAAATTTGGGAATATATAATGTTTGTCTTTTCTGTCCGTCCGCCTGTCTGTCTGTAAGAATTTTCATGTCCACTCCATAAAATCGTGATGCTTTATTGGATTCTGTTGAAACTTGGCGTAGTTGTTTCTAATGAGGAGATTATGTGTTGAACACAAATTGTTGAATATTTCCGCTAAAGGAAGCCGTTCACACTGAACTATATGGATAGATGTCCTGCGTTTGTAAAACCATAGTAGAAAAGGGGTTAACTTTTTTGTGGTCGTCTACGGTACCTCACGGTCTTTAGTGGCTTGCTCGCATTAGTCACGGATGCGCAGTCCCCATATAACCGACTTAATGCGCCAGTTTATTTTCTGCTACCACAGAGAGAAGTCATAAGGGAGTATTGTTCCGAATTTGTCGTTTAACAACTAGACAACAAATTCAATTTATCGATACAATAATTACTGGTCGCCTACGCGTTAGTTTTTAGAATTATTGTTTCGAATTCACGGACCGTTTCGCTTCAAACATACAATTGTTCCGTGTTTTCGAATAGGCGGCGGAATTAAAACTTTTCGAATCTGAAAATCGACATTTCGCCATAATCAGCCGCCATTTCAAGGCCTTACGTATGTAATTATTATAGAACCTATAAGGTATGATATATTTTGTCAGATATAAAAAATGCCACGTGTTTTTTACCGGAAGTCTCCTAATTTCGTGGGAATTTATTTACGCGTGGACATTTATTTAGCAATAATTACCATCGCTACTGACGCTATTTATCATAATGTTATGAACTACATTCTTTCTCATAATATTTTGTTGTTTTATGGCTCAATACAACTGTCCAGATGTGTTGGTCACATCTGAACTTAAAAGTTGATTACAATTTACATCTGGGTTTATCAATTCAATGTAAAAACAGTAGTGTCATTATTACTTTAATATATTGACAGAGATTGATATTGGACAAGTGTTATAATTATGTTCATGGTTTGATTCTCGTAACGGAGCATCACCTTCAATGTAACAATCTCAGCCATGTGCTAGCGGACCGGTGATTGCACCCTGGTCAGGGTATTCTGACAGAAATCTTAAAAGTTGATTACAATTTACATCTGGGTTTATCAATTCAATGTAAAACAGTAGTGTCATTATTACTTTCATAAATTGACAGAGATTGATATTGGACAAGTGTTATAAGTATGTTCATGGTTTGATTCTCGTAACGGAGCATCACCTTCAATGTAACAATCTCAGCCATGTGCTAGCGGACCGGGGATTGCACCCTGGTCATGGTATTCTGACAGAAATCAGAACTCGGTCCGATACCAAGTTTGTCAGGCTAACAAGTCCCATTTGAGATTACTGAATAAAATCCGAATGCAAATGCCGATTTTCCCCATTACAACACTTGTTCAGGTATGTTGTCGTGGGTGCACTACGCTGCACATGTACACACCTAGGTGTGTGCATGTTAGAGAACACTACTGGAGTCGCTAGATCTCATCTAAACAACATGCTTTCACAAAATACTTTGTGTTTTCTGTTTTAATACTGTCACACATGTCTCCTATGATTTAGATGTGTTGGTCGACGCTTGAATTTATCAGACTACAGTTTATCAATATCAGAAAAATAATGACTGTTGTCGTACTATATTTCCTACAGAGACACGTTACACACTGAACTATATGGTTTACCCTCGCTTGCGTGTTTGTCCAGACGTATAAGGAACCTCTTTCCGTTAATAATGATCAAAAACGGTACGGAATATCTTGAGTACGAATTTTGAAATTAAATATTTTAACCGGAAGTGACCTTCTGTCAGTCTCGTGTCACGTGTACCTTGCCTACAAATTGGATTGTGCAGGTAAGATAGATCTTTTTCTCGTTATACGTGGTCCTAGTCGGACGTATTAAGGGAAGTCCTCAAAAAACATAACTTTTTTTCAACAAAAATAAATTGTTATCATGTCTTGTTTAGTCTGCAACGCGGCAAAAGCGGAATTCGATGATCACATTCTGTGTGTTCGGTGCGCAGGTTGCGCACCGGAGAACCGTTGCATAGTTTGCAAAAGCTGGGTACGTTCACGATTTTTCTTCGTGGACGGTCTTGCTTCTTCAAAATTAATTGGTCAGGATCAGTTCTCGGGTAGGAACAGCTCACGCTCCCCAGATTACGCCTCGGCGGTTAAATCAATTATTGGGGGAGTGACCGGTGGAGATGCAGGGGTACTTGGGACCCCCAGGACATTTTGCCCCCCACCGGCACAAGCGGTTCTGTGTGCTGAAGTTGCCAAATCGCGTGCGAACGTAACGACACCGGCGGAAAAGCCTACGGCAACTTCGGCGCAGGGCAGTGGCACTACCCATCGAGGTAGCGAGTCCGGTCCCCTTGGTCACGATCTATATAAAGACACGGACTTGCCTACCTCTCAGCCGTCTTGGGGTTATGGTTCAATGGCCTCTACCCAACAACCTGCTTGGACAGGTCATTCAGCTTGGTCGGGACCACCTGCATGGGGGGGGTCTCACCCCGGTCCGATGGCTCCACCCCCTTTCGGTTATCCAACCCCGTTTTGGCCATGGGGTTCTCAATGTCCACCCTGGACTCTGAATTGGAACTCAGGTTCTCAGCCTTCCACTCAGGTAGTTGGCAGTAATTTAAATCCCCATGCCGAGGAGTTTACCCCTCGATCGAGCCATCGCCAGGGTGGGCCTCACTCCACTGTTTTGTCGTCCATTTCGGACTCTGCAGGTCGTTCCTACGCTAGGGCAGAGAGCGACACGATATCCTTACACCCCAAGGCGTCTGAGGCTTTTGATGACGACGCGTCTGCGCAAGATACGTCAGACTGTGGGTCCTTCCAGTCTTCGCAGTCTGGCATCGGTACGGTAGAGGCTTTAGATCGTGATTTCCAATCTACTGTAGATTTGATCTCCAAGCTTCTCCTTCCGAACTATGTCCTACTCCACAACATGTTAAAAAACCTCGTATCACCTCCAGTGTTGACGGCATGCTAGGCGAGCCCTCTGTTTCTGAGAGAAAGTCGGTACCACAATCTCCGTTAGTAGCTTCCACGTTCAACCATTATAATGACCTGCTCAGTGAAGCAAATACTCATTGGGGTGATAAACTGCCAATTAACGGAAATCGCACTTCTACAGGGTTTGACAGGCAGTGGTATAATTCGGAAGGAGCTCCCATTCCATTAGAAAAACTACCATAGTTAGATAAGGATGCCGCCTCTATCGGCGCTTCCCTTCCAAGAGATGTTTCTTTTACTATAAAACAATATCAGAATCTTCAAATGGCAAATAAGGATGTCATCAAGGCTCTTTCATTAGCTGATCTCTCCTCGTCTGCAATTTATATGGGAGCTCACCCGGATCGGGTTGGAGATATAAAGGATCTCTCGAAAGTTCTCTCTAGATGCATATCTCATGCCATGTCTAGCACTGTACTTATACATCACAACCTGGAGGTGATACTGCGGTCAGCGTCGCTACAGCATAGCCAGGTTCTAAGACCACATCATAAAGATATGCTTGTAAAGGAACCTGTGGGTATCAAGAGTTTGTTCAATAACAAATTAGCAGATCTACGCGAAACACTCGCTACTGAGGCACAGTATGGCGCCCCAAAACGCTCCAATGATTCCATGGCTAAAGCCACGCATAAGCGCAGACAGAGTGTCGTGCATTCAGGAGAGCGCAAGAGAGTAAGACTCTCAGGTCCGCCAGTGTCAGCTAACCCAGCGTTGTCATATAACCAAAAAAAAACAGCGCCAGTATGAGCTTCAAGCTAATGCTCATCAAATGGTTGACAATGCTCGACAAGCTTCAGGATATTCTGCCTCCCAATACACTCCTACCTACACTCCTACCGAGAGGTCAGGTAAAGGTTTCTTCACTGCCCGAGCTAGAGGATCGAGGTCTAGAACCCGTTCCTCTCAGCGTCGTTTTTGACGCCCTACATCCGCAGCCTGTAGTAAGTCCGGTGGTCGGGGGCGAATTTCACTTCATGCCGAGGCATGGCAGCCATTGTTTCACAAGAACCCATGGCTGGAAAACATAGTCTCCAGGGGTCTCTTTCTGGTTTTCGAGTCCCCCCCTCCACTAACTACTTATCCAACACCGACCACAGTGCCACGCGACAAAATCAAGGCACATTTGTTGGATCAAGTCATTTCAGAACTAGTCACAAAACAGGCTGTGGAAGAAGTTTACAACCAGAACAGTCCCGGGTTTTATTCAAGGCTGTTCCTGGTCAAGAAACAAAACGGAAAATTCCGTCCAGTGATAGATCTGTCTGCTTTGAACCGGTTTCTCAATCCTCCCCACTTTTCTATGGATACGGCAAAGACAGTCAGAGCGGCGACCCTACCTCACTCTTATGGAGTGAGTGTCGACTTACAGGACGCTTACAGTCATCTGTTGATTCAACAGGCTTCTCGACGGTACCTCCGCTTCTCTTATCGGACAAAGATATACCAATATCGAACAGTTCCGTTCGGACTAAATCTCAGCCCTTGGGCATTTTGTCGCACAATGGAGTCTGTCCTCGCTTTTTTCAGGAAAACAGCGTCTTCTGTCGTCATGGGGTATCTGGATGATCTATATCTAAACCACAACAACCCATCAATTTTAGAAAACGACCTGCAATCCCTAGTTCACCTTCTGGGTGCCCTGGGATTTCTTGTCAACTGGGAGAAGTCCAGTCTGCTCCCTTCTCAGACTTTTATCCATCTAGGGATGTTTTTTCAAACAAACATGGATCTGGTCTCACTACCACTCCAGAGAGCCGAAATAGTTCGGACTCAGGCTCTTTGGACGCTCCGCCAAAACTCAGTCACAGCACGCAGCTTCATGAGGTTATTGGGGCTGGCAAATGCCGCCAGCGAATTAATTCATCTCGGTCGTGCTCGTCTGCGGCCGCTACAACTGCATCTCCTTGCACACTGGCATATGGCTCACGATCATTTGGAGACCCAGATTCCGGTCACCGGGAAAATTGCTCTCCACATTGCCCAGTGGACATCTCTGCCGTGGTTACAATCAGGAATTCCACTCAACAAAGTGTTCCCTACCCTAACCCTGACAACCGACTCCAGCTCTCAGGGTTGGGGCGGGGTGTTGCTTCCGGCACATCAGACGGTTTCGGGCATATGGCCGAGTCATCTGTCCTCATCTCACATCAATATCAAAGAAATGATGGCAGTGATCTGTTCAATATACCATTGGCAACTTCTGTTAACGGGTCAAACTGTTCTTGTTCTGTCAGACAACTCCACAGTGGTCAGCTATATCAGGAAGCAAGGGGGGACCCACTCAACTCAGTTGTGTGCCCTGACTCTTCAACTGCTCCAGTGGTGTCAGGATCATCAAATCCTACTACAAATTCGTCATATACCGGGGTCTCTCAATGTAATAGCCGACAGCCTGTCCCGACGGGGAAAAGTAATTCCGACCGAATGGTCTCTCAATCCACAGATTTTTCACCGTCTCTGTCTCTTATGGGGGCAGCCGGAGATCGACCTATTCGCAACTCGCTTCAATGCGAAGTTAACAAATTTCATCTCTCCTTGTCCCGATCCACTGGCATCAGCAGTGGATGCACTGTCTGTCTCTTGGAACGACATCTTTGCGTATGCATACCCTCCAGCTTCCCTGGTACCTCATGTACTTCGGAAAATAGGGTCATCACGGTGCAAAGTGCTCCTCGTATGTCCCCTCGATCCGACGCGTTCGTGGACAACAATGTTACGTCCGTTGCTTCTGGTCCCTCCAGTCAGACTACCGACAAAACACATCGACCTCATCGGTCAAGGCGTTCCTTTGGTTCCGCACCCTCATCCAGCCGGTCTCCTCTTACACGCTTGGCTTTTATCCGGTCCCGTCTCAGGAAACTGGGTTTTTCCCGATCAGTCGTGGAGAGCCTTACTAAGTCAAGGAGGGCGTCCACTATGAAGCTCTATCATGCTCGTTGGAATATTTATACTACATGGTGTGTTTCCACTGGTGCTGATTTTTCTAATCCCTCTCGCAGGTCAATCACACAATTTTTGCAATTTTTGTTCGACGATAAGAATCTCTCCCCAGCTACAATTAAGGGATATCGGTCGATGTTGTCCCGGACTTTCAGTCATGACGGTTTAACATGGATTGGAAAGTGCCAGGTGTTGTCAGACCTACTTTCTAGCTTTTCGCTATCAAGGCCTCGTAGCCGTTCCTTTTCACCTCAATGGAATTTGGGATGGGTTTTGACCTTTCTTGGGGGGGCTGCATTTGAACCATTGAATCTCTGCTCTTACACCAACCTCACTTTAAAAACAGTGTTTCTCTTAGCGTTCGCATCAGCTAGACGTGTGAGCGAACTCCATGCCCTGTCAGTGAAGGATGAGTTTCTACGGATATCATCAACGGCTGCAGAGCTTCTTCCTTGTCCCGGGTTTTTAGCTAAGACACAGCTTCCAACTAAATATCCCTCAGTCATTCGAATTCCAGCACTGCCCCCTGATAGCGACTCTCATCTTTGTCCCGTTCGAGCCCTCAGAATTTACATTCGTAGATCAAAGGTCAGAAGGCGGGGTCAGTCTCGTCTCTTCCTTTCTCTCGCCACCCGCTTCAGAGACATTTCAAAACGAGCGATTTCACGCTGGATAAAACGTGTCATACTTATGGCCTATGAGGAAATTGCTCCTCATCACAGACATTTGCTCAATATCCGAGCTCACGAGGTTAGGGCAATTTCTGCTTCTTGGGCATATCAGAACTCTGTGGCTCTTCGTGATATCATGTGGGCCGCATATTGGTCTCAACCTTCCACATTCTCTTCCTTCTACCTTCGAGATCTCCAATCTCAGTCAGATTCAATCTACCGCTTAGGTCCGCTTGTTGCTGCTCAACAAGTGGTTTCTCATTAGATTACTTTTGTTTTTAATTCATCATGCACCATCTCCTACCAGGTTCTTTTGTTTTCTTTAGGATTAGTTTATATTAGTTTATATTCTCAGTCTCGTGGCCACCTCCTGGGCTTGCCATATAGTTCAGTGTGTAACGTGTCTTTGTAGGAAATATCCTATTTTCATAGGTATAATATATATTTCCTATAGTAGACACTTACACACTGAACTCTCAGGGCCCTCCCGGCCCACCCCGCGCACTCGTACAACCGTCATCAAGATGCACCGAGAAAAAGATCTATCTTACCTGCACAATCCAATTTGTAGGCAAGGTACACGTGACACGAGACTGACAGAAGGTCACTTCCGGTTAAAAAATTTAATTTCAAAATTCGTACTCAAGATATTCCGTACCGTTTTTGATCATTATTAACGGAAAGAGGTTCCTTATATGTCTGGACAAACACGCAAGCGAGGGTAAACCATATAGTTCAGTGTGTAAGTGTCTACTATAGGAAATATATATTATACCTATGAAAATAGGATGATTAGTTAGTGTCATTAATTTCAGACAGGGATTGACATCTGACAGGAGTCAGATTTCTGTTGAGTACATGATTCGATTCTCGTACAGTGCTTCAACTTCACTGTCAAAATTTATAACTGCTAGCATTTAATGATTGCAAGCATGACACTAAAATTAATCGTGATGACAGTTTCACTATAATTCCAGATTTTAGTTATTCTGAATTGTATCCAAAGATTAACCCATCCTTTCAAAATTGCTGGGTTGTATCTCGACCAAATGGTGTCTCCTTCCGGAATACAAACATAATTGCTTTCCTTCCTGTGTAGGTTTACTGAAAAGAAGCAGGGGGGGTCTGGATTACTACGATTCTGGATATGGCTCTAATTGGGACACAAAAATTACAAATCATGGGTGCTCCGGTTTGCATTCTCTAGAGTAAGGCAAGAGGCTTATCGTCACTCTGACGGTGTTTACTCATGGTTTCACTATCTAAAAATATATTTGAAGATACTTTGGTTTGAACAACCTTTCCCCTTCTTGATTCAATTATGTGAATGATTCCAGCCTGACAGGTATTTAGAGTCGTGGTGACTTGACCCCTCCAGGTAACTGGTCCACTGGCAATAACTGGCGACCGTGGCCTGGATGACGCTCCCCAATGAATAACGATATAATAGCAGTGGTATTCCAAGACGAGGAAGGTGGGGGAGACATTATTTATGACAAGTAACCATATCAAATGTGAGCTTGGTACAAGAACAGGCTGTACATCCAATACAGCATGTATTGTTCATAAAGGGCATGGTAGGTATTTTGAAGGTATTCATGGACTAGTTGGTGTCTCAATGAATTTTAAAAATATACGTGTCCCGACCTTTCATACCGTTGATATGGCGAATATACTTCACACACGAATGAAGCATATTTACATGGAAAGCATTTATATTGTCATGTGTCCCACGACCACTGCCAATAGCCTTTCCGACAAGAGGCCATCAGCATGGCTCTTCATACTTCTATTGCCCATATCAATTTGATTATCTGGCACATAGACAATAAAACAGGCAAAGACGTTTGCGCTGTCCAGCTAAGCTTTCGAGGAAGCTCATTGACCAGCATTACCGACCTTTCCTAAGACGCAGGCAGGGGACCACCCCGTTCGAGTGGCATCCCATCCACATGGCACAGATGCCCGATCATAAGGGCCTGAAGCCATGCTGCCAACTGCGCATTTCGGTCTATGCTGTCCTCTCTTCCTTAAACATGCCATAAGCGGGACCACTTAGGTCGGGGGAGTTCCTCTCTATCTTGGCTCTTCAAATTAAAATAAAACAACATTATAAAGGTATGTGTATCCTTTACTAGGAGAATGATAATTTCTTTCCTTTCCTTCCTAGGGGAGCCATTTTTAGAGCGGGTCTTCCCCTAGTTTGCTGCATGCTTCACACTAACCGACCTATCACACACCTAGGTCGTTCTGCTGCATGTTTGGGGGGGCAGAGGCTCGGACCTGAATATTCCGTATGGTGACCGTGAAAATTTACCTGTGTTCATCATCTGACTACATGTTACATCATTTGAACTGATTTCGGTTGTAGAAGGCGCACCTTCATTTCTTAGAATCGGATCGCGGTGGGTATTCCGCTGGGAACGCGGACTGCTCTCAGGTGCCTAGTGGTCGTGATGGCCTAATAATAGTAATGTGTGTGGATTTAGGCTGAACATAATACTTGTGATTGCACATTTTGCTGTATGTCTCCATTCCAAAGGATGGTGCTCGTTGGGAAATTTCTCCAAAATTAATACTCGTACCGACACTATTGTTTTGGCACCTGAGAGTAGCGGTTTGCTTTCTCATCGGATGCTCTGGTCACCTGCGGTGTTCGGCCATGTTCTCTGAGGGGCTATATATATATCTTTAATGATACATTGTGCCAGGGATCTCTGCTCTGGCTCCGACCATTGGATTGTTGGGCGCAGCTTTAGTCGGGTCTTCTGACATGATCTCATGATGACTTATATATCACCATGATATATCTATTATATCATTTTATATATCTATATATGCGAAAGATTTGTGTCACCGGGTTTCTGCAATGATATCTTGTAAAACGGTGATACATAGGTACCTCAGAGACATGAGACATGTTCTCTGTGGGGTTGTATATCTATATTTAGTGATACGTTGGATCATGACAGGGAGCTGTGATCTGGCTCCGCCCATTAGATTGATGGGCGCAGCTTTGGAAGGGCCTTCTGATATGGTCTCATGAGGAAAACTTAATATGTATATCCCCCGGATATATATATTATATCATTTTATATATATATATACGCAATGTGTATATTGTGATACATAGGTACCTCATGGACATGTGAACGTGTGATAACTGTTCTAAGGGCAGGACCAGTTCACGCTCCTCCGGTAAATACGTCTCGACGGTTTAACCAATTCGTGGGGATACGTCTGGTGGAGCTGCAGGGGTACTTGGGACCTCCAGGCCATTTGGCCCCCACCAGACGCTAGCGGTTCTGGGCGCTAAAGCTGCCAAAAATCGCGTGCGTACATATCGACACCGGCTGGATGGCCTTAGGCAGCTTAAGCGTAGGGCAGGGGCCGTACCCATGAGGTAAAGCGCCGAGTCCCCCTGGTCACGATCGCAGAACAAAATGACGACACAGCCTTGCCTGCCACTCCTCCGTGAAGGGATCGGAGAAAAATGACCTCTCCCCACCCTCCAGCTTGGCCAGGATATTAGCTTGGGCATGACCACCTGCAGCATGCGATGGTGGGGGCTCCCTCTGATCCGATGGCTTGACTCGCTTATAGTTGTATAACCCATTTGGGCTAATGGGCTCTCCATTTGATACCTGTGCCATAGATTGGGCATCAGGTTATCTGCCATTTGCATTGGTGAACAGCAGTTAGTTAAACTCTTAATGTTGGTTGTCTTGCCATCTTTGGAGTGGGCCTCCTCCTGTGCAGGTCGTTATGTCGCTAAGGCGGAGAGGGAGTTAGTCTCCTCGAATCTCGAATCGGCTGGATTCTTAGAACTGACGGATGAAGAACAGAGAATTGCTCGGTTCGCTCGCAATTCTGAATTGAATGGCACCACCTGGGATGTTGCTTCCAAAAACAAGGGGGGGAGGTACATGTTTGGGCAATATAGCACTCTAATTATATGAGTTATTTCACTTACCTAATCATAACAGATTCATTAAAGAGTTCATATTTAGGTACAATCTGTTTTAGAAGAGTGCATTCCCTCCAAAATTTGGCTATTAACTTTATTGCTCGTGCCTCCTCCTGGGCTTGCATTCTAATCCATATAGTTCAGTGTGAACGGCTTCCTTTAGCGGAAATATGATATTTTTAAAAATATAATATATATTTCCTTAAAGAAAGCCTGAACACTGAACTATCATAGGGCCCTCCCATGGCGGTGCCATTCCCAACCCCGCAACTCGCCAATCTCCTGATTGAGTTGAAAATAAACTGGCGCATTAAGTCGGTTATATGGGGACTGCGCATGCGTGACTAATGCGAGCAAGCCACTAAAGACCGTGAGGTACCGTAGACGACCACAAAAAAGTTAACCCCTTTTCTACTATGGTTTTACAAACGCAGGACATCTATCCATATAGTTCAGTGTTCAGGCTTTCTTTAAGGAAATATATATTATATTTTTAAAAATATCATGTCAAGGTCATTCTCTCAGTTAAGTCACCAGACATTACCCTTCGTGTTCGCTCCAAAATTTTTGTGTACATCTCATGATTTCAACCAAACAAGGTGTGATGGTTGAGCTAAGGGTGACAGTATGTTCCGATATGTATGCATTGTAGTTTGTCACAGGTCAAGGTCACAGGGTGCTTTCAAACTTGGACTTCATCTGCACAAGTCGTATTTTCTTGCACCCTTCGTGTATGCTCCATAATGCTGCCACACATAGCACATACAAATTGTTTTCCAATCGTTCAAGGTCACAGGTCAAGGTGGTTCTCTCAATAGTAAATCTGATAAGTTTTTCATGAAAGTATGGTGGTATTATATTCGAACATACTTCATGGAATGAAACATTACAAATTATTGGAGGTCGGGGTATAAATTGCTTCATGTCGGGGGGGGGGGGGGGGGGGGGGGGGGGGGGGGGGGGGGGGCATAGTCACTGGGAATTTCTTGTTTTTGGTATTTTCTAAAATATAATGTTAGGCTGAATTCTAATTGTTTCTCAGGCTGAATTCTAATTGTTTCTCAGTCTGGTGAGTCTTGGGAAATTGATGGAAAGTTATAAGAATAATAATTTTCTTTGATCCCAGATGAGAACTCAATATTGCATTGTTAATCACCACCAAACTCAATATTCGGTAAAATATTTTAGTTTATATCCATCACTGATAATGGGATTAGAAAGTTAATTATATAATGATGGGTTCTGTTGGCACATTCTTTGACAAACTTGTGAAATATAAATGTCACAAAATACAAAACAAAAATAAACAATCAAGTGCAACAATATCTCATTATTTACATGCTCGGATGGGAATTGTTTATTTTTGACCATTTGATAGTGAATGTTCATGTTATTAATGAAAACCTTGTTTTTTTTACAGTGCAATATATTATGGCTGACATCCATCTTGGGAGAGCACCTCAGCCAGCAATCAACAGTGAGCTCATCACTTCATCAAAACTTGATGAACTTCTTCATGACTTGTATGGATCACAGATTCCATGAAAAGGTACGATTATCTATATATTATTTTATATATGTTTAATGTCCATTGAAGAATTTGATTTATGTATTCAGGTTTTTCTTTTACATGGCTTGTCCTGTCTACATCCACATTTGAACATAGGTTGTATTTGAAATGCTTAATATCCCATCATAAGCACATGAATCTGAGAATGCCTGCTTGAAAACAACCATTCATTTGCAGCATTTCCGCGAGGGGTTGGCGGAATGGTACCCCTATGGCCGCTGTGTAAATTATCAGTCCATCAAAAAATTGTGAATATCTTCTTAGTAAATCAGATGATAATTTAAGCCAATTTCTTAATATCTATGTTAATACAAGTAGATAAAGTCAAAGAATATTAGTTGTGTTATATTTTTGACAATATTAAGGGTTAATGTAAGAATGTTGTCATTTCTCAACTGTATACAGACATTGATATTTTATAGGTACATAAACTTTGATACAAAACGTCAAGTTAAATTCGAGGGTAAAATAAGTATACTGACAATTTTTCGTACCGCCACCAACAATGGTAAAGGGAATTGTTAAAATTCTCAATTTATTTTGAAGTCTGACTTCACAACACTTTTGACAACATGTTATACATATACATTGTAAGCACGTCATTGAATTATAAGGGAAATAAAAATCACAAGGCCTGGAGGGCATGTATGGTGTTTATTTCGTGTTAATCTTGGATTAATGAAAGAGCACATTATAGTACTCTTCTCTTCCTTTGTGCATCATTTCTACTTATCAGATTTATTTATTCCATACATTCGAAGCTGGATTTATAATATCACAAGCAGCACTTTCAACCAATGTAAGTTATCCAATTATCCTATGGGGTCCGGTCACTGACCACTATCTACTTTAAATGTCTGTTAGTTGTTGCCTGCGCTGTAAAACTGTCTGTCTTTGAATACATGTGTTCATTGTGTTGGTTAGGGGGGGGGGGGTGCTAAAAAATATGCTGCTGTTCAGGACAGTAACTGCAGGACTTTTGCGACAAAGCAAATGTCCATGCAACTTGTCTGAATACCTATCTCTGATATACACATGTGTTGCATACATTATTCTGTTGATCGGGTAGGAGAATATGTTGGGGGGGATTTGGGTGAAGGAAGAGGGACCTTAAAAGGGATGCACTGCCCCTATAGCGGAAACCCTGCATTTGTCCTTCCTTGAATGGATTAGAAGGAACTATAATTTATACAGTAATTGCCATGGTTATATTTTTCAGCCATCAAACTTGAATGAAATCGAAGAAACTATAATTGATACAGTAATCACCATGGTGATGAAGATGTCTGAGAATACATTCCGACCTCTTCTTATAAAGGTATGACATAAATTATAATTCCTTGTTCTTCTGAGCTAGTTGTGTGAGTTTTTGGGTTTGGAGATCACATTATTTCTGTTGTTTCCAGTCCATTATACTTCTAATATGTCAGCTTTTGTTGTCGAATGTTTCTATTTATTGGTAGGGCTATGTTCTGCCCGGTTTAACCCTTCCATGACTTGAGCTTCCTGAAATTTTGTGAAAAACCCTGTGCCAATGCATTCTCTTATATATGCGAGTCTCCCATAGTGAGCCTCGCATCTGTAAGACAATACGTTGGCCTAACAATATTTACCTTGTAAGCCAGTGCATTCTCTTGTACGTGTGAGGCTTGTATATATATATATGGGAGACTTGCATATGTACTGGTAAGAGAATGCACTGCCACATGATCTTTAATGCTGCATTAACGCAGATCTTGTCATGAAAGGGTTGACCAAGCTGATTATAATGTTTACATAGCCCCGAATTAAAGTAATATTACCTAAGATTCCAACCATACACTGTTGGTAACATTTCGGAAAGCACAGCATTTGAACTACGCACAAATGTAAATATTTACTACTTTAATCGGGACAAATTATTGGGTGTTAAACTCTCAGCAATGATATTGCTGCATTTAATTTGTTTATAATAATGATGCTGTTTTATGCCTATTTAGATAATAAATTTATGTAAATAACTAATTATTTGCTATTCCATACTGAGCATCTCAGCGGACTATTCCATATCACTTTGATAACGGAATTAATTTATTCATTCAAAGATTTGGCGTACACAAGTGCTTGTCACTATAATACCCTGATGGCTACAAAAAATACTTTTGGTACAACTAGGCAAGCCATCTAGTTTAACCCTTTCACGGCGGGAGCTCTGCTGGTGCAGCATTAAGATCCTGTGCCAGTGCATTCTATTTTATATGCGTGTCTCCCATAGGGAGCCTCACATATATAAGAGATAATGCACTGACTTACAAGATCAAGGTAAATATTGTTAGGCCAATATATTCTAGTATATATATGAGGCTTCCTATGGGAGACTCGCATATATAAGAAAATTCATTGGCACAGGGTTTTCGTAAAATTTCAGAAATTGCCAGTCATGGAAGAGTTAATAGACATTACATCAACAAAACAGCCTGTTCTAATCACAAAGCAGAGGGCTTGTACTTGTAAATATACATGAGTTTTATTTTGGTTTTTCAGCTGTTTACTTGGGCCACTACTGATGAAGATAAGTTGGAACGAATTCTGGTGTTTTACAGACTAGCAAATAGGTATGGGTTCTGTTTGTTCTTTCTTGTCTGGAACTACTTGCATTTCATATATTTCTCTCTATTTTAGGATATCTGAAAGAAAAGAAAAAAATTCCCATTTATCAACAATAAAGAACATAAATAAGTTTATTAGGGTCAAGGTGCTGTAAAATAGAATCCATGGGTCACCTATAAAAGTACAGAGTTAATCTCTAAAAATTATTGAAACAACCTCTAATTTCATTATTCCAATTGATTCTGGGTTATTTTATGTTATTTCAGATTTGATCTGGAAGCAGCGGATGTTATCTTTTCTCTTTATTTTTTAGTTTGGCTGAGAAGCTTAGAGGTTTGTTTACGTTGTTTGCTGGGAGTATTGTCCAACATGCTGCTTCTATTCTCGATAAAAACAACATTAGTAAAACAGGTAATTTTTATATACCTCATACTGGAAAACTTACAAAACTAACAAACAGGCTAGCTATTGACTGTTGGGGGTAATTAAGAAAGGTTTTATGAATTGCTGGCTTTGTCAAATTGTGCAGCACAGATGCAGTTTGTTCCACAGCAAATTATATCTTCCTATTTAATACATTTTCTGTGCAAAAGTGCATCTTTGTTGCACAATACAATTTAATATTTGTCTCAAAAGCCAACCCAATAACCAATTATCACCTCACCCCCCAGGAAACAAACGTCACCATTTCCGGTGGTGATGATGAAAAAAAAAAAAACTAACTTTGATAATCGGAACCGGAACATTTATTGTAAACTTAAAGTCATTTGATGTTTTCAATACCAAATTTGCAAATATAGAATTATTTTAGAGTTCCAAACAGGTAGAGCGTGATTTAGGTTAGTATTCTGGTATATGGCCCAGCTCAAATGTCTGAAATTGAGTGCTATGTCGCTTTTTGTCATGTACCAATTCATCCAGAAAATTGATTCCAACTTTTTAAACAACCAATCGATCGATCCAAAATGAATACTTTTTTGCATATAAATAAAATCCTTTTCTGTCAATTTCCCCGGATTTGTTTGTGGAATACTTACACTCTGAATCCAGTTGTATGACACCTTTACATAGGTAATAAACAAGACAGAATATTAAAGCTTACTTGATGTAAAATCGCGAGTTGTATTTGCTGTTACCTATTTTCGTGGTATTTCGTGGAATTAGATCTATTTTATATTTTCTGGGATCAAAATACCAATAAAAAGCACCGACGCGGGGGTTAAAAGTTGACGCGCCGGTGCCCGTGAAACAAAACCCTTTTTTGTTTTGGCCTAAGTCAGATGATTTTACATAGCTTTATGATCCACAACAATTTATATATTTATGAATCATCCATCTACACTATTATTTTTGCAAAATTTAATATTGAATAACCTCAAAATACTAAGACTTCAAGTATGTGGAGTAGACAAGTGTATATGGAGTAGACAACCCTAGGTGATTTTTATTTCTTCATTGAAAAAATATATATATTATTAAAGGGAAGAATAGGCTGTTCCAAGTATAACTTTAGAACTGATTTGAAGAATATATTTAGAAATCAAAGGATCAACCCTTTCTATACTAAATACGTATTGATGGGTATGTTAGGAAATGTTCAGAACTTATTATCGGAACATATCCCACCAAAAATATGAATACTTCTGCACTTGTATTAGCTTTTCATCTTTCTGTCGTCTGCTGTTGTTACCTGAGCATCCTTCCAAGTGAATAATAGACTGAACATTCCAATGTATACTTCCATAACTTGGTGAATCTATTTAATCTTTGCAGCTGACCTTTTTTTTGCTTTCTCTAGTCTTGATAGATTAACAACCTTTCACATCAGATATTATTAAGCAAAAACAAATGCAGTGTATTAGGGATTATTCTATTCTAATTGAAATAGAGGTCATAGACCCTACCATTTAAAATATTAATGCAATAAGAGTCAAATTAGTCATTTCCAATCAGTTTAAAAACTTCGGAAGATTTCAAAATTTGATGCTAAATAGTATACTATGTATCTATTTCTAAGTAAACTGTGCCCATTTCTCACAGATAAACTGATGTTCGGGAGCAAGAAGAAGAACATGGAAATCGCTTATCAGCTGATAATAGACAACATCAGTTGTTTGCATAAATGTTTCCTATACGACACAGAGAACTTTGTAACGAAGGAACGATTTGATCTTCTCATGCACCCACTTATAGACCAGGTATGGTGTATATATCTGTCATGGCGGGAGCGGCACTGGTGCAGCATTAATTATCCTGTAACAGTGTATTTTCCAATATATGCAAGTCTCCCATAGAGAGCCTCGCATAATTATGGGAGACTCGCATATATATGAGAATGCACTGTCTTACAAGGTCAAGGTAAATAAAAATTTAGCAAAACCCCTGTGCCAATGTATTTTCTTATATATGTGTGACTCCATATGGGAGACTCACATATATAAGAGAATGAATTGGCACAGGGTTTTTGCAAAATTTGAGGAAGCTCCAGCCATGGAATGGTTAATTATGATGTCTGCTCATTGTTTCTAATAGTGGAGAGGTTTAATTTGATCAGAACTTTAACTTCGCCATCAAGCAAAATAGACTACAGTAATGCCCTAAATAATCGACTCCTTAACCACAGCAGAATTATGGGTAATTTTTCAGGATTTAGTCGCAAATTTGGCTTGTTGCCATTCATCGGAAAGCTCTCAGTTTTATCTGTATTTTATTCACACAAAGAAGCTGGTTGTAGTTTTGAAGTCAGTCTATATAAATATTATGTTGCCAGGAAGAGATACTTCTTTAAAACCTTGAAATTTATTCAGTTTTTATTTATATTTTCAGATTGACAACACAGTTGGGACAGCTGAGCAGTACTCTCGGAGAATTGATGGATATTTGGCTCCATGTATCGCAGCATTTGCAGTAGCTGCTCAAAATGATGCACTTTATCAGCAGCTAAACTACCAACTACTCCTCAAAACCAGAAACACGTCATCTCAGGTAAGGCAAAAAAAAGACAAATGTTTATTTTTGTTGCATTCCAAGCCTAGAAATAGTGTGCCTGACATTTGCAGAATGAGGTTCCCAGAGGGTGAATTTAGTGATGCTACCCAAATTCACCCTCTGGGGGACCTCATTATGCTCATGCCTCATCTTCTGGGAAGAATATATAGTCTCAAATTAACATAGCTTTTAGTTACATTTTCCCTTCTGGGAAGTTTATATATTCCCTATCTTTGCAGAAGATAAAATGCATAATTGAGGTGACTAATGGGTGAATATCACCAACTTCAACTGGGAACTTCAATCTGATCCTAGGTCTCCCATAGCAGTTGAGGCCTAAGCAGAATGATGTCCCCAGAAGGTGAATTTGGTGATATTAGCCCGCTGTGCATGGTAGCGTAGCTAAATTCACCCTCTGGGGACCTCATTCTGCAAATGTCAGAGACACTAATAATTTAAATTATTTGAGAAATCATCATGCCATTCCATCTGGCAATGATGGGGAATAAGTATTCATCTTCTGTAAGACCTCTGGAACAAGCCTTGAAATAGTGTGTCTGTCATTTGCAGAATGAGGTCCCCAGAGGGTGAATTTAGTGATGCTACCCCGCATAGTGGGCTAGCATCACCAAATTCATCCTCCACCCTCTGGGAACTTCATTCTGCTGAGGTGTAAGCAGAATGAGGTCCCCAGAGGGTGAATTTGGTGATGCTAGCCCGCTATGTGGGATAGCATCACTAAATTTACCCTCTGGGGACCTCATTCTGCAAATGACATACACACTATTTCAAGGCTTGCTCATGAACACGCCAAGTTGTATGAACATGTAAAGCACCCCTCTTTATCACATTTCCTTTTGTCCAGTAGATTGGTTTGTATGTTGGAATGGAGAGAGAAATTGCTGGTAAAATTTTGGCATTGGGGCTAAAAGTTCTATATTTTTATTATTATTCATTACAGTATATCGGGGTTTCATGGTATATAATGTCAATAGTTGTATTACATTAATTATTCCGTGAGTTATAGCAAACCTATCTCACCTTTTTAGAGCATTTTCATTTGACTTTAATCTGGTTTGTATTTTCAGGTTAAGCTGGCTGCGCTGAACGTGCTATCTGAATTGCATAAGAAGCTGGGTGATGATTATATGGCACTGCTTCCAGAATCTATTCCATTCTTAGCCGAGCTCATGGAAGGTATGTACTCAACTAAATAACCCCATAGTTTTTTTACCCTTTGGTAGGTGAGTACGTGATATATGACGTCAGATCCGTGGGTGAATATATTTTGCAAGTAAACTGAGTATTATAACAGATAAATCATACAAACAACATTATTATCAAGCACAAATCAATGTAGATAACAACATTTTATCTCTTCAGAGCAGTTATATTCCCTCTGACAATAGTCTCAGAATTGCCATAGGTCTACACTCCTTATTGATAAACTGTATGGATTGATACCCATTCTGATAATCTTTGAGCAAACATACTGACCCTACCGATAGCCAAATTCCTCAGAGTGGACATGCACACACTCCCTATTCCCGTAAACCCAGAACAGAATGTTTGACCATGCTATTTAATTCAAATAATCCTGGTTATACCCAATAACTGGCAACTATGTACACAAAAAACATTGTGTTATTGCGTGTATACCACGGCAATATTTCCCAGTGTAGCAGGTGCGGCCATTTTCAATTTTGTTTGCACTACCACATCATTAAAACGAATGATTTCTTTCTTCTCTTTAAATAACAATTAAATGCGACATTTCATAAAATTAGAATAGTATAATATCCATCTACAAACTATCTGTGAAAAAAAATCCTTTTAGATGATGATTTTATGACATTACATATGCTGTAACATGGTATTACTATGGAATTACCATAAACAACAGAAATGTCATTCACCCTTCCAACCATAAAATGACATAAATGTCATTCTACCCACCAAAGGAATCAGTATTCTTATGAGTGACAGGAAATGTTTTTCTCATCTAATGACAAGCATCAAGGCTAGCAATCCTCTCACTTTCACCCATACCTGCATCTGTTAGGGAGTTACAGTAATGCTCTAATTAATCGACCCCTTAACCACAGCAGAATTATGGGTAACTTTTCAGGATTTAGTCGGAAATATGGCTTGTTGCCATTCATCGGAAAGCTCTCCCCAAGAGAGCCATATTTCCGACTAAATCCTGAAAAATTACCCATAATTCTGCTGTGGTTAAGGGGTCGATTAATTAGAGCATTACTGTACTCCAAGAGAGTTTACTTCACGTCACTTTTTGAAAGCCACTGGGCAAATTCTGTTCAAATTTGATAATTCATTGGGTAGCTGGGGGTTCAAGTTAGCCTTTTCTATACTATATACTCATTGACCAGTTGACGGATCTCTATGAAATTTGATATGGATGTTCACTACTGTGATGCCAATCAATTGAGTGTTCAATCATGTTGTTCATTTTTGTCTTTGTTTATATAAAACTGTTGGGTTCCTGTCCGAGCAGATATCTCAACCATACTTTGTCAATTTGAATTTGCGACCATGGGGGTATGCCAGTGCAACCTTTTGTTTTATAACTGATCCATTTAGTTTAGAAAGAGTTAATATGATGTGCTCAGCTCTTATCTCACTGGCGGATTACTGGAAATGGGAAATAAAGCCAGAATGGTAAATGTGATTTCAGATTATAATAATAAATCTTGCAGTATTTCTTAAGATGTTTGTTGCTCAGATTGAGTTTAGTTATGGTTATTACTTTATTGTAAACATATTGTGTTTTAACGTTTCAAAAGTTAGTCAAAATAGACCGGTTTGTGATAACTTGTGTCTATTTCAGACGAAGACGAGAATGTAGAACAGAGATGTCAAGAGGTGATCACAGAAATGGAGAAGTCGCTCGGAGAACCATTACAGAAATATTTTTGAAGACTGCCGATATCTGATAGAGAGCTTCCGAAGATTTATTTATACAATAAAGTATAAATTTGTGTTATACATTTGGTTGTACTTCTTCATCCTTTGAATCCCAGTTGACCAGTGCCTATGCACAAATGGCTATAATCCGATTGGCCAGAAAACTGGCCAGCTAACGTCATGGAAGAATTTTTCCTTACCACCAAGGGAATGTGGTGTTTTATATATAGGTGTCTAATGTACCATGACTCTCCTATTACCCCATTCATGTGAGCATTAACATCTTGTTGAGTATACACACCCTAAACCAAACCCTCAGCAAGAGTTGATAACAACATGTATTGGGATTTGATCACAGCGTTATTCTACTTAGCATTAACGTCCTTCCACTTGGTGCTTGCCTCTCATCTTTGGCATCTTCAGCATCTAGGGTGTCTACACTGCAGCATTTACTCATATATTTCCATTGCGACTCAGGGGTTTTTGTTTGTTTTTGTTTTTGTAAAAAAAATTTAATTGACTGCATGGTTGCACAATCACTGTCTAAAACTGACCTTGACAGAAATCTATTGTGATTCCAATGTCTTTGTTCTTTACCTTCATTTTAAAAGTGAGTATTAGCCGGTTGTTCGCAGACAAATTCTGCAATTCACACGCCATCAGCAAGCACTTATTGCCTCCTGTGTGTTCTAATTAGGTGAAACTGACTTAGCGTGTCGCGCAATGCCGTTTTCACTGCACACCGTATACTTGTGGAAGGGCCTTCATATACAGGGTTCCCGCGGGGCCTTGGATTCAAGGAACGGTCTTGAATTTGACAAGGTGTGGTTCAAGGCCTTGAAATCCTGGAATATGGGCAATGGGCCTTGAAAAGCCTTGAATATTCGCGATACAACAACACGCCGATGATCCGTAATTAATCACCTCTTACATTTCCGGGTTTACGGTAAATGACCGCATTGGAGCGAGATATAAATAGCGCAGTTATATTATAATAGAGCAGCGATGTATCGAGCATTCTCATTGGATAGTTGCAGTGACGTTGGCCAATCGCAAAGCGCGACGTATTATCGCATGTGACTGTCGTGTCAGTCTGCTAAAATGTTGTCGTGTGTGTACTGTTTTTCGACGATTGTTTTTGATAATTACCAATAAAAAATGGGGAAATGCACATTCCAAGATTGTTGGTTAACTTCCGAAAGACTGGTTAATGATCGTTCTGGGCGACAGGTATTCTGCAAAATGCAAACTTTGCCTGAAAACATTTAGAGTGGCGAACATGGGAAAAGCAGTGTTGGATTCCCATGTGAAATCTGACAAACATTGAAAGACTTGAGGAGGAACTCAAAACTTCTGCTGAATCTTAAAACCTGGTTCAAGCTTGTATATGTGTTCCTGTTCCTGTTACAAATGTTGATGTTGATGTTAAAAAAAAATATTCCTAGCTTATCTGCATTGAATTGTGTGAGTATTCAATGTGAATTGTGTGAGTATTCAATGCAGATCTGGGAAAAGTACCAGGTATTATAGTACCCAACCTGAGTAATGTTAATAATTACAAACATGGCAATGTGTGATAGAATACTGATTAATTTATTTTAAGGCCTTGAAAATCCTTGAATTTGGGTATCAAAGGGCCTTGAAAATAGCTGAAAAATGTTGCGAAACGGCCTTGAATAGCCTTAAATTTGATCAGTCCTTGCTTGCAGGAACCCTGATATATGTTCTGTAGTTAACGGAGCATCAATAAAACCTGAAAAAGGTACAGATCTGACGAGAATCATGCAGAGCTAATTGCTGAAGAGTGACTTAGCAGAATTGGCCCTTTTAAAAGCAATATGGATACGAATGCATGCCGAAGAGACCCAACGAGAATGCTATGGGCGATAGCAGAATAGATGTCATTGCTGCACTCGCCCTGTATGGTAAAAGCAAACATGAAGGGGACACCTTGTGAGAAAGCAGCAGAAGAGAACATGTACATAAACCATTACTATGCTGTCAAACCATTGCAGGAGCACAATAAAGCTGTGAGCGATGACACTGAAGATAGCTGAATACCACCTGAAACAGAATGACAGGTGCGGACACTTATAGTCTGAGGGGTTAATTGATAAAACTTGTGTTATTGTGTGTGTGAGAGGATTATTGTATGGAGTGAGCGAATTTATGCTGGTGTGTGAATGAGTATTGGTAATTAATTCGTGAACAGTGTTTGCGCTGGATCGTAAAATCTTTTGGGCAAATGAAAATTATTGGCCAAATTATAAAAAAAAACTTTTGCCAAATTAAAAAAAAATTGGCCAAATTAAATCCTCATTTACTGGGCGGTTCACACTTGATGACAAAAATATTTGTTTTAAACTTTATTTGTCACTCAGAATGAAAACATAATTAAAACAACACAAAAACAACTTTAGAAAATAATATTATACGAACATATAGGTACGTATGTGTTGTGTCTTACGTTAAAGACAGATCAATTCATGTAAGTCAAATTAATTAATGCAAAATCTAAGTCAGAAGTGACTGGGCCTTCAATACAAACAATGAAACTAACATTCTATATAATTATGATCACATTAATCTGCTTAACCAAGTGCAATAACTCGCTGACACCAGGGTCGTCAACTAAACAAGTACTAAGCTGTGTTACTTGTCATCGCTATTTTCGCCAAGTTAAAAACAAATGTTGCTTATTAACGTGAGCTGTTGAATATCTATTGTATTCAAACCTTTTATGATGTGAAGTCAGGTTGTTGTCATTAGACGGGATGCAGTTTATGACTCATTACGTAACCGACATGCCACTGAGATATTCATCCAGTTATAGTATAATGCATTTACCTATTTTATCTTACAGTGTATAGATTAATCATTTGATGATTAGTGTTTTATATCCAATATTCATTGCGCTCACTGATAACAACTCTCATAAAACGTCAAATAAATATGGGTTATCATGGTACGATATTTCCAAAGTACGAAACCCGCTATACTTTCATCGCCTAACTTCGACGGCATTGTCGATCTATTCAGCGCTTTTGAATGAGCATTCCATCTCCAATTGGAGTAAAACAGGTTTGGCCATATGAATTTTTATTGGCCAATTGGGGGGGGGGGGGGGGGGGGGGGGGGGAAGCGATGTTCTGTCAAATTTTCATTAAGGCTGTTGTAAGTACTTTGTAACATGATCTCAATGTAGATACCCCAAAAGGTAATTATTAATTTGTTTTGACAGTTAATCCTCCCTTTGTCCGTTTGGATTATGGACGCATGTAGTCACTGTAACAATGCATATTAATGGCAACATTATATAACACATATTTATGATGTTAGTGTTATATTACCAGCGAGTATAAGACAATAGGTTAGTTAATCAGCGGAATGTGAATGATGATGGGTTAATTTATGGCTCGTTGATTTCAGCAGTAATACAAGGCGAACTAATATGTATGCTTGATGACTATGAAGTAACATTAAACGTAGTTTCCAGGCGGGTGTCGCTTAGATATTTATTGCTACTTTGATATTTATTAATAATACTAACTTGCTTTTCTAATAGCTCATTTTACCTGTGTCTGGTTAGTTTTTACAGTCTATAACAAAGATAAAAACACGATAATTTCCCCAATTATACGTGCAATTAAATTGGGCAAAAAATAATTTCAATTGGCAAAATTTTGGCAAGAGAAAATTTTCGTCCAGCGCCAACCCTGACTGGGACATGGAGCTCTTAGGAGGGAGGGTGGGCGGGCAATTACAACTTGTCTATTCAAAAAGGGCGCTTGTTGCAAGCAGTGTTTCTTCATAAAAGTATCCCAGTTCATGTTTGTATCAATTTCACTTTTAAACATATGTTTAGATGAATCAGAGGCCATCTTGGAACTTTGGTGACCATTTTTCAGAAATTTGGCCAACTGAAAACCAAAATGTGGGATAACTGAAAAACAAAATAAAAATGAATAGCAAAGAAAACAAAACAAGATGAAACTAAACAAACAAAAAAACAGGTTATATAGGTATGTGAACATTGACACTAGAATTGTGAATCAATATGATAAATGAAAGTAATTTTGCTTTTTATATGCCCATTGAGAAACAGTCGTGTATTGTAATAAGTATGTCTGTCTGTCTAGCCATCTGCCCGTTCATCAAATTGTTGGTTTCCTGATGATAACTTTAGTATTCCTATTGTGATTGACTCAAAACTTGGTATGTTGTTTAAAGGTACTCAATCCGATTCGGTGGTCCCCATATCATATTTCAACAACAATAAAAAATTTGAAATGCCGATTCAGTTATCAGAATCCAATAATTGCCCAAAAATAATGAAAAGCACAATCAACTATAGTATAAAATTGCACAAAACCTGTTATTTATCAAAATTTTGTTCAATGAAATTTTGCCGGTTTGTCAAATATCTGACACAAAAAGCCACTTGATTTTAGAGTTATCCATCTTTACCCGTAATTTGGTCAAAGAAATTCTTCTCGTTGACTGTCTATTGGGCCAGTGAAAAATTTAAATAATAGATTTCAAACATTGATATTTGACCACTCTGAGCTGTGATGGGGTGGGTTCCTCGACTCGAATCAAATATTTTTTACTCCCGAAGCCAAGGAAATAGTAATTTGCGAGCATTAATTCGGATTGAGTATCTTTAATCACAAGAAGACACTGGTCAAGTTCGAATATGGGGTCGGTCCAACAAATTTGCCTGAGTTATAGCCCTTATTGGGCTTGGATACATCAAATTAAATTTCTTTAACCATTGCCAAAATTTGCCACAGCCAGAGCAAACTTGGTCCTCATTAGCCGTCATGAGGCATTTTTTAATTAAACTACTGAATGACATCATATAATTGAACTCACTCTAGTGATTTTTGACAAAATGTGTCATTTATTTTACACTCATGACTTGTATATGAGTCTGGCTTTTCAATGGAGGAATTTGCAACTTTGACCCACATTGTCTCAGTTTAACACTGCAGACTACAAGTTCACACTGACAGGAGTATATTTAATGTGCATGAGTAGTTTGACATGGGCTATAGGTCTACTGTTTAACTGAATTATTAAAGTGTCGTTCTGGTCAAGGGATTTTTCTGAAATCTCCAAACAGATTGTTATCAGCAATATCTCTGACTGCAATAAATTAGGGTTTGACAGCAGCTTTTAAGAAAATAAATACATTTTATCTACTATTTTAATTCTAGTTTTCTGACATGTGTGTCACTTTCACATTGACAATTTCAAAATGACTATTCATTGCTTAAAAGTCAAATCAAATTCGAATAGAATATCTAGCTTGAATCGAATAATAAAACAAATATTTCTCTATACAAATTAACATATCTCCCAGAAAGACGCATTGAAGTCATAAAAAATATAACTTTGAACACATTGTTTGGGTCCGACCACTTCTTACGCCATTTGTGTTCATTGAATTTCAGAATAAAATGCAGAATAATTTGTGATTGTCCAGAAACCAGCATAAATGAAATGACCTCAAATTTAGCAGAAATATATAAGACTCAAAACTTGCTTTGTCATGGCTTTATCGACTAGTTTGTTTTAAAATCTTTTGCTTTGGTATGTTTTGAGATCCCTCTTACCAAGCTATGTATACATTATTATGGGGTTCAAAGTAGCCATGTCTATTTAAAGCCACATGTAGTGTTTTCAGATTTAAATTATATTTGAGTGATACTGCATGACCTACTTAAGTGCACTGCCATGCCAGTCCCTCAGAATCAGTGTATCGCGACGTTTGAAACAGTGTATGAGTCCAAATTATGGTTTTTGCGTAATATTTTTCCACTGAAAAATGGTCTAACAACTTTCCAGCACATGATTCAGCAGTGAAAGGGCTAATAAATGATATAGTACACCATGGGTACAGTGCGTTTGATTGTATGACGGTTCAATAGTCGGATGGTTCTTTTTTTCCAATTTTTATTTAATCTAAGGTTTTGTTAGTCCGAGGTATCAATAGTCCGAGGGTTCATTAGTCCTAGGGTTTGATAGCCGATGTAAGTGTCTGATAGTCGAAGTGGATGTGAGCTAACACAAGAAAGATCTTCAATATGCATGAAGCATCGATCAGCAAGTGCAAACTCCCCAAATGGAATCCAATTGAAAAAACATATGGGCATTATCGTATAGGCAGTAAATATTGTTTTGAGAAATGTATCCACAAATATTCATTTGTTTGTCTTGTTCTTGTTGTATTGTTGTGTGTAAGAATTTTTTTTAATTGCTGTTGATTGGTGCTTAATGAAAATGGGGGGGGGGGGGGGCTGCAAGTGAATCTTCCTAGGAATTGGGGAGTAGTTAGCATTTAAATGATGTTGAAACATTATCTGTACCTTTAAATTTTTAATATGAGCATGGAAAAAAATAAGTATGTTGGCCTGCTACAGCAGAAAGTTTCAAAGTTAACAATCACTCTACATTTGAGACAGGATTAATGTATGAACAGAAATGTCTTGAGAAGAGCTATTGAACATGCACAGTAAACACTGACAGGAGAAAGCAAGGCAGATTTCATGCTAAAACATATTTGTCTATTACTTTTGTTTGCACACCCCCTGATGGTAGTTATAAAGTTAACTTCACACCGACAGTGGAACTGAAGCAGATGAGTCTGGTCTCTTGTGGACAATGCATCAGCATGTAAAATTGTGAGAGCCACTTTGTTATTTTATGCTTGGGATGATATTTCAAGAATTTTATTTTCTGTTTTTTTTTATTGTTACATCATGTATGAGGCTGATTTTCATCTGGAGAATGCACCATAGTAAAACAGGATAGCAAAATAGTTTGATCTCATGCCAAAAGTGCCAGCTCGGGGATTTAATCTCAAAATAAAAAAAAATTAAGAAATTTGTTTGAAAATGAAAATAGATGGAATAAATATTATCCTGACAGTTTTGGCTTTAGCCAAAACAAAAGTAGCATCGAGAACCTTAAGCAACAGCAATGAACTGAAATTTCGTCAGCAAATGGACGAAGAAGAAATACAGAGACACACTCTAAAAGAGAGGGGAGATTTGTTTCCCGTAAAAGATCTGTCTCCGTGGAGCAAAAGAGGCACCATGAACAGAGTACTGGAGAAGTATCGTAGTTATTACACTGGCGATGTGCTGAGTGGCTGGGATTTAGCAGAATCTCTACATGTTTATAAACAGATGCTGGAAAATCTTATGCAAGTGAAAGAAAATTCAGAAATACATGTAAGTATCACTGGACTTAATTTTCAAGCCATGAAATAGAGCGTCTGTCATTTGCAGAGTAAGGCCCCCAGATGGTGAATTTAGTGATGCTCAGCTACTCCACACAGTGGGTTTAATAGCATCACCAAATTCACCCTCCATGTTTTGGGAAGTATCTATGGTCTCAAAGTAACATTGTTTTCAACTGGGGAACTTCAGTCTGATCCTAGGTCTCCCATAGCAGTTGAGGCCTCAGCAGAATGAGGTTCACAGAGGAATAGCGTCACTAAAATCACCCTCTGGGTACCTCATTCTGCAAATGACCGACACACTATTTTAAGGCTTGTTAATTTTAATGAGCCAATGAACACAATTGAAAATAATAAGATAATATAACATTGCATAACAGAAAGGATTAAATGGGAATCTATTTAGTGATTTTCTCTGTTATATAAACACACTCTGTAATCACTTGAATGCAGTTCGGTGCCACATCCCTTTCTCGATAATTTTATGTCCCGTTCTCAGTGTGAATATTTTCTACGCTGCCGAATTTCAAAACAAAATTGAGGTTATTTCAAGGTAACTCTATTATTTCTCCACATCGTCGGGGCATACCAAACTTTCAGACATAGTGTTATCGATAGAAATGGGGCTTGGGTCCTTTGTTGTTATAAGAAAAGTGTGTGTGTTCAGGTAATAAAAGCAGACGCCAGACAGAAAACCAGATAATACAAGAGCAGAATGAATCATATTCATAGGTGGGGAAATGTTCTAATAATAGATTCAGCAATTAAAAAAACAGGCAACATCTCAGCTGAACAGTGTATTGTAGTAAAAGAGCCACATTTTTTGGCCCAGTTCATGCTGAAGTTAATGAAAAAAACATTTGGAAACCAATTTATTTCATCCTGTTGACTGGTTTCTCTAATATTCCCCCCCCCCTCCGAATTTACAGAAAGATTAACCCTTCCATGACTGAAGCTTTCTGAAATTTTGCGAAAACCCTGTGCCAATACATTCTCTTATATATGCAAGACTCCTATAGGGATCCTCGCATATATAAGATAATACATTGGCCTAACAATATATACCTTGACCTTGCAAGCCAGTGCATTCTCTTATATATTCAAGGCTCGATCCCTATGGGAGACACTCGTACATAAGAGCGCGCTCCCATCAAAACCCCCATCATTAAAGGGTTAAGGAAGAGTTACACCATCCTTACTGGGGACCTGCCAATTTTTAATCTCAATCAAGACATTGTTGCGCAGCTCATATACCGAAAACAATTTCACATTCACAATTAAGCCATTATTTTCCTCATGGCAAAAGGAGGACAAGTGTAGCCTATAATAACTCATTTTTAGCTCTCAGCCCTCATGGCCATCTTGGATTTTGCTCTTTGCATGACTAAATCCTTCGGCATGCCATGCAGCCAACATTTTTGACCCAATTGATCCAAATCATCACATGGCTTTCCGGGTTGACATATAGTTTTGCTTAAACATTTCAACTTTCCGCTTTCCTTATAACTCCATTGACTGTAATTTATGACATTAGTATGTATCGTCCCCTCCTCAGGTTTAGCTACAGTGTCATTGACACTTTCATAATAAAAAAAAGCTAAATTGTGTTGATAACAACAAATTTGCCCTGAATTTCAGACTGGTTTTATAAAGGAAAACCTGCTGTGGAATTTTATAGAAATAGACAATGTTGGTGAGTATTATGAAATTACAGGTGGTGGATAATGATGCAATTTAATGGTACTCAATACTCAGTCCCCATATCATCAGATTCCAACAACAACAACATTGCCACTTCACTTATCAGAATCGATTAATTGTCCAAAAAACTTTTTCGACTTAGAATTCACACATTCTGCCATAACTCAAACATTTGGTATGTGGTATGTGAGTTTCACAGCCCAAAATACAGATCGATTTCGATTATGGGTTTGATCCGATTTATTTTAAAGGAGTTATGACCCTTTTTCTGAAAAAAAATGAAAAAATAATTCGATTTATTTTTAACTTTTATAATAATAATAAAGAAAATGTCATTGACTCTTTCATTTGTTTTCATTTAGATATTGATGATTATGATACAAGTTGATAAAAAGATTTTCAATGTGTCCCTTTAATTTTTTAGCTCAACTTACTTGTAAGTTTGAGCTATTGCCATGGTTTGGCGTCCGTCGTCCGTGTGTGCGTGTGTTCGTGTGTCCGTGTGTCCGTGTGTCCGTGTGTCCGTCAACAATTTCCTTTGGCGCGGGCTACAGGTTGTACCTTTGGTCTGATCTTCATGAAATTTGTCATGAATGTTGACATTGACATGTAGATGGGAACGAGTCATTTTTGGGTCATTCGGCCAAAAAACATGGCCGCTGGCAGCCATCTTGGATTTCAAGATTCAATCCATTGGCGCGGCCTACAGGTCGTACTGTTCATCTGATCATCATGAAATTTGTCATTGATGTTAATAATGACATGTAGATGGGAACGAGTGATTTTGGGGTCGTTCGGCCAAAAAACATGGCTGCCAGTAGCCATCTTGGATTTTACTCTTTGCATGACTAAATCCTTTGGCGCGGGCTACAGGTCGTTGTTTTGGTCGGAAGTTTATGAAATTTGTCATGGATGTTAACACTGTCATGTAGATGGGAACGAGTGATTTTGGGGTCGTTCGGCCAAAAAACATGGCTGCCAGCAGCCATCTTGGATTTTACTCTTTGCATGACTAAATCCTTTGGCGCGGGCTACAGGTTGTACCTTTGGTCTAATCTTTATGAAATTTGTCATGAATGTTGACATTGACATGTAGATGGGAACGAATCAATGTGGGGTCATTCTGCCAAAAAACATGGCCGCTGGTGGCCATCTTAGATTTCAAAATTCAATCCATTGGCGCGGGCTACAGGTCGTACTGTTCGTCTGATCATCATGAAATTTGTCATGGATGTTAATATTGACATGTAGATGGGAACGAGTCATTTTGGGGTTGTTCGGCCAATAAACATGGCCACCAGCAGCCATCTTGGATTTTACTCTTTGCATGACTAAATCCTTTGGCGCGGGCTACAGGTCGTAGCTTCGATCGGAACATCATGAAATTGGTCATGGATGTTAACAATGACATGTAGATGGGAACGAGTGATTTTGGGGTCGTTCGGCCGAAAAACATGGCCGCCAGCAGCCATCTTGGATTTTACTCTTTGCATGACTAAATCCTTTGGCCCGGGCTACAGGTCGTACCTTTGGTCTGATCTTTATGAAATTTGTCATGAATGTTGACATTGACATGTAGATGGGAACGAGTCATTTTGGGGTCATTCTGCCAAAAAACATGGCCGCTGGCAGCCATCTTGGATTTCAAGATTCAATCCATTGGCGCGGGCTACAGGTCGTACTGTTCGCCTGATCATCATGAAATTTGTCATTGATGTTAATAATGACATGTAGATGGCAACGAGTGATTTTGGTGTCGTTCGGCCAAAAAACATGGCCGCCAGCAGCCATCTTGGATTTTACTCTTTGCATGACTAAATCCTTTGGCGCGGGCTACATGTTGTACCTTTGGTCTAATCTTTATGAAATTTGTCATGAATGTTGACATTGACATGTAGATGGGAACGAATCATTGTGGGGTCATTCGGCCAAAAAACATGGCCGCTGGCGGCCATCTTAGATTTCAAAATTCAATCCATTGGCGCGGGCTACAGGTCGTACTGTTCGTCTGATCATCATGAAATTTGTCATGGATGTTAATATTGACATGTAGATGGGAACGAGTCATTTTGGGGTCGTTCGGCCAATAAACATGGCCGCCAGCAGCCATCTTGGATTTTACTCTTTGCATGACTAAATCCTTTGGCGCGGGCTACAGGTCGTAGCTTTGATCGGAACATCATGAAATTTGTCATGGATGTTAACAATGACATGTAGATGGGAACGAGTGATTTTGGAGTTGTTCGGCCGAAAAACATGGCCGCCAGCAGCCATCTTGGATTTTACTCTTTGCATGACTAAATCCTTTGGCCCGGGCTACAGGTCGTACCTTTGGTCTGATCTTTATGAAATTTGTCATGAATGTTGACATTGACATGTAGATGGGAACGAGTCATTTTGGGGTCATTCTGCCAAAAAACATGGCCGCTGGCAGCCATCTTGGATTTCAAGATTCAATCCATTGGCGCGGGCTACAGGTCGTACTGTTCGTCTGATCATCATGAAATTTGTCATGGATGTTAATATTGACATGTAGATGGGAACGAGTCATTTTGGGGTTGTTCGGCCAATAAACATGGCCACCAGCAGCCATCTTGGATTTTACTCTTTGCATGACTAAATCCTTTGGCGCGGGCTACAGGTCGTAGCTTCGATCGGAACATCATGAAATTTGTCATGGATGTTAACAATGACATGTAGATGGGAACGAGTGATTTTGGAGTTGTTCGGCCGAAAAACATGGCTGCCAGCAGCCATCTTGGATTTTACTCTTTGCATGACTAAATCCTTTGGCCCGGGCTACAGGTCGTACCTTTGGTCTGATCTTTATGAAATTTGTCATGAATGTTGACATTGACATGTAGATGGGAACGAGTCATTTTGGGGTCATTCGGCCTAAAAACATTGCCGCTGGCAGCCATCTTGGATTTCAAGATTCAATCCATTGGCGCGGGCTACAGATCGTACTGTTCGCCTGATCATCATGAAATTTGTCATTGATGTTAATAATGACATGTAGATGGGAACGAGTGATTTTGGTGTCGCTCGGCCAAAAAACATGGCCGCCAGCAGCCATCTTGTATTTTACTCTTTGCATGACTAAATCCTTTGGCGCGGGCTACAGGTCGTACCTTTGGTCTGATCTTTATGAAATTTGTCATGAATGTTGACATTGACATGTAGATGGGAACGAGTCATTTTGGGGTTATTCGGCCAAAAAACATGGCCGCTGGCAGCCATCTTGGATTTCAAGATTCAATCCATTGGCGCGGGCTACAGGTCGTACTGTTCGTCTGATCATCATGAAATTTGTCATTGATGTTAATAATGACATGTAGATGGGAACGAGTGATTTTGGGGTCGTTCGGCCAAAAAACATGGCCACCAGCAGCCATCTTGGATTTTACTCTTTGCATGACTAAATCCTTTGGCGCGGGCTACAGGTCGTTGTGTTGGTCGGAAGTTTATGAAAATTGTCATGGATGTTAACACTGACATGTAGATGGGAACGAGTGATTTTGGAGTCGTTCGGCCAAAAAACTTATGAAAGTTTATGAAAATTTGTCATGAACGTTGACATTGACATGTAGATGGGAACGAATCATTGTCGGGTCATTCGGCAAAAAAACATGGCTGCTGGCGGCCATCTTGGATTTCAAAATTCAATCCATTGGCGCGGGCTACAGGTCGTACTGTTCGTCTGATCATCATGAAATTTGTCATGAATGATAACAATGACATGTAGATGGGATCGAGTCGTTATGGGGTCATTTGGTCAAAAAACATGGCCGCCAGCAGCCATCTTGGATTTTACTCTTTGCATGACTAAATCCTTTGGTGCGGGCTACAGGTCGTAGCTTTGGTCAAATGGTCATGAAATTTGTCATTAATTATAACAATGACATGTAGATGGGAACGAGTCGTTTTGGGGTCATTCGGTCAAAAAACATTGCCACCAGCATTTTACTTTTTGCATGACTAAATCCTTTGGCGTGGGCTACAGGTCATACCTTTGGTCTGATATTTATTAAATTTGTCATGAATGTTGACATTGACATGTAGATGGGAACGAATCATTGTGGGGTCATTCGGCCAAAAAACATGGCTGCCAGCGGCCATCTTGGATTTTAAAATTCAATCCATTGGCGCGGTCTACAGGTCGTACTGTTCGTCTGATCATCATGAAATTTGTATGTCGTAGCTTTGGTCAGATCTTCATAAAATTTGTCATGGATGTTAACAATTATACGTAGATGGGAACGAGTTCTTTTGGGGTCAATTGGCCAAAAAAAATGGCCACCAGCAGCCATCTTGTATTTTACTCTTTGCATCACTAAATCCTTTGGCGCATGTTAGACATTTCAATTAGCACCTTTCCTATTCCTCCATTTACTGTCAACCATTAAATTATTCCCCTACCTAAGTTGAGCTACAGTGTCATTGACACTTTCATTTAAATAATTAAAAACAATTTGTTTTTTAAATTGAAAAAATTTGAAAAACTAACACCATTATAACTCTGCCAAGGGTACCCCGAATCACCACACCAAATTTGATTAAATCGGTCAAAAATCTTGTGTTATGTACAGGTAAATCTGTTTGGAGCAACATTAAATCCAATTCACCAATTCCATCCCATGCCTTTGGACTACTTAGCTATTGATAAGGCTATATTATTTTCTGATGTCTCTTATGCCAATGTGCAAATAATCTGATAAAGAAGGCTATGGTATCTAATTTAAAATAAAGATTCAACAATAAACATCACATGATATTAACAGTAGACTTGGACATCTGTGCTGCAGAGTTATATCTTCAGATTGTCTGATGTCATTATAATTGTTATTGGTTTATTAGAGAGGTCAGTGTTCAACATAAACAATTCCTGTGATTTGTTGACAGCTCTGCTATATAATTGATATTAATGGGTCAGTGGTGAGGTTGCTTATCTGTATACTATATTGTTGGTAGAATTGGACACATTATTATTGTAAACTTAAATTGGACTCTCTTAACCCAAGTATTCCATGTCCAGGTCACACCTACACATTTAACCCAAGGGCTTGCTGGCTGTGGCGGTTTAGCATTACAGATCCTGTACCAGTGCATTCTCTTATATAAATGCTAGTGACCCATAAATTCCAATAATTTGTGTTATGTACATTTGTCTATAATAGTACATAACAGTATATACTCTATAATTCAACACCAAAACTCTCATTTATCCGATCATATTAAATTTTTATCGCCAAGGGATGGGTTACCATCTGCCGATCATGATCGGCCCCTCATTTGTTTCTTCAAAAAGAATCATATTGACAGATAGTGATGGGAATTTCCATGTTGATCATAGAAGAATTTTAAAATATTTTTTATGATGAGTCAAAAATGTGACCTTATAAATCTTGCTAAGTATGAGAGGAGTTGAATTTTACCCGATTTTGTATTAATATTATGATTCAAAAATTTTATTTCAAATCTCATGTTTGTCATCTAGTTTTTCCTCCCACAGGACAAGAGGATATGATGCTTGATGACGAGTTGATGATCTCGGAGGGTGTGGTTCTGGAGATTGGAAACTGTTCATACAGTCAGCTACTCGCGGGATACTCTGACCATATCACATCCCTGTCCATTGTGTTTTCAGGTATATGTAGTATATTTAAAAAGAATATTGTGCTTGCATAATTATTATTTGCATGGCACTTTGCATTAATATTTTGTTAAGCAGGTATTAAATCTGAATATTTTAAACTGCTACCATTTTATTGGTTTTGTCTTGTTAACATACAATGATGTTTTTACCTGCCCTCTAAAAATTGGGGGTATACTGGATTACATGCATTCATATGTCCATGCATCCATCCATTGAAACTAGCTAGAGATATCTCAGCCACCAAATGCCAGATTTAAAAAGCGGTCGAAAAAGCATTGGCCTCCTGCAGCCATCTTTACATTTAAATGCATTGGCACACACTGCAGCCCACAATTAATTGAGAAATGTTTTGAAAATTTATATTTAGAATCACCTCTAGATCGGAGCTATGGAATTTGAACAATATTCTAACAAAAACATGGCTGTTGACATTTGAACCAATTTTTGATGAAAATCAGTTGGCCATGCACTGACAGTCATCTTGAATTTTACTCTTTGCTTGACTAAATCCTTCTTGAATCCTTAAGTTGAGCTACAGTGTCATTGACACTTTCATTTTCCAAAGTTATGGACTTTTAAATACCGTGTAAAATATGCCCATCCCTGTACCTCTCTCATCTTGGAGGGCACGTGAGTGATCTTTTGCATACTAATAATGGGACGAAGGGATACATTATACAGGTTTGTTCAGTCATCAAGCCAAATTAAGACATCTTTCAAATTAAGCCACATTGGAAATTTAATACACCTCAGTGAAAAGCCATTTTGCGGGGGATAATCTGTGCAATGCTCTTGTTTTTTCAAATTTGGGTTTCATCCTACCCATGAGGTATGCCAACACCTGTGGTGCAACCTCTTGTTATTACTAACCCTTCCTGTACCAAAATACTCATTAAGTCAACAAACGACCAGGATTTTTGTTGAACTTATAATCTGAACATTTCCCTCCAATAAATATGAATCCTGCAGGAGTTACATTATCTTTTTGTCTTTTTTATTTTTTGAACACCCCTCCAAATGAATAATAGACCATTCTATTAATGTATACCTTTATAACTGAATGGTAGAAACCATTTAGTATACAAACAGTTAACCCTTTCATGACTGCATGACATTTCCGAAAACCCTGTGCCAATGCATTCTGTTATATATGCGAGTCTCCCATGGGAGCCTCGCATATATAAGAGAATTCATAGGCCTAACAATATTTACACTGTAAGCCAGTGCATTCTCTTATATATGCGAGGCTCCCTATGGGAGACTCGCATATATAAGAGAATGCACTAGCATAGGATCTTTAATGCTGTACCAGCATAGCTCCTGTCATGAAAGGGTTAAATACCATAATCTATGTATGTTTGTACAGGTGATGTTCTCAACCTATGTTCTCATAGAGCCTTACAACTGGAGCTCAGAAACAGTTTCATCATCTATGCAGATGATGTGGAGAAGTTTCTAGACATTGTGGGTAGCTTGTATACTGATCATAAGGTAGGTCATAGAGATAACAAAAAGGTCAAGCACCATTCAGGTAAACATTTTCTGATGAATGCAAAGGTTGGAATTTTGAGGAGAACTATATTTTTATTATTTACTTTCTGTGCATTATTCGGTGACCAAGAAAAGTCCCTCCTTATGTAAATGCGTACATGGTACTAATAATTATACCCCTCGTCCATCTTTCCATCGGCTCATATAGGCAGGTTTGGCATCATGAGGACTTTCAAAAGAGGGTTAAAATTTATTTGAAAATGTTGGATTTCCATCCGTTCGCTCTTATATCTCAACCATGGGTTATCAGATCTCAATGAAATTTGTTATTCAGGTATATTTACATACAAGGTGTGATTATCACTAAATCCAGCATTCTGATTGGTCGGCGCCCACGTGACTAGTTGCAGTTATTTCTCGGTGAACGCGCAACAGCTCATAACACCAGGCTAAATTACATCGACGCATCATAGGTTTGGGAAAGACGAACGCATAATGTTTTGGGCGCATTTGGACTCGCGCAGGATTGACTTAATAAATCATCGGGTTTCAATATAAAGAGAAATTGTTCCTGTTAACTTTTGCCAAGGGTGCTATGGTATATTTTGGGCTGGTTTTGTCATGATACACTTTTCGATTTAAATACATTTACAAAAGTGGCTTTTTCGCTAAATGTATATAAGGATTAACTGTCATGTGGACTGTTTTTATGGAGATGTAACCGTGAGGTAAGTGGTCATAACTTGTGTAAAACTCGGGAACAATATTGGCAGGTCCAATTTCACGTGCGACCTTGACCTTGACATCGCTGTTATACGCTCATATATAGGCATGTTTCTGGACCAATCAAATGTTGTATATTCTGCCCAGATGGAGGCAATCACAAAGAAATTCCTAAATAGCCCGGACGAAGTCAGGCACATCAGCCAGCATCAGCTGGTATAAATTATTATTGCTGTATGCATGCAAGTAGAGGATCACTTGACAACTAGTTCAAATTCAAATTAGTTTATTCATCAGATAACTATACATAAACAAAAATATAACAATACATATAGAAGAAACACAGATATCTGATGGGGAGGGATATGACTGTTCAGTTGTCTTCCTGTCCCACCCCTAGGCCATTTCAGCTACACATATATACATCACTGGGTCACTGTGCTATAAACAAAAGATATATTAATTGGAATTGTAGGTTGTTTTTGTTTGTTTTTGTTTTCAGTGAAAAGCGTAATCTTAAGCGTAAACTAATTCTTAAACTAATTCTTAAACTAATTCTTGCAGTCGGGACAAAAGGTGTTACTGCATTGAACTGACGTATGAGGATACGTCTCTACAATAGAGTCTACAAGACGTTTTTTGAAAGATACAGGAGCCATACAGACCCCCTATTTGCAAAATGTTAAATACTGAAGATCCATGACCTATATACTTTAAGAGTTAACCTATTCGCTTTCGATTGTAGAAATAAAACAATACCACAATCTCTTCTTCCTTATTTGGCATGGAAAAAGGAAGGGAAACGCGACATTCCAGAGACATAGAAGAAAAAAATACCCCGAACCGCATTTAGTTCTTTTTTGCCATTTCATGCTAAATGCTAGTATATTATATTACTGCTAATAAGGTCTGCTGTCTGCATGCATGTAGTGGAACACATGAAGAAATGTTATCAACATTACATCAGTTACACATTAATACAAATTATATTTTTGCAGAATGTTCTGCTATTGGGCTGAACAATATAGTAAGTGAGCACACCCCTCCATGCAACTTACATGTATGCTGCGGCGGGATAAAGATCGCTCGTGAATAGAGTTAATAACCTATAATCTGCTGGACTTGTTTTGTAAATTGTACTATAAACTGGAGACAAGTGAAAGAAACTATTTATTACTTGATCCAAAACCTCCATTAAATGCATAAGATCCAGGGAGGTAACTCTATCGCTCAGGGAGTATATTAATGGAAGTGTAGCTACGGTCTAATTACAATGTTTAATCGATCTACATTTGTAAAAATAAATAACAACAATAACACATGTTTGAATTATTAACTATTAACAGTCACATATCACAGTCCAGCTTTTGTGAAACCCTACACTTTCACAAGTCTAATTTTGTAATCAGTTTTTAAGAGACATATTTGCATTATGTAGATGACCATTCGGGGGTATATTTTATATGGTGCATATTAATCAGATGTTGGCTTCGGCAAATAATCTCAATTCTCTGATGGATTGTTTTGAGAAGAGAGTGACTTTCACCTAGCTTATGTAGGCTTATGTAATAAATTCCTGCTTGTTAACATTCTCAATAGCTTGAAACGCGACATGCTAATTACTAACCTACATTGTGGATGCGCAATTTATGAAGGCTTGCTGAAGTGGCTACACTTCTATTAGTTGGACTTGATTGTTGATTTTGGCGGTTTGGAAGTGACAATTAATACCGGCAGACCCACAGATTTATGACCAACAAAAAATGTCATAAATGGCTGAACTACGAAAATTTATACCAATGAATTTTAAGCCATTCACACTATTTATTGACTTAAGTTTAGTGAAATATTTGTTCAAACTAAATCAACAATAGTCACAAATATTGATTTAGCTTATGTAGCTGATGGAATGTAAACGTCTGGACAACAAACCAAAAGTCAAAGGTCACGTTTCCACTCAATAATACATTTCACTACACCTGGCACTATTTCCAACTCGGATCATGTAAAAAAAATATATAAATACTGTAGTTATAAAACCAGCAGTTAGGGTACCGAAATATCATGAAATTCTGCAACCAGCAGGTGAGGTATCAGCGACATTTTGACCCCTATCACCTTGAATAATCACTTGAACACACTTTCACAATGCGTCGAAGGACATCACCCCTTGTTACATATTTCTTCTACCTATTCCTTTTTATGCGTAATCCGTGGAAATAAATGGGGGTATTTTTGAAATACACTGGACATTCTGGTACCCCAACTGCTGGTTATCAAATTTCATATATTTTGATACCCCATGCGACTTCTGTCTTGTGATCTGCATTTTTAGTAGTTTTTTATATCGGATTTTGTGTTTCTAACTGGGACCTTTGCATTTATTGGTCAAGAAGATCAACTCAGACATATGTATCCATGGCAACAGTCTTCTCTTTCGTAAAAAGCTATGAATAAACTTTTATTCACAAAATCTGGTAGACGGAACAAAAATGCTTCTTTTATCTTAATGCACTGCTTACAATTTCACAATTTGTGGCCAGGTAAAAGTGGAATGTTTTGATAACTTTTTGAGAGTGTTTTATCTCTAGAGTGGATATGAACCGAATTCACTCCCAAGGTGACAACCAATAACATTTTGCTCTAACAAAGGAAATTTATCACAATTTCAGGGACATTTTGTTGACACTCATGCCCAATTTCAGGCAGGGTGTAATGGGTATCAGGCTAATTTTTTGACAGTGATCGGCACATATGGTGGCTATTCACAAATTCTGCCCAAATGTGTCACAATTATCATCCATGACCACTCTATATGGGCAGATCACTGTCGAAAAATTTACACGATACCACTTTTGGAGTGAATTTGTCCACACATATGCACCCTAGGTGCAGATCACTGTTGAAAAATTATACCAATGTCCCATCATACTCGGCCACAAATTGGGCATAAGTAGTGCGTGGCATAAAAGTTAACAGTCCTTTTTGCATTGCTAAATTCCAGATTTTGCTAATATTATGTTAATAATGCTTGGGGAATGACTATTGTTGAAAATTTTTCCAAAATTCCCATGGCGAAGTCCATACAATGAAACACACATTTTGTTTAAAGATACGGTAAGCTTTTTGCGGTGGGTATTTCTGTTAAAATAGTCACATCCATTAAAACCGACGTAAACAGAAAGAATATTATATTATAGACAAACTTTGATCTTACACTAATCATAAATATTGTGTAAATTGCATGTTATTGTCATGTTAGTACTCTGTGTTATGTAAACAAACAGTACGTAAAGAATATTCAATAAGCAAAACACTCAACACCGGGGAGACCCCACTAAGAGAACGTTGGTTTAGAAATGCTACATGTACCAAGTTATTACAACATACCGGTATAACACTCGCTAATCCTTGCCTCTCAAGATTTCGGTCTTGAATGGGTCACTGTGAATCACTACCTCTCCTAAAAAATTGCCACTATGTTGAATGTTTTGCTTATCAATAACTATTTGCCTGCTGTGTATAAACAAATGCTCGTCTCACACAAAGTGTGTTTTATGGATGATAGCGCATTCATACTATCACTCTGCTATACTTTTGTATAATCTTGAGGAAAGTTTCATAATTTGGTAACTGTTATTTCTAAATTATAACATACAATGACTTGCCTTTAAGAATATTTTGTCTTCTCAATTATAGATGCATTAAGTTTTCATTTTTTGTGCAACATCCAGTGAGAAAATTACAAAAACAGAAAATTGCCTTCATTTTTCTCTAGTTTTTAAAATACCAGACCATAAAACTGATGGGTTACTGCACTTATTCCCACTAACAAGCCTTGAAATAGTGTGTCTGTCATTTGCAGAATGAGGTCCCCAGAGGGTGAATTTAGAGATGCTACCCCACATAGCGGGCTAGCATCACCAAATTCACCCTCTGGGGACCTCATTCTGCTTACACCTCAGCAGAATGAGGTTCCTAGAGGGTGAATTTGGTGATGCTAGCCTCATTCTGCAAATGACAGACACACCTTATTCCCACTAATGAACATTGTTCTGGACATTGTTCTGCACTTATTTTGAGATTTGGCAATTTTTCTCATAAAAAGCACTGGTCTTGAAAACTCGAAAGCAATAGATTGGAATGTCAATTTGTCACCTTAATTTTATATTCTGTTTTCTCCACATCTGTCATTTGCAGAATGTGGTCCCCAGAGGATGAATTTAGTGATGCAATCCTACACAGCAGGCTAGCATCACCAAATTCACCTTCTGGCGACTTCATTCTGCTTAGGCCTCATCTTACCAAATTCACCTTCTGGCGACATTCTGCTTAGGCCTCATCTTATCTATAGCCTCAAATTAACATTGTTTTAAGTAACTTTTTCCCTTCTGGGAAGTTTCTATATTCCCTAATTTGCAGAAGATAAAATGCTTAATCGAGGTGACTAATGGGTGAAAATCACCAACTGCTACTGCAGAACTTCAATCTGATCCTAGAGGGTGAATTTGGTGATATTAGCCCACCGTGCTGGATAGCGTCACTAGATACGACCTCATTCTGCAAATGACAGACACACTCTTAGCAGGCTTGCATCTTTTGATGTTGATTTGCTGGCATTCCATGGAGTGTGGATGTAAGCTACAGTAATGCCCTAATTAATCGACTCCTTAACCACATCAGAATTATGGGTAATTTTTCAGGATTTAGTTGGAAATATGGCTTGTTGCCATTCATCGGAAAGCTCTCACCGATGAATGGCAACAAGCCATATTTCCGACTAAATCCTGAAAAATTACCCATAATTCTGCTGTGGTTAAGGAGTCGATTAATTAGGGCATTACTGCAGTCTTACATTTTGTGTGGAACACAAACGTAAAAATGTCAGGCCAACTTGCATTCATACTCCATGGAGCACAAAATGAACATCCATTCCTTATATTTACACTCAACTAGCATATTAAAAGAGCCCATTTTCAACAATATATTCTGGCGGCGTGTTACAAGTTGCATCCACACAATATGGAAACAAGTTGAGGCCTGCGCGCGACATTTCATGACGCAATTTTTACCAACCAACGTCCTGCATTAAAATTTCATAGTGCAAATGCATATATCCAAGCCTGCAAATAGTGTGTCTGTTATTTGCAAAATGAGGTCTGCAGAGTGTGAATTTGGTAACACTATCCCTCACGGTGGGCTAGCATCACCAAATTCACCCTCTGGGAACCTCATTCTGCTTAGGCCTCAACTGCTATATGAGACCTAGGATCAGATTGAAGTTCCCCAGTTGAGGTTGCTGATGTTCACCCATTAGTTACCTCGATTATGCATTTTATCTTCTGAAAATTAGGGGATATAGAAACTGAACAGAAGGGAAAAAGTAACTAAAACCCAATATTAATTTGAGATAATAGATTAGATAAGATGAGGCCTAAGCAGAATGAGGTCTCCATAGGGTGAATTTGGTGATGCTAGCTCACTGTGTGGGCTAGCACAACTAAATTCACCCTCTGGGGACCTCACTCTGCAAATGACAGACGCACTATTTGCAGGCTAGCATAAATCCAGTTCCAAAAAAGTATTGTTAGTACAGTCTTTGTGTAAACAGAGGATTTGCTGATAGGTTGACGATTATTGTGAATATAATCGTTGACAGCAAGAATATTGTGTCCAGTGTTTTAGCAAGATCTCGCCATGTAACTCCTCCAGCAAATTCGGGTGAACTTTCCTCATTAGTCTCTTTCTCTTCATTGACCACATGTGCAAATCTGCAATTACAGTGAGCCCATCTTATGAACTTTGTTACACATTTAGGAGCTTCCCCGTCCATATTATTTATAAAAACCGTTGCCATAGCAAGTATGACAAAAACAGAACTTCCGGCTTGCATTGTCAGCAAATATAAGGCAAGATTGCATACTTTGCTGCCACCGAAAGGCAACATTCCGGAAATAAAGCTCATATACACAGCGAACGCCAGCCATGATGTAATGGCGAATGACACTCGCTCGCCAGATCCTGCGGGAATCTTGAATACAATAATATTCAGAATGTTGAGGAGGATGATGGGAGCTATAATGCTGACACTCAAAAACTCTGAATTGCGATTTATTTTTATCGTGACAGCAGGGCTACCATCTTGTCGCCGATAGTCCGATGTGTCGACCAAATTCCATATTCCCGAATTGCCCGTAATTCTATTGACGTTCGTTGTGAAATTTGTTATTAATACCTCGTCTGGTCGTTGCATCACAACAAACGGTGAAATGTTGCATATATGCTCATCATACGGAAAGTCAGATATATCAATGGCACAGCTCGTTTTGAATACTTCCATGTAGTATAAGAATACTGTTCCGTTATCAAATATTCGTGCAGGATCACTTACAAAGACATGAGGTGAATACTCTCTTTGCTCCCTCATTGACATGCTGGGTGTCCAGATCTCGGAAGCCTTCACGACTATCGCCGATTGACCATCATAATCGGACGCATTCCACTTCAGATGCTCGTCTATCCACTGAATCTCGATTTCTATATTGGTTGTCACTGATTGACGTACATCATCAACCTCGACCACAGAAGATATTTTTTGTCCCAGTGTGATTCCAGTTTTTCTCCTATAGTTCTTGACCGGTCTTAAACTTGTAGAGTATCCAGAAAATAGTTCCTTATACAACTTCTTTTGATCTTTGGCATACACGATTGTTAAATAAATTGTCAAACAAATTAACGGGAAAATCCTGAAGAGATAGAGTTCCATCTCTCTACACAAGAATAATTAATCTCAAGGCAATGTGTTCCTCTTTTACCTTTTAATCCCACCAGACACGACTAGTAGCTGCTATACACTGACCACATCAAAGCCTTTGATATAAGAAACACAACAGTTTGTCATATATCGCCGTGGACAACATTGATGCACCACAGATTAAAATACACCACTGCTGAGTTATTATCTCAAATTCATAATTAAGCCCACATCCTGCGTAAAGTGCAATTTATACAGATTCACAATAACACAATTATTAGCAATCTTAATGGGATCAAGCCTTGAAATAGCGTGTCTGTCATTTGCTGAATGAGGTCCCCAGAGGGTGAATTTAGTGATGCTACCCCGCATAGCGGGCTAGCATCACCAAATTCACCCTCTGGGGGGACCTCATTCTGCTGAGGTGTAAGCAGAATGAGGTCCCCAGAGGGTGAATTTGGTGATGCTAGCCCACTATGCGGGGTAGCATCACTAAATTCACCCTCTGGGGACCTCATTCTGCAAATGACAGACATGCTATTTCAAGGCTTGAATGAGATGATAATTGCCCTTTATAAATGGAGTAAGTGTTCTTAAACTGCACAAAACCAAACCCTCCTTTGTAAAATTGTGAACATAGCTAATGCCACTAGCAAAGAAAAATCAATTTCTTTTTAAGAGGACTGAGAAATAAACTAAAGCTTCTGTACCAGTTGTCCCGGTCTGGCCTAAGAGTTTCTACTGGGATGCAGATAAACAATAGAAATAAAAATGAAAAGTTTCTACTAAACTAGGGTGCAGATAAATAGAGATTAGAAATAAAAATCACTTCTATAAACTTGTATACCGCTTGTCCTGCTCTGTCCCAATAGTTTCTATTGGGATGCAGGTAAATTCTAGAAATAATAATAATTTCTATAAGCATCTGCACCGCTTGTCTCGCGAGTTTGTACTTGGGTGCAGATAAATAGAGATAAGAAATAAAAATTACTTCAATAAACTTCTGTACCGCCTGTCTCGCTCTGTCCCGCGAGTTTCTACTGGGATGTAGATATATATCAGAAATAATAATTTCTATAAGCTACTGTACCACTCTGTCCTGTGGGTTTCTACTGGGATGTGGATATATACCAGAAATAATAATTTCTATAAGCTACTGTACCACTCTGTCCTGTGAGTTTCTACTGGGATGTGGATATATACCAGAAATAATAATAACTTCTATACTTCTGTACCACTCTGTTCTGCGAGTTTCTACTGGGATGTAGATATATACTAGAAATATTAATAACTTCTATAAGCTTCTGTACCACTCTGTCCTGTAAGTTTCTACTGGGATGTAGTTATATAGTAGAAATAATAATAACTTCTATACTTCTGTACCACTCTGTCCTGCGAGTTTCTACTGGGATGTAGATATATAGTAGAAATAATAATAACTTCTATAAGCTTCGGTACCACTCTGTCCTGCAAGTTTCTACTGGGATGTAGATATATAGTAGAAATAATAAGAACTTCTATACTTCTGTACCACTCCGTCCCACAGGCTTCCACTGGGACAAAGAAAGAAAAAAATCGGAAATAAAAATCTCTTCTATAAGCTTCTGAAACGCTTCTCACTGTCAGTTCCAAGAGTTTCTACATTGTAGAACCCTTAACTTTCTGTTCATGTTTTTGACATATATGAATATTTCCTGAAGATTGGAGCTTTGAATCTCTTTATATATTCCAGGTGCTCTTTTCTGCTGTATGGTTGACACATCTGCCTCAAATACGCAAAGAGTTATTACCTGTAGAGATAGAGTCATTAGTCATGCATCTGCTTTCGATCTCCTACAACATCTATCTGACGGAGAGATGCACTGATCAGGTATGGTAACTTCTCACTCTACTATTATGGTTTCTGAAGAAACCTTCTACTCAGTATTAACCCTTTCATGATGGGGGCTGCGCTGGTGCAGCATTAAAGACTCTGTGCCAGTGTATTCTCTTATATATGTGAGTCTCTAATAGGGAGCCTCGCATATATAAAAGATTGCACTTGCTTACAAGATCAAGGTAAATATTGTTAGGTCAATGCATTGGCACAGGGTTTTCACAATAATTCAGGAAGTGCCAGTCATAAAAGGGTTAACCCTTCTATACTAAATAGTCATTGAGGAGTAGTTCCCTTAGGAAATGTTCAGATAAGTTCAACAAACGACCATACGCCGTTTGTTGAACTTACTATCTTAATATTTCCCACCAATGAATCAATGAATAGGAATATTCTGCACTTCTACTATATTTTTGTCTCTGTCGTCTGCTCATTTTTCTTGAACACACCCCCCCGCCAGATGAATAAACGACTCATCCAATGTATCATTTATTACTGATTGGGGGGATCCATTTAGTATAGAAAGGGTTAAAGATGGCGTAACTCTTCCATGAACTTTCTGTATAGTTTTGGGAGTTTAACATAATAATGTTGAATCAAAGAGAACAGTCAGTATGTGCTTATGTTACTTTGAAATCATTTTATTTTTGCTAATATTTTTTAGGAATTGGGACAGAAAATGTGGTTGTTTTTAGAACTCGACAACATTTTTGATACAAAATCAATCCTTTAACCCTTTCATGACTGGAGCTTCCACAAATTTTGCGAAAATCATGTGCCAATGCATTCTCTTTTATATGCGAGTCTCCCATAGGGAGACTCGCATATGTAAGAGAATGCACTGGCACAGGATCTTTAATGCTGCACCAGCACATTTAAAGTTAATTTATACAACAAACAATGTTTCTCTTGTATGGTATGTACTGAGCAGCGTTTGCGCTGGACTGAAAAATCTTCTGGCAAAATGAAAATTTTATCGGCCAAATTAAAAAAAACTTGGCCAAATTAAAAACACTTTCACCAAATTAAATCTTTTTTCTGGGCAGATCACAATTGAAATAAAAAAAAAATTCTCAAAAATGAAACTAACATTCTATATAATTATAACCACATAAATCGGCTTAACCAAGTGCGATAACTCTTTGTCACTGACACCATGCATTGTCACCAACTAATAAAGTAACGAGCTGTGTTAGTTGTCATTGCAATATATTTTTGCCAAGATAAAAAAAAATGTTGCTTATTATCGTGAGGTCATAACTGTTGAATATATATTGTATGTAAACCTTTTATGATGTGAAGCCAGGTTGTTGTTAGTAGATGAAAGGCAGATTATGGCACATTACATAACTGACATGCCATTGAGGTAAGTGATCAACACAAAATTACACAACCAGTGAATAGATTAAGCATTTCGTGTTTTAAATCCAATATTATTTGAAATGGCTAGTTAAATGTTAGAGCTTTCCTTGTCCCCTTTGTACAGCCATCACAATTCAATTCAATTGATCCCGTTACAAAATAAATTTGGGTTTCCATGGTCTGATATTTCCGAAGTACGAAACCCACGATACTTTCATCGCCTAACTTCGTCGACTATTCAGTGCCTTTGAATTAGCTTTCCATCTCAATTTGGGGTAAAAAAAAGTTTGGCCAGCTGAAATTTTTATTGGCCAATTTAGAAAAAAATTGCCCATTGGCCAATTTGGCCACTGACAACACAAACACTGGTTCTGAGTAATATTGAAACGTGCCTTAAAAAGGAGTTTCAGAGAAATGTTGTTTTTGGAAGTGCTCCCAAGATGAAGCAGATCATCTCTAAGGACAGCTATAGAACAAATAATAATTCTGAGGTGGTTACCATATATACAGGCATTCAGTTTGCACTCAAATTATCATTGTTTTACCGGTAAGTTACTTTATCCCATCTGGGAAGTTTCTATATCCCCTAATTTGCAGAAGATAAAATGCATAATCAAGGTGACTAATGAATGAACATCACCAACTTCAACTGGGAAACATCAATCTGATCCTAGGTCTCCCATAGCAGTTGAGGCCTCAGCAGAATGAGGTCTCCAGAGGGTGAATTTGGTGATGCTAGCTTCCCATGCAGGATTGTGTCACAAAATTCACCCTCTGGCGACCTCATTCTGCAAATGACAGACACACTATTTTAAGACTTCACCATAACACCTGACACGAAAATTGTGCAAAATAGAATATTTTGGTGGAAACAATATTTATTTAAAAAATCAAACATATCACACAAACACAATACACATGTAGATACATAGAGATTTAGGAAGAGGATTGGACAACAAGCAAAATGCTTTTTTAAAGTCCTCTCCTTGTGGAACAAATGTTACCTCAAGTGACTGGATATATAGTCTTGTTTGATTGGAATGTATTTACATGTTTAGGATTGAGATATGGGTATAACATTGTAATACAGGAGTTAAGGGTGAGGGTGATACAGATAGAGAGAAAGAGAGAGAGTGAAGGAGAGAGAGAGTGAGTGAGTGAGAGAGAGGTTTGACACAAAATACATTCGATATAAAACAACACAACAACATCCGTTCAGTGGGGAAATCACTTGCACAAATGGGTCACGACCACGGAGGAGAAAAAGTGGTTCATTCAAATGGAATCTAGCCGCGTCACCTGAAGTGATCTATGAGAAACGGCCACTATCTAAAAATAAACTTCTGTACCGCCAAGAATATTTCGGAATTTAATTTGTTTGGAAGTTCGTGAGATCCGTACAATAGAACATCGGTTGTTGTCATAATTACGGGTAAGTTACTTAGAAGTTCTGATTTAATTCTGGCGTAAAAAGGGCATTGGAAGAAGAAATGGTAAGCTGATTCTGTTTCAAAACTACCGCATTGACACAATGGTGATTCTTTCAAGTGATTAATAACAAGGTCACGGTTCAGGTTGCTGCAACCTAATCTAATACGATATATTTGGGCTTTCCTGGAATAACACTGGAGATAAAAATTTGCAATTTTCTCATGATCATTGTTTAATTTACGCTTAAATTCTTCAAGTGTGTTTGACGATTTTATTGAATTCAATAAACTATTCCATGCTCGTGTAGCCGAAGGCAGAAAAGTATTCATGTAAATGTATCTATTGCTAACGTGCCTAAAATTGTAACCAGATGAAGTGGAATCGGGAGGAATCATGTTTGATAGAATACTTTGTTATATGACTGAAAAGTTTTACTATTGTCATCACCAAAATGAATATTTATATTATACATATGATTATATCCATTTATCCCACAAGGTTAGAGTGAAAGACAGTGGAATGCATTTTTATATACCTGTTTAAAAAAAAACTTAATTAAATTACAGAAAGCCGAAAAATATGTGTAGTGGTAATAAATTTGTAATACACGAACTATATGTGAGTGAAACAAATTTTTTGTGGCACAATTACTGCCCTAAAAAAACTTATTTCTTTAAAAAAAAATTTTTAGATTCAATATTATTTTTAAACCAAAATGACTAAATAATCAAAATGTTTGCGAAGCATATTATTTGTGTATAAAGGCATCATAAAATTGTTTATTTTGATCGAAACTCATTATTTCAATCGTAATTTGTAATGCAATTTGCCATGTTTGAGGGCACTAACAAGATAGAGTTCTCCCTCTTGATATGCTCTGAACATTTTCGCGCTGATTTATGTTATAAAAATAGCCCATAAAATTGTCCCACAAATGTGATAAGAAATTCTAAATAAAAATTGATATTAATTGATAGAAGCTTTTCCAGAAAATTTGCTGGGAGGAGATACACTATCATAAAATGTTTTATTTATTATTCAATAAACCTATAGCACCAATTTGTTTAAACATTTTACACACAAGATCTATCAGAAGAATACTGGTATTTCCTTTTGACTTATTCTCATATCTGAGTAGTCCAAGTTTACTTCGACATAAACCAGCTAGTGAAATCGGTTGGGAAATGCTGATTTACGTTGAAGTCCTGTGTATATACCTTTCTATATCAGGGTTTAGTGTTGTTGACCCACTCACATAAAATCCCCAATAACTGTAATAAAATGTCACAATTGTGACAGTAAACCTGTTTATTCCACAGAAAATGTAATATTTGTTCTGAACTCCACAAGAATTGTCATATGAAAGTAGTAATCTCATGTTCAAAAGAATACAAATTCATTTGCCCTTGCAAAGTTACAGTGTGTATTAAATATAAACAAACTGAGGTTACTCCTAATTAGCAGCATATTCAATGCCCAATTTAACATAAGAGTTAGATTATAATACACCATTATAACTGTAAGATGTCACACTTTCCGATATATATATAGCATCATGTATTGAGTTGTAGGGTCAAATCGATTAAAATTGACAGTCCCAACTGATTTCACTAGCTAGTTTATGTCACAGGAAACACTTGGACTAGCATTTCCTATTTTCATATTTGAGGTCCTTGGTATGAAAGACACAAAAGTATTAAAGAAGAAATTTTTGGATATATGCGGTGATGCGGGCTTAGTATGTTCTACATCAGTGAAAAAGTTATCAGGATCAGAGGAGAGATTACACCATGTAGAGGTTATTAAAGGGTGGCATCCTGTTGATGCACAATACTGTATGGAAGAGTTTGGTGACACAAAGGTGAGGATAAAATAACAATATAAGTTCAATCATTAGGTACAATCTATCAATGTTTTATTCATGTAACTGACATAGGCCAGAGTTTTGGAGCAACAATTTAACCTCTTAGCTGATAAATGACGTTATGACATCGTGTGCTGGGCGGTTGACGTTATTGCCATTTTCCAATCGGAAAATATAAAGGGAATATAAAAAAAACCATAAAACTGATTCAGTTGAAAGGCTATTATCATTCACAATCGTGGAATATCATACACTGTTTGAAACTTTGAGATACAGTTATTCCGATGCACCAATTTCTGAGTTCCAGTTATGAATAACAGCCTACTGCTAGTGTGCTGACATAGGTCCGTAGTACACTTTTACGTCTGTAATAGTTACGGACGTCATAGCAGCGAAGAGGTTAAAGAAAACTTGTTCCAATAATGTAGATGTCCCTTCTAAAAAAATATATCAGGCTGATTGCATTTATTGGCATATTTATGTCTTCTTCTTTAACCCTTACTTTACTAAATGGATTCTCCCACTCAGTTAAGCAGTGTATGTTGGAACGTTCTATTATCTATCTGGAGGAATTTTTTTCGAGGAGAAAAAAATATAAGCAGACGGCAGACCATAAAAGTACTGGTGGAGTTCTATTTATTGCAGGGAAATGTTCAGATAATAAATTCAATAGGTCATTTGTTGAACTTATTATCTGAACATTTCCTCTGATGCTGTGTACAAATTGGGTACTTTTACCATAATACGCACAATTCACATAACCACCAACTGTTGTAGTCATCTTATGATTGTTTTTTTTATTTGGAGATATTGAAAAATACCTGGAACAATTAATTTATATTTAGCGTACATTAACAAATTACTTTATATTTGTTTTGCTTCAAGAATGTAGTTTGTTTATTGTCTTTGATGACCTCTGATTATCCCTTAACTAAAATAGTCATTGACTAGTTGTTCTATAATAATTATCTGAACATTTCTCACCCATTATTAGGAATCCATCTGCTTTTGATCTACGTGTTTGTCTGTCTGTTGTTAGCTTTCATGAACATCCCTTCAGATGAATAATAGACCACTCCAATGTAATACACATATTCACATTAGTACATTTCATTGTCTGTATCATAAGTTTATTGCCATACATTCTGTATTCAACATTTCAGCAGTTGTGTGTTGATATCTGTGTCCACTGCCAGAATGTACACAGTGTACCACTAACATAACACATGATTGTACTAACTTTCTGATAATAGCCATCCATATGGTCATGGCTATTTTAGTAAAAGTAATAAAAAAGTAATAAAAATGTAATCATGATAACAGGTACATTTGAAAGTAATCGATTATGATTACTTGTAATCAAACATGATTACTGATTACAGGCGATTAATCAAAATTTTGTAATCGATTACTTTGATTACGATTACTGATTACGATTACCCCAACCCTGCAATGTATACTTTATAACAGATGAGAGAATCAATTTTGTAAAGAATGGGTTAATTTCTCGCTCTGTGTCTATATCGAGACTGCTATATTATTGGCTGCAATTATTTATCTGTTTGCACACGTAAGATATATTATTGTTTTACAGTGCACTCTTCATTATGGTTTGGACACTCGAGACATAACATTACATACTAGTTCAGAGCGAAAGGTTTCAATGAATGCAGACATGAGAATGAGGCTTCATCTTAGCACACTGAACAAAATAGGTGAGCTTTAACAAATAGAGTGTGTCTAGATCAGAATATCAGAAATTTCCAAAGATAATCATTTTTTTTTTCATTCTCATACTTTTGCAATACCTTGGTAAGTATAAAGCTAAACCTAAAATTAAATACTGACACCCAAAACCAGGAATATTGTAAATCAAGTAGTTTGCTAATTAAGGAATGATCACCGAGTATGAAGTGAATATTGCATGCAGCGCACATATGTCTATATCTTCCCAATCAGACCATGATAAAACAGTGCAATACCTTGGTAAGTTTAACCCTTCCATGACTGAAGCTTCCTGAAATTTTGCGAAAACCCTGTGCCAATGCATTTTCTTATGTATGCAAGTCTCGCATTTATAAGAGAATACCTTGGCCTAACAATATTTACATTGACCTTGTAAGCCAGTGCATTCTCTCACATCAAGAGACTCACATATATAAGAGAATGCACTGGCACAGGATCTTTAATGCACTAACAGTCTAGCACAGCTCCTCAGAGTTAGTTGCTGACAGACATTCTCTTGATAACTTGTTATAGCCAGAATTTGGCAGAAACCAAGTTTATTGTCCAGTAATATCTCTAAAATCTAAGATGTATTTACGCCCTTTGTTCCCCCTCATTAGTAAACTTAGATCCCAGCCCCCGGAAAGTGCGACCTATTCCACCAATGGTATGGTTAAGCAACATTATTGATGCTTCCCCAAAACAAGCGCTACGCCTTTTTTCAGTTATCAATAACCAGTGACCCTCATTACTTTATTAGGGAGCTTGGATCCCAACCCCCAGAGAGTGCGACCCAATCCACTAAAGTTATGGATTACCCTTTCAAGACGGGAGCCTCGCATATATAAGAGAATGCACTGGCTTACAAAGTCAAGGTAAATGCATTCTCTTATAAATGCGAGGCTCCCAATGGGAGACTCACTTATACAGTAATGCCCTGAATAATCGACTCCTTAACCACACATAATTATGGGTAATTTTTCAGGAAACAGTCGGAAATATGGCTTGTTGCCATTCATCGGAAAGCTCTCGGTGAGTCAAGCATGTGGTTGTGAGTTCATGCTTGGCTGACTGATTGAATTATATATTATTCCAGTTGACTGAATCCTAATGTTGATCGGCTGTTCGTGTCTGGAATTGTTTTTACTTATACTTTATTATATTTCGATCTTCGGTAGTGATCGATGATTTCATATTCTAGATTTCACACAATCTGAAACTGTTTTCCATCTGTATTTGCTGAATATATATACAAGATATTAATTAATGGAGAATGATCAAACAACACCAAGCATTTACCTTTTGGATATTCAAACATTTTCGAACCAACATTTTCGAAATTAATTGAATCGAATATTGGGACAGAATCGAACATCGAATATTCACAGGAGCCTATTAAAGCTATATGTTTACAACAATTTACAATGTATATTGTCTACAGTTTTTATATGCCCGTTTTAAAATACGGGACATATTATTTTATTGGTCCGGACTGTCCATCTGTCCGTCCTTTTGCTTTTTAGTTTCTGGATGATAATTTTAGTAAAGTCTGAACTGAATGGAATGAAATTTGGTATGTGAGTTTACTATCCCAAAATACAGGTCAAGTTCGAATTTGGATTCCACCTGTCAATTTTCACCAGAGTCATGCCCCTTTGTTGGAATTACCACAGGTGTTTTGCTCCGCCCTAGCAATGCTCTTATTTCTTGGTATATTACTTTATATTTTTTTTACATATTTTTCTTTTGTTTCATTACAGGACTCTCTGATTACTCTAAAGAAATTATCTCCACCAGACTACTAAACTTGGAATTGCATGATATTTATAGGGTTGATTTAATTTTTCAAGGATCACAATTGATGTATGAAGACACTGAAGCTCAGGTTTTTGGAAATTTTATTTTCTCATTTAACCCGTTCTATACTGAATGGATTCTCCCATTCAGTTTTAAAAGTATACATTGGAGCGGTCTATATTATTCATTTGGAGGAGTGTTGAGGTAACAAAAGTAGACAGCAGACTGAAACACAGATAATACAAGTGCAGAGGGATTCATAATTATTGGTGGGAAATGTTTAGATAACAAGTTCAACAAATGACTATTGGTCAGATAATAACCTATATATGGTCGTTTGTTGAACTTATCTGAACAGTTCCTAAGGGAACTACTCATCAATGACTGTTTAGTATAGAAAGGGTTAAAGTGAACATAGTGAATAATCTTACCCAAGTAGTTACTATCATAAATATTAAGTAGAAAACAGAGTTATATGCATGACTCATTGGTACAGCCATTGCCTTATGGAGGGTGATGACACCCCCCGCCTTTTCAGACCCTGGATTCGGGGTCTGTTATGGTGTATTCCGGATGCCAGACCAGTGTACGCCGGTTGTCATTGGGCTCATATTTCAGATGCCGGATGCTCCATTCAATCCATTGATATTATTTCTTGACGCTAATCACCGAAAAACAACCAAGTTCCGTCTGCTGATTTATATTTCTTTACTCTAAGTTGTCGAACATAATATTCTCCACAATTTAGCTCCTTAAAAATGTTTGTTATATATCATACATGTACCTATAATAGTGCTAATTAATGTCAGTGTTCAAAGTTGGGAATTTGCTCTTTAGCGATATCCTGCAGCTACTTTCATGAACTGTAGTACATTTGGTAGTTTCCCCCACAATAGCTGGAGGGGTCAGGTTACTACATTTTCAGATTTTTGCAGCTTTCGACCAGGAACCAGTCTATTTAACAAGAGACATTGAGTGCGCGTAATTTAACAGACACAAGAGTCGCAAAATCAATGACAGACGACCAAGCCTTGAAATAGTGTGTCTGTCATTTGCAGAATGAGGTCCCCAGAGGGTGAATTTAGTGATGCTACCCCGCATAGCCCAATTTGTCCAGGATTCAGAAATTCCCCAAAATGCAGTTGTAGCCTAATTAACATGTACGTATTATATTATGTAGACACTATATAGTTTATAGGTCTACCTGCATATGGCATCCTAAACATTCGTGTGTGAGATTCTATTATTATTAACTGACATTTGAGAATAAATATGAGCTCATTTTAACGCGCGTGGTTTTGTGACCCGGTGGTCAGTATTTTCATTTGCGATGACAAATTCTGTCAACACATCTCTATCTGTTTATGTCGCTGTTAGACAAAACATGTCATAAATTCTGATCTCCCTTAATAGTTTAGACAAGAATGGACATTTATGGAAGAATTATAACACCCTTTGCAAGAAATTTTACACATCATGGCCTTTGTCAGCTTTATGTATATCAGTTGGTTAAATTTTAGGTGGACATCATAAACATTAAATAGTAACAACTGTCTTGAATTTACATAAACGTTAGATTGTATGCCATGACGTATTATCTAGCGATGGCGAGAGTTGCTCTTTGTATTCATACCATTGAATGCAGATGACAGTATGATGAAAAGCAAATACATGTGCAGAAGGATTCATATTCATTGGAGGGAAATGTTCAGATAATAAGTTCAACAAACGTTGTTGAACTTATTATCTGAACATTTCCTAAAGGTCAATGAGTATTTAGTATAGAAACGGTTCACAGCTGCTCAAGCCTTGAATATTGTGTCTGTCATTTGCAGAATGAGGTCCCCAGAGGGTGAATTTAGTGATGCTACCCCGCATAGCGGGCTAGCATCACCAAATTCACCCTCTGGGAACCTCATTCTGCTGAGGTGTAAGCAGAATGAGGTCCCCAGAGGGTGAATTTGGTGATGCTAGCCCGCTATGCAGGGTAGCATCACTAAAGTCACCCTCTGGGGACCTCATTCTGCAAATGACAGACACACTATTTCAAGGCTTTCAGACAACAGCAAAATGGCATTTTTCATTCAATAAGCAGTTATATTAACTTTGAGATAAAATCATTTAATAAAATCTACTTTACATCCATGAACTAGAAATTTAGACAGTTGTTGTCGAATTTCGCATGATAGACTGGTCCTTGTCTTTGTTCACCGAAAAGTTTAAAATGTAGTAACCTAACCCTTTCTGCCCACAATACGCAAATTATCATCGCACATTAGGGTCGTATGGTATGGAAACCCAGTGGATTGGGTTGTATTTTTTGTTTTGGGTGGAATTTTACGGTAATTATTTTCTCAACGGCCACCCTGCAATGTTGTTTAAAGGTACTCAATCCGTAAAGAGGGTCCCCATCTCAACAGATTCCAACAACAACAATCCGATCAGAGGGTCCTATATTACTATTTCTTTGGCTTTGGGGGTAAAACATATTTGATTCGAGTCGAGGTACCCATCAAACAAAGCTCAGAGTTATTAGATATTGATTTTTGAAATTTGTTATTAACTCGAGATGAGTACTAATAACTGCCGTAATCTGCTCTGGATGTGTACTCCAAATCTATTCAAACAGACAAGGATGGATAACTCTAAAATCAAGTGGTAATTTTAACGCAATTTTGACTGAGTTCTGGGCCAGATAGTATTCCCGATAATGAAAAATAATAGATTTCTAAAATCGATATCTAACAAATCTGAGCTTTGATGGGTGACTTCCTCGACTCGAATAAAATATTTTTGACCCCCGAAGCCATTGAAATAGTAATTGAGAGGAGTTTTATCGGATTGAGTACCTTTAATCCGTGAAAATCGGACCATACAGAAATGCAATTTTTGGCATATTGCAATTTTGGTTCATAGGGTATGGAAACCCAGTGCCAGTTTGTTGGGTGGTAAATTTTGTGGGTGTAATCTTAATTATTCATCAACGGCCATTCTAAAATGCCGTTTATTTGGTGCAAATCAGACCAGAAATGCGATTTTTGGCATTTTGTCAATTAGGGTTTGGAAACTCAGTACCAGTGTGTTGGGTGCTAAGTGTTGTTGGTGGAATCTTAATTATTCCTCAATGGCCACATTGCAATACGGCATATCATCTGACCATTAATAGTGACAATTACCTGAAGTTTGAAGTAAGCAATTCTCTATCTGATCCCTTTCATGATGGGAGCTACGCTGGTGCAGAGAATAACGTTGTGTTCTCTGAAATGGTTCAGTTGATGTGGTTGGAATTTTCGAGAATCTTGATTAGTATTAAACATTATTTATTTTCCCTCATCAAATATATAATTATAATAGGTACAAATTTAGATGGAAAACAAATGGGATTAGGCAACAATCCATTGGCTTATTTGAAGCCCTCTCCCTTAAACTTAATTAATTGCAACATTCTTTGAGTGGAGGTGGAGTCTGGCTGATAAACTTACCAGTTTGATTCATTGAAAAAGCCCTCACTTTGTCTTTAAGTAGAATTCTAATACTTGGAAATTGACTCTAATTTGCATACTTTAGAGATTAAAACCATATAATTGTTTCTAAATTCGCTGCCCACATAGGTAAGACCATTCTCGACCATTATATTTTCTGTACCAACATGGGTTCCACAAATGGCCCCATTTATCACTACTCTAGTTTCGTGCTAATTGGGGTCACCTCCAAAGATTCCTTTTAACTCTTTCTATACTAAATACTCATTGGCGAGTAGTTCCATTGGGAAATGTTCAGATAATAATTTCTGGTTTTTTGTTGAACTTATTATCTGAACATATTCCCGGCAAAGATATGCCGTATAAAATTTATTATTTTGGTACGAAATAGCATAAGTACGTTTTGAATCGTTATGTGACGTAGCACTTGGTCGGTTATATGTCCTCCAGCTATATAATAGCATGCTGGCAGCTAGGCTTCCTCTTTTCATCCTCTTACAAGATTCGAGGGGGATGACCGAGCAGCTGGAGGGAAATCCCAATTTGGGAGGGACATGTGAGTTCAGTGTGTAAGTATCTTATTAGGGAATATCTATTTTCTATTTGAAAATGTTATATTCCCGGTAAAGATACGTTACACACTGAACTACATGGTAGAATCAACTCATAGGAGGAGGCAGCGAGGAATGAGATACTGTTGTATTTCGGTTACGAGCGATTCTTTTGAACCTGCTGGGTAGCAACAAATGCATCCAAAAGGTACTGATTCGCAGATTTGATTGATGATACACTGTAAAGTGGAGAAAGTGGAAGAATGAGCCAACGAGTTGAATCTTTGCCCCCCTTTTGTCCTTAAGTCAGGCAAACCATCAAATTAGAAAAACCCATTAGATAGAAATCGCCCATGTAGTTCAGTGTGTAAGTATCTTATTAGGGAATATGTATTTTCTATTTGAAAATGTTATTTCCCTCCCATAATTAGTAGTCCTGCTGCACATATTATCTGTCTTCTGCTTATTTTTCCTGAAGACCCTCCAGATGAATATAGACCATTCCAGTGTGTACTTGTATGACTGAGTCGGAAAATGCAATTAGTAAAGAAAGGATTACCATATATAATAATAGACAGGTTAAGATTGAGAATTTCTACTTCAAGTGCCAATCGCTGTCTACAGTCATCTGAATGACTCCATCAACATGATTGTTTTTGTGTACAGAAACATTTGATCCATCAGTGAGGTCACATGCACATCATATAACCGTTAGTAGCGACAATCACCTGATGTTTTAAGTAAGCAATTCTGCGCTGGTGCAGCATTAAATATCCTGTGCCAGTGTATTCTCTTATATATGCGAGTCTGCCATAGGGAGCCTTGCATATATAAGAGAATGCACTAGCTTACAAGGTCAATGTAAATATTATTAGGCCAATGTATTCTCTTATATATTTGAGGCTCCCTATGGGAGACTCACATATATAAGAGAATGCATTGGCACAGGGTTTTCGCAAATTTTCACGAAGTCATGGAAGGGTTAACCTGTCTAATAATTAGACTTGAACACTGATGAAATGAAAGGTCATACTTTTACAGGGTAGAAGATCTAATACTTCTAATCAACTAACTGATATCATCAACGAAAACATACAGAACATCACCAGTCGAGGGTCCATCCCTGCAGGGGAGATAATAACAAAGAATAGAGAGTTTATATCTGGCGGAGAGATGACACTGAGGAAGGCAATGGAAGAATTCAATCAACCGAGACATAATACAGATTCACTACTAGTAAGGCCAAATATATAAACAGAACATTACCTGCATCTTAAATGGAAATGGCTTGTTCAAACACCAAAATTATGTATACGTAATTTGGTAAGAGATATCTCAAAACATACAGAATACCCTGAAAACCCATGTTATGTTTATTAGATTTCTCAGTGTATTTTAAATCGTTTTTCATTTGTATTGGTTAAATTTTTTTTATCAGTGATTGTGTAAAAATTTCGATGGGACAACGGGAGGAAAATCTAGAGCTGTTAAAGGTACTCAATCATTACTATTTCTTTGGCTTCGGGGGTAAAAAATATTTGATTCGAGTCGAGGAACCCACCCATCAAAGCTCAGAGTGATTAGATATCGCTGTTTGAACTTTGCGGTTTCTATTGTTTGTGGCCCACAAACTGATTGAAGCATGAGGGTCAAACGGACGGTCTTGCAGATAAAGATGGATAACTCTAAAATCAAGTGGTATAAATAATAACCACTTAATTTTAGAGTTATCCATCTTTATCTGCAAGACCGTCCGTTTGAGCTCGTGTTTCTGGTAATCAAACAATTGAAATCACAAACTTCAAAAATCCATATCTGATCAATCTGAGCTTTGACGGGTGGGTTCCTCGACTCAAATCAAATATTTGTTACCCCCGAAGCCAAAGGAATAGTAATTTAGGAGCGTCTGATCGGATTGAGTACCTTTAAGCTATACAACTTGAATTGTACAACATGATTTTGATTAAAATGAAGAGAAAGTAGTGCTTGAAGTTGATATGGTTTCCAGTTAAGGATAGCTCAATATACGTTTTCCGGATGGTCACACATTTGTTATTATTATATACTCCTGATTCTACACAGATATTTCAGTGAAGAGATGCAGCATTTTTCTGTCTGTTTGGACATCTATCCGTCCATTTTTTGTCTGTCCGTCCATCTGTCCAGGAAGATATCTCAAACACCAGTTGTTTGATCTGAATGAAATTTGGTATGGATGTTCACTATTATGCAGGCATTCAACGGAATGTTCAATCGATTTTTCCGAATATTCTGTTTTAGAGTTATTCTTCTTCGTTTATCTGGAAATGTTGCTTTTTTGTCTGTCCGAGCAGATATCTCCACCACCGGTTGACGAATCTCAATGAAATTTGTTCACTACCATGTGGGCATTCTGTGGCGTGTTCAATCTTTTTTCTGGATTTTCAGTTCTAGTTTAATGCGATCATGCCAAAAATATTATTATTATATGCATTTATCACACTTTGTTTCAGAATGCAACGACTCTCAAGTTAACTACAGCTCAATATATAAATACTACATTGGAATGTAAGTACTTTGTCAGATTAAATTACAGAAAAATGTCAGTGACAGCACTTCAAATTTTGTAGGTCACACTCTTTGGTGAATGTTGGACAGTTACCTCAATCAAGAAGGATAATCATGTGTATGTCGTCCTCCAAAGTAGATAAATGCAGATTTTTGGCACCTAATTGTGCAAATTACACCATTGAAGTATTCATGAAAGGCACGTTACAATCAGTATAGAGTGAGTCTTATCAAAGACTGGGTTATGAAATATTATAGCAAATTTTCCATGTGAAACATATCAAAAAGACTCTAATTTGATAATTGTGCTCATGCCCAGAACACTCTGGCATGAATGATGGCCATTCTGGTAGCCATCCTGGCAGACATGAACTATTCCTATCACTCTTGCGTTAGTATGACTATGTTTTCATCTGATCATCTGACCACATTTAAAAGAATTATGACAAAAATTTGCACAAGAAATTGTAAATTTCTTTAAAATACTGAAAAATCACAATTTTCATGCATTTTGACTAATAATTGTTTTAATAAGAAGGTTTTTTTTGTTTATCATTCTAGACTGAATGCGAACTGAATTATATTTTTACACATGAAACTTAACACGTTTACTTTTGCATGTAATTGAATGAAAGTTGGCAGTCAACGTGTTCAAAATAGAATGGTAGGGTATAACATCTTGCTTTATGGATGATATCTTGTATTATTCAGAGTAAATTTTGTGAAATTAATGGCTAATGATACTTTTTTAAGCCAGGCCGTTGGAGAATAACGAGAATGAACAATGGCATCACAAGGATAAAAAAATTCAGGTCAGATATATTTCTATATATATTTATCAAAACATGTTGTCAGTTTGTATTATTAACCTTTCATGATGGGAGCTATGTTGGTGCAGTATTAAAAATCCTGTGCCAGTGCATTCTCTTATATATGCGAGTCTCCCATAGGGAGCCTTGCATATATAAGAAAATGCACTGGCTGACAAGGTCAAGATAAATAGTGTTAGGCCAATGCATTCTCTTATGTATGCGAGGCTCCCTATGGCAGACTCGCATATATAAGAGAATGCATTGGCACAGGGTTTTCGCAAAATTTCAGGAAGCTCCAGTCAAGAAAAGGTTACGGCACAGTAATTTTATTAGTTGTTTTACGAACAACAGGGGTGAATATCTCGGGATGTAGGAGGCGAAAAAAATTCTTAACTTACCAATCGTCGATTATCGAAATGACTGCTGATGGCTTCAAAGCATGTATATTCATATGAAATCATTCCTTGCTGTATTGCAAATTTAAATATTATTCATATAAACAAAACATTGATATCTTAACAATTTTCCCTTGTTATTGTCGGGTGGCCCCACTTTGTTGAGTAGAGCGATGCGATGAAATACATGTATTGGATAGGTCTTAGCCATAAGTTTCTGGGGATGAAGGCATGGATTGAACATTTTATTTGAGATATGTTCCAATGATTGAATAGTGTATTTTTTTCAATTCTTAGTCTATTGTTTTAAACTAAATTACATTGATGTCTGCTGCATGACAAAAATCAACCTTTTTGTGCTTTTTTCATAAAAAGTTATTCTTACGGTGATGGAGAAGTAAGTTTTTGCTGAAAGTTCTAATGCAAATGGTACGATTATGGCGCAATGTACGATGAAAAGCATACATTATGTTCAATGGGTGTACAATTTGTCAAACCGATATTCAACGTGAAACCCAAAGATGGACCTTTTTTTTTAGGCATTTCTACAGCTAAATCACGAAATTCAATGACTATAAAACGCACACCACTGTACTCATCCATATCCGAATAATTGCCAAGGAGGACTAATTTTCAGAAAAAAGTTTTAATCCATAGCACTAAAATCAACATAAAAGAGGGCATCATTCGCCAAAACAAGGCAAACTTGATGTCTACATTTGGTAACACATACACAGATAAATCTTGTCCTCGTGAGTTTGGATTATCCTGTCTCGAGACCGGTTTATCTGATTGGTCTATTGTCTCGTCTCGAGACCAGTTTAATCCAATCGGGCTATTGACCAGGGTGTTATCTTCTATTCAAGTTTTGCTAGGTCAGTGCACATCACGATTCATCTGGATGACAAAATGACTGATATGTTTTGAAGAAAATGAGTGGTTTGTTTACATTAGTTGAACTCAAATTATACCAAGAAGGAGTATTGGGGTGCATGCATGGTGGTCAGTTGTTTAATCTCGCAAACAAATCCAATTTCCTGCTCTGAATGCCAAAACATTGTCAAAATATTTATGCTCGCCAATCGAACATTGATTATATTCAGGAATAGATTTTCTTACTAATAGGTTCGTGTGTTAAATGAGATTAATTAAAGGTGTGACAATGAATTTAGAGGCAGTATTGCACAGACAGATTTTTAATTTTGATGAAAAATGTCAGTTGGGGAACTTCACCATTGCTTTTAATAAACCAACTAATTAAATTGGTGTCGCCTAAATTTTATTCCATGATATGTACTTATTAACACTTTCATGATGGGAGCTGCCCTGGTGCAGCATTAAAGACCCTGTGCCAGTGCATTCTCTTATATATGCGAGTCTCCCATAGTGAGCCTCGCATATATAAGAGAATTCATTGGCTTACAAGGTCAATGTAAATATTGTTAGGCCATTGTATTCTCTTATATATGCGAGGCTCCCTGTGGGAGACTTGCATATATAAGAGAATGTACTGGCACAGTGTTTTTGCAAAATTCCAAGAAACTCCAGTCATGGAAAGGTTAATCGCCAGATCTGTATTAATGTTGTAGGCTCTGGATAATGCTCAGAACAATGAATCAGACTTTCATGTACTGTGGAAGCTGATTAGAAATCACCTGCCCAGGGATAGGGAGTCAACCTTTTCTTTAATGACTGTTGGTAAGTTCATCTAAAGTAGTGTTCAGAGGTCTGAATTGTGTTGGTCCATTGTGTTGGTCAATTGTGTTGGTGCGTTGCATTGGTCAGTTGCATTGCAATCAAATAATACGTTGTCTGCATTAATCTGTTCACATGGGGGCATTGCACCATTACGCAGAGCTCACTATTGCAGCTAATATCATGTGCCAATGCATCCTCTTATATATGCAAGTTTCCCATGGGGAGCCTCGCATATATAAGAGAATACATTGGCCTAACAATATTTATTTGACCTTGTAGCCAGTCCATTCTCTTATATATGTGAGGCTCTCTTTGGGAGAGAATGCACTCGCACATGTATATTACACACCCAGAAAAACACAACTTGAATATCTCAGCTTTGGTATAGATGCTCACCACAGTTACATGGCTACCACATATACTATGTCCACAGCCGTGATTGCACCTTGGGCCTACAGTTAAAGGTACTCAATCCGATCAGACGCTCCTAAATTACTATTTCTTTGGCTTCGGGGGTAAAAAATATTTGATTCGAGTCGAGGAACCCACCCATCAAAGCTCAGAGTGATTAGATATCGATGTTAGAAGTTTGCTGTTTCTATTGTTTGTGGACCAGATCTTGTCCACGACCACGTGCTCAAATGGACCAATTGCGGTTGTAAGATTGATAACTTGAAAATCAAGTGGTTACTATTAACAATAATAACCACTTGATTTTAGAGTTATCCATTTTACAACCGCAATTTGTCCATTTGAGCACGTGGTCGTGGACAAGATCTGTAATCACTGAGCTTTGACGGGTAGGTTCCTCGACTCGAATCAAATATTTTTTACCCCCGAAGCCAAAGAAATAGTAATTTAGGAGCATCTGATCGGATTGAGTACCTTTAAATTGTAAAAAAGAAACTAGAAACTATATGCATGGTCCAATGCTATGCACAATAGAGAACTACTATACATAACAATATCCTCTAATTGGTCCCTGAAATGAGTCAGTTATATCTGTGTAAATTGCATTCATAAATTACCACATGTATTTACTTACCAAAATTAGGTGCATATCCCGCAAAACTTAATCTTGCAAACTCCAGCACTGATATATTACACACCCACAGTGGGCAGCACAGTTTACTGCTGGAGATCGCAGCCAATTAAACACAAATCCTGTGACAGGTGGTCAGTATTTTCATGTGCTATGACTAACTTCTGCCAACAAAATGTGTAAATGTTTATGCTGCAATAAATGAAATGCAATAAAACATCTAATAAATTATTTCTCTTAATATTTGGACAATTGTGGACTTTGGATTATATTTCAATAGATTATGTCAACGTCAAGTGATCATAGGATTTTATAAAATGGTAACTTTGTTAATTGTAAGAGATTATTTCATGGCCCGATTCAACTCTATAGGGAAGCATAGCAGGGGTACCTGACATTGCTCGGGTGAAGAAGGCGTAATTTATTAATGGCCCTTCATCTCATTTAAACTAATTATTAGTCATCTGGGGTAAACAACACCTATTGCATGACTCTCTCTATAAAATTACATCTATCTTTTAAGTTGATAATAAACACTCTTTATTGCAAATTGTGAGTGCCTCTTTAAGTCATTTGAGATCAACAACACCCATCCTGTGACAATCTCCCAAGTAATTTTACATTTGTGCACCAATTTTCCCACATAACGTCTGGGCTAATAACAAACGCTCTTTATTGATCATATCATCTATTAGTCCCCCTTTAAGTCATCTGAGGTCAAAGGTGCCTGTTCCATGACAGTGCCTTGTCAGGTGACCCATCTGTTCCAATGTTCCTACATATCTTCTAAGCTGACAAGAAACGCTCTTTATTGCTCATATTTCCCCTTTAAGTTTTATGAGGTCAACAGCATCTATCTCATGACACTCTATGGGTCAGTTTATCCCCGTGTTTCAATTTTCACTGACCAGATTGCAACCATTTTTGGTATATAGTTAATTATTTAGCTCAGTTAATTAGTATTGCCCTTTTAAGACATGTGATGTCAACAGGACCTATCTAATAAGATCCACAGGGTCAAAGTACTCACATTTTCAGCTCCGAGGGTCCAACCGTTTGGTCGCTTCTAACCAGAATATATATAAAACAATTATTAGTGCCCTTTTAAGATATCTGAGGTGAATGGGACATATCTAATAATGTTCCCCTTGTCAAACTAACCCTATGCAAATTTTCAGCTCTGATGGTCCAGCCGTTTGGTCGCCTTTAACAAACAAAATTGAGTTTTCTTAATATAGAGAACTGACTGAGCAGAGTTGAAGTATAATCCTTTCTATACTAAATGGACTCTTCCATTCAGTTATAAAAGTATACATTGGAATGTTCTATTATTCATTTGGAGGGGCATTCAGGTAATAAAAGCAGACAGACAGAAAAACAGATAATACAAGATTTGAATGATTAATATTCATTGATGGGAAATATTCTGACAATAAGTTCAACAAATGACTTAAATTATTATATGAACATTTCCTGAGGGAACTACTCGTCATTGAGTATTTAGTATGGAAATGGTCAACTAATCCTCACCATCAAAGGGGATTTAAATGATTTTCAAATTGTGTTATTTACATTTTCCATGTAGAGTAGTTCAGTATGTCCCGACTCCCAACCTAAAACTTACTCATTCTAATCATATAGATATCATTTTAGGTGACAAGTCATACAGCATGTTGGGGATAAAGACAGCTCTGAGGTATTCTGGTTCTAATGTCTTATCGATTTGTTTGACCTGCGGCCAGCGAACAGAAATAAACCTGAGGTTAGATTCATAACTTTGATATAGATTATCTGACATTTGTTGAATGAGATTGAACAGCCCTCAAAATATGGGGCCGGACATTTGTAGAATGAGGTCCCCAGAAGGTGAATTTAGTGATGCTACCTCGCACAACCGTGATCCATCAACAGTTTCCTTTAGCTCACTCTACAGGTCACATCTCTCATCCGAGCGTCACCAAACTTTTATGGAACTTGGGGATGACCTCTTTTACTGAAATTTGTTTTAAAATATGGCTGCCAGCAGCCATCTTGGATTTTTATGTTGAATCAATCGGCACATCCGCATTTATTGGAGAATTGTTTTGAAAATTTACAGGCATGTTTAGGATCACCTATAAATGGGAGGTATAAAATTTTGATGAAAAACATTGCCATTGGCAGCCATCTTGGATTTTACTCTTTGCATATCTAAATCCTTCGGCAGACCCTACAGATAACATCCCTCATCCGATCATCACCAGACTTTATATGGATCTTTGGGGTGACCACTAAATTGGAGCCATCAAATTTATTCAAATGTTTTTGAAAAATATGGCCACCAGTGGCCATATTTGATTTTACTCTTTACATGACTGCGGTAGGAGATGAGTCCATGCTGAATGAGGACCACAAAAAACAGATATAACCCCCACATGTACATATGCCAACGGACCAATGGGTTTTTATTTTGTAGTTTAAGTTGTGTCTCTACCAAAACATATGTCAATCAACTGATTTTTATTTTTAATAATCACTAAATATTTGGCAAGTAAGTGATCATGATGGGTGTGTGTGAGAGAGTTAGAAGTCATCTTTAACAATTGTATTATATATTTTGCTATTTAACAATGTCTATATATTAACCATTTCTTTAATAGATTCTTATTGATGGGTAGTTCCCTTAAGAAATTTCAGACAATATTCCAATGTATACAGAGAGAGTAATCACTTGACTGAACTTGTGATGTCAAATAATTCATGAGTGGCAGGGACGTGTACAAAGTTTTACAAAATAGTCCTTGCCTTGAATGAATCATTTCACGTCTCCAGTTCAATCAAGTGATTACTCTGTTTTTAGCTCACCTGAGACGAAGTCTCCGGTGGAGCTATAGTTATCACTCCTCAGCCGTCGTCCGTCCGTCTGTCCATCGTGCCGTCTGTCTGTCGTTCCGTCTGTCCGTCCACCAAGAATCATCTTCTCCAGAACCGTAAGATGGAACAGGTTCATATTTGGTGTGGATGTTCCCTAGGTGAATCTCATTCAGATTTGTTCAAATGAGGTCATCAGGTCAATTAGTTGAAAAAGCAGGGCCCCAACTAATCCTTCATAGTAATTCTTAGAACGACTTCTTTTCCAGAACTATAAGGCCTAATGGGTTCATATTTGGTTGATTAGTTGAGAAACAAGGGCCATAACTCATAGTAATTCTTACAATGACTTCTTCTCAAGGAATATTGTGCTGATTAAGCTTATATTTGGTACGGAGGGACCTTGGTTGACTGGGGTTCAGATTTGTTCAAATGGGGTCACTGGGTCAAATAGGGGCAGAGCCAGGGACATAACTTTAAAAACCAAAAATTTCATTTTTGCATTTTGACCTTTAATTTTTTATCGACACATCACGGCCTCATATTTCTTACCTAGATTTTTCTTAGCACGTTCTTCAACTGTATGGATTTTGGTATTGTTTATTTAACCCTTTCCACTCTTGTTTTTATATAAAATTCATCCAAGACAGGATTACTCAAACATTTTTCATCTGATTGACACCAAATTTGGTATATGAAATTTTGACACTTATATACAGATCAAGTTGATCCGATATATTTTAACAGAGTTATGGCGCTTTATAATTCACACCTCTTTGCTATGCACTATGAATTTTTAAGAGAACACTGAAGCCTGTATTATTGAAAAAGTCAATTTATCACAGTGTGGACACCTGATACTCTGGCTGAAGACTGCTTGCTTCAGACCAGTTTACCATCTGTCATTACATGACATGACATTAGTTAAACACCTATTCTACAAGAATAAATAGGAATAGTCCATTGTTCATTTCTTCAAGTCTGGACATAGTGTGTCTGACATTTGCAGAATGAGGTTCCCAGATGGTGAATTTAGTGTTGCTACCCCGTGCAGCAGGCTAGCATCACCAAATACACCCTCCAGGACCTAATTCTGCTTAGGCCTCATCTTCTGGGACAAAAAAATAAATTTTAAAATTTGAACAAAGTGACACCATTATAACATCTGCAGAGTTATGAAACTTTACTCTTTAATGAAATTATGGAAACATTCCACCCTCCCCCATCCATCCCCTCCCACATGGCCCAGACCCACCCTGCCATCAACCAACATCCCTTCCAAGCCATATCACCTCTCAATTTAATTAATACCTCTTCTCACCACAGAAGCATATATATCTGCAAAGACACAGGTCATTAATTTAGATTAGAATAATAGATGTCATCTGGATAGTTTATGTAAACATATCTGTAGCAATTTAAAAACAAACTGGTGCTCCCAAGGTTAGGTGATGACTGCCATTCAATGGTACTGTGAACGGCTTAGATTTCTTCAAGTCTGGAAATAGTGTGTCTGACATTTACAGAGTGAGGTCCCCAGATGGTGAATTTAGTGTTGCTACCCCATACAGAATGCTAGCATCACCAAAAAAACCCTCCAGGGACCTAATTCTTCTTAGGCCTCATCTTCTGGGAAGTATCCTAAGTATCAAATTGACAGTTTGTTTTAGTCACTTTTTTCCACCTGTTCAGTTTCAATGTCCCCCTAATTTGCAGAAGATAAAATTCATAATTGAGGTGCTCAATGGGTGTGTATCACCAACTTCATCTGTAGGACTTCAATCTGTTCCTATGTTTTATTGGCCATTGAGGCCTAATCAGATTGAGAATGCAGGCCTCAGCCTAGGGGTCCAGGAAATTTAGGGAGACTTCAGGAAATTTAGGGAGACTTCAGGGAGAAGTGGGGAGACTACCAAAAATTGACAATTTTCAAATATCGCTTTATTTTATAACATCTGACAATAAAAATTTTAAAAAGATGAAATAAAACTAAAAAAATTTGACTTTATCTGAAATTAGCTTAAAGGCACGTGCGGCCTTAATTGTCGAAAATATTCATATTTGTTCCAAACACCGTAAACAGAAAAACAGTAAAACGCATACAGTTCCGTTCATATATACCATGACCATCGCGTAAACAGCATGTTATCATAAAGATCTACTATATTTTACCTAAGCAAGAGCCTGATTGTGTTACAGAAGACAGCACAATGCTACTGGCTAATCACACACAAATGGCATAAACGCTCTTTATTAGTTCCATATCAGGTATTCACCAACAAAGAACGCTCTTTATGTTTACCATCATAATATAAACAAACACCAGAAAAAGTTACTTTTTACGCTTTTGTTTACAAAACAATGGTCAAACATATGACCATAACATACTGTTTATGCGATATTTCTTATTTGTATACGGACAACGTCTATCTACATTTTGATGTTCTTTCTGTTTGTGGCGGTTTTTGACGGGTGGAGATATTTTCACAGGATACCCACCGCCAAGGCCAACCGTGTCTTTAATCAATTGTTATTATACATTTTAAATTTTTGGAAATGTTTTGTGTAGCTATCATTTAAGCAAGACAATTATCAAGTTACAGTAGTAGTTAATTTTTTAACTAAATGAAAGTAGTATTATTTCCTAGACTGCAGCCTGGAAGATACGTTTGTACAGTCTGAATTATGATGCATGTAACTTTGTAAGTTTAATTTGGTCACGGCTGTAATGTGGGTGTCCGCTAAAATAAACAATAAGGAATAACTAACAAAGGAGTTGCAAAAGCTTTTATTAATTAATGGCCTCCCTTAATTAATGCCAACATCACTGGTATAATCCGATTAAAGCAACAAACTTGACATTATTTTATTTACGGAAGCGGTCTCTTCAAAAAGTCCAACGCGGTCTCTTCAAAAAGTCCGACGCTTTACCGAAACGAACTTCCGAAGCGCCTGGTATATACTCTGATAATGTCGTAATTGTTTTATATCTGAAAAGTGGGACAGCGGTCTTTTAAGTTAATTAAAACATTTATTTGTGACACTCACGATGGTCAGTAACAACACAGATGCGAACATCTCATCGTGTTTTCAGCGTGTCAAAACATTCGTGATTAACATTCATTACCGCAAAGGGATCGAACAAAGGCGACTGAATAACAACACAAAACAATAGGTCATATTTTATTTTTTATTTTAAACACTTGGGTCTTTGTCTCTGCATCGTCTGTTTCTTTTTGGGATGGCCGCCACAATTCATCTATATACGGACATGTCCGGGAAAAAAAACTAGAAAAAAAAATTAAGAAAAAAAAATAAAATCATCCAACTAAAATTGAAGGCGACTTCGATTTCGCCTTAGAGCGACGACAGGGCAAGTCAGCCACAGTAAGGCGACAATCTCGCCCGAGTCGCCTTGTGAGCTGAGGCCTGTGAGGATTAATTCGGTGATGCTAGCCTGCCTTACGGAATATTGTCATTAAATCCACATTTTGGGGACCTAATTCTGCAAATGTCAGACATACTAAATTCAGGCTTGGCCATATCATATTATTTTCTTAATCACCACTTATCCAGATGAAATCATACCACTAATTTTCAAAGAAAAATTGGGGGGTATATATTGGATTAAATTTGTCTTCTATCTGTCAGGCTTCCACCTGTCTGCCTGTTGGGATGTCTATCCATCCATCTATCAACAATTGTTTTCTTCTCCATATTAAAGACGGAATGTGTTTAAATAGTTCAGTGTACATGTTCCCTAGGTGTCTCACAATCAGATTTGTTCAATTAAGTTCATCACATCAAATACATGTAGGTGCGAAGCCAGGGCCATAGCTCTTTCCCTCCATAGTAATTCTTAAAATAGTTTTTTCTCAAGAACCATTGGGCCTATATAGCTTATATTTGGTATGGAGGGGCCTTGGGTGACCCGGGTTCAGATTTGTTCAAATGGGGTCATTTTTAGGAAATGAGGTCCCCAGAGGGTGAATTCGGTGATGTTAGTCCACCTTGTGGAATACTGTCATTAAATTCACCTGCAAAGGTCAGACACACTAAATACAGACTCGGCTGTTCCAATATTAGTTTTTTAACTACCACTTATCCAGGTGAAATCATACCCTGATTTTTCAAAGAAAAATTGGGGGGTTTTATTGATATTACTAGATGAATGGATCTCATAGATGAGGATTCACATTTGTTCTAATAGGGGCAGAGATAAAGAGATTTAACTCTCCTCTATGCTGTTTGGTACTGGTATAATAATATTGATTTCTAGACAGCCTGGGTGGGGGCAATGTTTGAGGCAATGGGGAGGGAGTGTAGAGGGGTGGAGATTTGACCCCCTACTTTGATCAAAAGTTAAACAGTTAAAAATTTCTTGCTTGATACTACATTAGTTGTAGATTAGATGTTCACACCAAAAATAAGTTAGAATTGTTCTTGTAGTTTGGTTTGATTTTCTAACATGTATGTTTTTAAACCATCAGTCCATATGTTTCTACTTCAGGTTAAACTGTTGGACTGAATTGGCCACAAATTTTAACTTTATGGGGGGTGTCATGTTGGTAATTATCAAACGTTTGAGAGCTTGAAGTACTGGTACCAGTTGTAAAATTCAACCTAAAAGGAATGTACAAACGGATTTTTGTGAACTTAGTACTGTGGTATGATTGTCCTCTTTAAAAGGTAAGAGGTTGGAGATTTGTCAGTGATGTGCAATTAGAAATTTCAAGGTGAAGAGCCCTGCTCATCTGAGAACATCCAGCTATGTCCATGTTTAGAACTACTTGTCTTAAGTGATTTTGACAAGTACTGACTCTTGTAGTCTTCAGAGTCCCCGTCTTCTCAGTCCTTACAGTCTGGTGAGCGACCCACAGTCATTGACTGTCTTGTTTATATTCTACTATAAACATATAACTTACCATAAATCCAAATAATACCACTGTTAGTTTTTTTGTAATAATGTACTCTTTGTTGCAGAGTAAATTCCAAGAGTTTGCCGCAACAAAATTATATATTGACAAACATTTTACTTGACACATTAACCCTTGATAAACTTGTGAGGACGCCACAGATGTTTTCCTATCAGGTAAGCTCTCTAAAAAACTGTGTATAATGAATGGTCTTGATGTTGTTAACTATCAATTTGTGGTCAATAAATGTTCACTGTAGGGTTGAATCGACCCCATTTTGTATTTGTTTTCTAATAGCATGCAAACTAAATACTCAAAGGATTATTCATTTCACAGTTGTCTTCAAAATAATATTATTTTAACCCTTTACCCAACAAACCGGCCAAAACCGGCCAAATAAAGCTTCAACAGCCTAAAATATCTTCGGTCTGTCTCAATAGAACCATACAAATATGGGTATCATTGGAACCGGCTCCTTGACCACATTGTGATAGTTACAGTTATGCCCTGTGCCAATGCATTCTCTTATATATGTGAGTCAACCATAGGTCGCCTCGCATATATAAGAGAATGCATTGGCCTAAAAAAAATCTTTTTTAACACTTTTTACCATTTACAATTTTATAATTTTTAATGTGTTAAGCCAATGCATTCTCTTATATATGCGAGGCGACCTATGGTCGACTCGCATATATAAGAGAATGCATTGGCACAGGGCCGTTCTGTTGGGTAAAGGGTTAAACCCTTTCATGACAGGAGCTGCGCTGGTGCAGCAATAAAGATCCAGTGCATTATCTTATATATGTGAATCTTCCTAATCCTCACCTCTCAAGATTTCATTGTTGAATGGGTCACCATGTCACTCTCCTAACAAAATCGCCACAGTGTTGAGTGTTTTGATTATCGCTCACTATTTATGTGCTGTATATAAACAAATGCTCGACTCTCACAAAGTGTGTTTTGTGGATAACATTGCATACATACTACCATTATACTGTACTGTTAGTATATTCTTGAGGAAATGTTCATAATTTGGTAACTGTTATTTCTAAATTATAACCTACAATGAAGGCCATCCATGCCTTTAATAAGTACAATTGCTTTTGCAGGCCTCAAAATATGGTGCCAGACATTTGCAGAATGAGGTCCCCAAAGGGTGAATTTAGTGACACTGGGGCTAGCATCACTATCTTGACCCTATAGGGGACCTCATTTTTCTTAGGCCTCATCTTCTCTGGAAAGTATCTTTATTATCAAATTAACAAGTTTTTTTATATCTTTAGAAACTTCTTTAGAAAGATTCTTTTTCATTTTTAGTTTAGTTTCTCTATATTGATCCTAAATTGGCAGACGACACAATGCATAATTCAGATGCCCAGTGGGTGCACTTCACCATCTGGAAACTGAGTCAAGGTCTCCCATAGCACATATGGCCATGCAGAATGAGGTCCGCGAAAAATAGTATGACTCCTGAATTTAAACCAAATCACAGGGAAGATAAGAGTGTTGTGTTTACTTCTTTCATTTCGAAATGTTTGCTAAAATACACATGATCCAATCTGAAGGTTCACAAAAGCATTTCTCTATATCCACAACCCTGCATGGAGTGGCACCATGGTCATACAGTCTGAGACTCTGAATTATTTATGTCAACCCAACTATTTAAAATACAAGCATAATTTTCCTGAAGTCAGCAGCCTACGCGGTTGTAGTTTTACTTATTTCAAGGTCATTTCAATAGTTAATTTCACGAGTTCATCTCCATAACTGTTTAAATATCAGAATAATTACTTGAGGCATATATACCTCCATATTCAAAAACAATGATGTAGTTATGTTCTACTCAATGTAAATTCCCATCATGATCATCTTTAATATTCTCACATATCTTCAGGAGCGATTTAGATCTCAAACTTTCATCAGCTACAAGACTTTTTTAAAAATATATATGTGCTATATATGTGCTAAATCAATGTGTGCGAATTTAAAACTGAGTGAAAAATGGTATTGCACAAATTTAAATTCGAGTAAGGTGTAGTGATAACATATTTGACCCGCCATATCAAATCCAGTAGGAAGTCGGGATTTTTTTACCCTGTGCCAATGCATTCTCTTATATATGCGAGTCGACCATAGGTCGCCTCGCATATATAAGAGAATGCATTGGCCTAACAATCTTTTTACAATTTTAATAATTTGTTCTTGTATTCTTTAACAATTTTATAATTTCACCCATACAGAGCCCCAGACAAACATGAGCAGACGACACTCTTCTATATGCTTCTATATATGTGTGGGGCTCCCTGCAGGGTAATGGATGTTTTTTATTTTATGTCCTAAAAATTGTAAGAAACTTTTATTTAAAAAACATGATAAAAAATTGTTAGGCCAATGCATTCTCTTATATATGCGAGGCGACCTATGGTCGACTCGCATATATAAGAGAATGCATTGGCACAGGGTAAAAAAATCCCGACTTACGACTGGATTTGATATTGTGGGTCACATATGTATTCCCAATTAATATACATGTATATCCTTCTTTCTGCAGATAATAGGACGAACAATTTTTGCTAAGCTGGCTACATTGAAAAGTGGTTTCTTGATGTACCTAGGTTACATGCTGAGTTTGTCAGAAACAACATTCTTAGAGTTACCTCCACCTGGCATGCCGGAGTCACTGTTACATTTTATGTCACAAGGAGAATCAGAGCTGAAAACTCTCAAGGTAAAAGGAAAGTCTAGTACATATGGGTTTCATAATACTGTAGCATAGTTAGGGACACTTCCCATTGTGATATTTTTATATAACACAGTGCCAGGAACATACTGCTCCAATCCACAAATTGTCTAGCCAGGCATATGCGAATATAATTTAAAAACCCTACCGTTTAGCTGAGTAACGTTGAACTATTATTCCCCATGCTTAATACTAGTACACTAATAAAAAATAATGGAATGGAACAAAAGTTGTCGGCGGTGTTCGTAAACCAGACTTAAATATTGGTGTCGCCTAACACAGTGCCAGGAACATACGTCACTAATGTAATCTCTAAACGGTTGTTTTGGACGTTTTGATAGCCACTACCTGGAACTTATGCAGTGGTTGAGCTAGATATTTGTTGCGTGAGTTATTGTATTTACAAGTGAAAGCGATTATGTCCATTTATTACACTCCTATGCACGATTTCCATTGAAAACGCTGTTAATTAAAAATGGTAATATTAATGTCACTCGTGAATACTGTCATTTTCCATGATGTCATTAATGTTACGTCGCTTATACTCATCTAGACTGAATTTTCTATGGTTGATCTTTCTCCACATCTGGATTTTATGCATTAATTCTGTGTGTTTTAATCATATTTGGCGAACCAACTTGATGCAGAAGTGTAATAAATAGAGTAATCAATTAGTTCCGAGAATTATGTTCAATAATTGACTCAAGGCGAGAGACATTTGAGTAAGAAACTCGTGCGCGCACTCGTTTCTTACCAACGTCTCTCGCCTCTTGTGAATTATTTAACGTAATTCTCGGAACCAATTGATTACTCTCTATTTAACGAACATCTATTAAATGGTTGAGGTGTGCTTGATGTTCAAATCTGGACATAATTGATGCCTATTTTCCTTGTAAATTTCAGTTATAAATACAAGTTTTTAACAATTACTGATTTTTAGCTCAACTTTACTTTGTAAAGTTTGAGCTATTGCCATGGCTTTGTCGTTTGTGTATGCATGATTTGCCAACAATACAGGCTACAGGTCGTACCTTTGGTCGGATCATTATGAAATTTGTCATAGCTGTTGACATCAACATTTATACCGGAACTGTTCATTTTGGGGTCATTCAAAAAAAAAACATGGCTGCCAGTGGCCATCTTGGATTTCCAAATTCAATCCATTAGCACAGGCTACAGGTCGTACTGTTCGTCTGATCATCATGAAATTTGTCATGGATGTTAACATTGACATGTAGATGGGAACGAGTAATTTTGGGGTCATTCGGCCAAAAACATGGCCGCCATCTTGGATTTACTCTTTGCATGACTAAATACTTTGGCACGGGCTACAGGTCGTACCTTTGGTCGGATCATCATGAAATTTGTCATGGATGTTTATAACAATGACATCTAGATGGGAACGAGTCATTTTGGGGTCATTTGCCCAAAAAACATGGCCGCCAGCAGCCATCTTGGATTTTACTCTTTGTATGACTAAATCCTTTAGCACGGGCTACAGGTCGTACGTTTAGACTGATCATCATGAAATTTGTCATGGATGTTAATATTGACATGTAGATAAGAACGAGTAATTTTGGGGTCGTTCGGCCAGAAAACATGGCCGCTGGCAGCCATCTTGGATTTTACTCTTTGCATGACTAAATCCTTTCACACAGGCTACAGGTCGTACCTTTGGTCAGATCATCATAAAATTTGTCACGGATGTTAACAATGACATGTAGATGGGAACAAGTCATTTTTAGGTCATTCGGCCAAAAATCCTGGCCGCCAGCAGCCATCTTGGATTTTACTCTTTGCATGACTAAATCCTTTGGCACGGGCTACAGGTCGTATTAGTACCTTTAGTCGGATCATCATGAAATTTGTCATGGCTGTTGACATTGGGACGTAGATAGGAAATGAGTCATTTTAGGGTCATTTGGCATTTGGCCTTAAAACGTGTCCACTGTCAGCCAACTTGGATTTTACTCTTTGCATGACTAAATCCTTTGGCACACCCTACAGTCCACTTCGCTCATCCAATCATCTCCAGACTTCATATTAATCTTGATATTGATCTACTAGATGGAAGCTATCAAATGTTTTTTAATTTTATTGGAAAACATAGCCGCCAGCAACCATCTTGGATTTGACTTTTATATATATATCTCTTCATGTTGATAATCTAGTATTACTTAGACATTTCAACTTTCTGCATTCCTAATCGCTCCATTGAGTGTAATACATTAAATTATTCCCTTTCCAAGTTGAGCTACAGTGTCATTGACACTTTCATTTAATGTGTATTGTGAAAAAACTCATTATATTAGTTTAACCCGTCAATCAAACTTTTATATATGTTTTAAACAAATTTAAAATAAAATCGGCTTTGGGTTAGAGACATGATTGGTGATGTGGGTTCCTGGCCCTGTAACTAGCATTTGTAATTAGTGATTATTGTTTAATAACACTCATATTGTTTAATTAACACTCAATGTATCGTCTTATATATGCATGGCTCCATATGGGTGACTTGCATATATAAGAGAATGCATTAATTGACACAGCGTTTTGCAAAATTTCAGGAAGGGTTAAGAAATAAATACACTGCATGTGCATCGGCGTGTATTGTCATGTTTAACCTCAAAGAAACTTATTGTAGGATAACTCGAAGCAGGGTCCTACATTCTCTGTGGTAAAATTTTCAATAATGCCGATGCGCAGTGTATTTATTTCTTTTGTAATTCAACTGTATGTTTTCAACTAAATTGTAGTGACAGATAAGCAGATTTGGTTTCCGAAACCCGTTATATAATAGCCCGGTTTTGATATGGGTGGTATGATTTTCCACCAAACTGTGTTCTATGAACTGTAACATCAAACATGACATCACTATTGAATGGTGACTCATTTTTGTTGCCTCTGTGGCAAATTATTGCAGGTATAAAGACTTATTTTTGTTCTATCTTGAATAAAAATCAGTATTAGAAGGTAACCATTATATGTCTCTTTCTTCAGTCTATATCATGATATTAACCAATTTGCCTGTGGTTTGAAAGGTTGAGGCATTTGCATTAAGATTTGCATTAAGTGTATGTACCATGTTTTTTGTAGAATTTCACCACAAAACGACGTTCATATATCCATGGGAACACATGCTACTGACCAATTAGGACAAGCCTTATATGCAGGTTTAGTTAAGGTCGTAATACATAATTCCATTAGTTCCATCCAAGACCATTTTCTACAATATATATCAATTCTATTGATGCCTAATGCACAATGTGACATTTATGTTTCGGCGATGCCTCACACTCCAATGTTAAAGTGTTGTTTACTAATTGCATATTTACAGGGAATTGTATCAATGGCTTTAAAAGCTGCCAATATAACAGCTAAGAAACTGGAATACCTTCATCATACTGCTGACACAGTCTCCAGAGAGGTTGTCATGGTGAAAGTGGAAATATACAAACCCAACAGACAGGTAATTCATGTTGCATTTACCGTTAATGGTGGCAAATTATTTCATAATAAATCTGAAATTCTCATAATTCGTCATATCTGTGAAATGAAGGCACATGCTGCAAATATTGTGTCTGTCATTATAAGAATGAGGTCCCCATAGGGTGAATTTAGTGATTCTAACCCACACAGCATATTGGTTTCTCCTGCCCAGATCTCACATACTTACACACACCCGCCAGTAAGCCCCACCAGCCGGTAAGCCCATTACCCACTTTTGAAGCTTGCAAAAATCTAGGGTTGTCCCCGCTGGTAAGCCCATGTGCCGAAATTTACTCATGTGAACAGCCAGGAGGTCGCCAACATTGATGAGAAGTGCCCACAATACAGATCGAGCAGCTATTGTTTGTGATCGTGAATAATGTTTATTGTGTTTTAGTTGTTTCTAATGCCCTGGGTGACACAGGAAGCCATTAACACCCATAATTGACTGTTTTCTCATTACCTATCATAATGAGTGTTTATACAAAGGCTTAAGAATACATTGCCGACTGTGAAACGATAACCAGTGGCCTTTGACAGCTTCCTGTGTCATTGTTTTGTGGTGGATTATAAACACTATTTATGCCTACTTGTGCCCAATTCAGCATTCATTTCTATGCAAATCACCAAAATATGTGCTCGATACACACTGGAGACTAAAATTTGTGTTATCCGATGGCATCGCGACAATGGAACTGTGATTCATAAAATTGCTAAATAGTTCAATATAGGCTATATATCACGAAAGAAACAACAGGGGCTTTCGACGATTTCGATACTGATATCGTTCAAATTCATATTAATTTCTTCTGGTTTATTTAAAAATCAGCCCAAAATAAAGTCACCAAAAACCACATGCTTTTGGAAGAAATAAAAGTCATTTCCGGTGTCCTTTGACCTTTACATTGTGATGTCTTCACAACGCAAAACACTTTGAACTCATCGACCTTACGGAGTATAACGAGGTTTGCCGAATACACACACATTGCTAAGTGGTTAATGGGAGAAAATTATATATATCAATTGCGATATATTTTACTTCCTGTTTCGTTATGTTCGTCACGTGGTCCATGGGAGAAAACTCTATCTGATATTATCATTTTGTAATTTCGTATTGAAATAAATTTAAAAAAAATTTTTTTTAGGCTGTACTAGTAGGCAACCCCACTTGTCCAACCAATGGACACTTATGTTAGTTAATAGCGTGTTTAAAGGGAAACAAATGAAATAAAACATGATTTTTGTTGTAGAATTTTTGTTGTAATTCCACATTCTCGGCTAGCTCCCTGTTCGACCATACTTACCATACTTACTCTTATTCTGATGACTAAAATCTCTCCACTTCCATTTTCCGAGGGTGATCCCCATGACTAAGCCCATTCAGGACTTTTTGAACTATAATTTTCCTTGGGTACATGGGCTTACGGCGGGTGTGTACGGTATCACATTAAAGATACAAAATATGTTCACGGTCATCCATACCTTTAAGCTGGATTGATTAATTTGTATTTAGTTGGAATAGTTAGAACGAAGAACCTGTCTTTTAGCTAAACTTGATGAAGTCAAGTTTTAGACATTGCCATGGGTTGGCATCTATCAATCCATCTGTCCATCAACAAATTCCTTAAGCATACCCTACAGGTAACATCTCTCATCCAATTGTCACCAAAATTCATATGGATCTTCTAGATTGGAGCCAGATTTTAACTTTTTGCATTCTTTATTGCTCCATTGACTGTAATATATGACATTATCTCCTCTCCATGTTGAGTTACGGTGTCATTGACACTTTCATTAATTTCGAAATTGGATTATATTGCACTTCAGTGTAATTGCACAATTGATTAAGCCCCAGCACAATTGAATTGTGCTTCAGCACAATTAATTGCTTAATTGTTATTCAGTACAATTATTAATAAATGTGAATTTGGCCTCCCATAAATTATAGGTTAAAAATCCATGTTCCACTGATCGACGTTTCTCAGACAACATCATGGGAAATAACAATGGGAATTCTAACCTTATGACAGCACCAGGAATTATTCTAACATTCCTTCTTCATCTTCACCTGTCGATCAATCAGAGGTAAGCATGGATGAGATAATCATTTTCTAAAACATATGTTTGTGTTGTCCATCTTGATTGTTGAATGAGTGTTATATTTACAAGAAAAGCATAAAACAGTGAGAATTTTTTTTGGATGTAATTTTAGATCAAATGAACACCTATGGTCATAAAACTATGGTCAAACTTAAAGCCACATGGCGGTTTTTGCTCCAAAATGCACCTAATATTATTCACTTTTTAATTTCTCCCGGTATCAAAATAGGTTGATAAATACTTGAACTATAAGTACCTTTCTATGAGCAATATATGTCCCAGAAGACACAATGAAGTCATAAAAAAAATAATTTGAAAACGAGGATTGGGTCCCAATAAAAAAAACAGCCCTTTGTATTTATCGGAATTTTAGAATGAGAATCAATACCAAATGGCCGGAAAATGTATATTGCGCTATATTTGTTAACACGAAACTATTTAAAGACTTCACACACTGCTTTCTATCTGTGTTAATCATCAAAGTTATGTAGTACGATAAACATTTGAAAGTGACGACAGCTTTTGATGTTCTTCCCATGGTCTACAGTTGCAATTTTTACACGACCGCTGAAAAGATTTGAACAGGCACTTAACCCTTTGAGTGCCAGGGGCCGATCTCATCGGCCCTAAACCTACAAAATAAGTCTGTTAAAGAATATAAGAATAAATTATTAAAATTGTAAAAAATATTAAAAAAAAAAAATTGTTAGGCCAATGCATTCTCTTATATATGCGAGGCGACCTATGGTCGACTCGCATATATAAGAGAATACATTGGCACAGGGTATATGGGTTGATACAAAAATCGACCTGGCACTCAAAGGGTTAAGCAAAACAATCTCAAATCTATCAAAAAATGTAAGAATCGAAACACGTATTTTAAGCGCTAAATCGACAAACACGTTTGAAAATCTTCCGCGTATGTATGTTTTGAGATACCTCTTACCAAATTATGTTTACATAATTGTGAGGTTAGAACGAGTCATGTCCATTTAACACATATAACACCAAGAAAATCTATATTTTTAGAGTGAATGCGAAAAATTATATCATTCATGTCCTAAAGCAAATACAGATTTTCTACTTTCTATATGCTACTTGTGGAACATCTGTGTTGTTTGTAACCACTTACAGTAATGCCCTAAATAATCAACTCCTTAACCACAGCAGAATTATGGGTAATTTTTCAGGATTTAGTCGGAACTATGGCTTGTTGCCATTCATCGGAAAGCTCTCAGTGACATTATCTATGGTCACTGAGAGCTTTCCGATGAATGGCAACAACCCATAGTTCCGACTAAATCCTGAAAAATTACCCATAATTCTGCTGTGGTTAAGGAGTTGATTATTTAGGACATTACTGTATGAGATTTGTATTTTTTTGTTAACCATAGGTAATCTGAGTTATTCATCTGCCCAATATATCTTTTGTTTTACAGATCAGTCTTACTCCGAGAATTTATTAAGCTACCTGTGGAGGAGAGTATGTGTCCACATGATGTCACCTGGTTGAATGGTACCCTGTTGAATCGGCATTCATTGGAAAATGATGTAGACGAGAATAAGGTGATCCCAGCAATGGGCCTCTTCCAATAATGGATTTAGTGCAGGGCTCTCCAAATTGTCCCAGATATATTAGCCAGAATAATGATAAAGCAAGAATTTAACTCATTGACGAGTAGTTATCTTTACTTCATCCCACCAATGAATAATTCCTTCTGCTCTTGTATTACCAATTCTTCTATCTATTTCATGAACACCCCTTGGGATGAATAATAGGCTATTCCAATGTATACTCATATAACTAATGGGAGAATCCATTCAGTAAAGAAAGGGTTAAATGTGACCACAGTGCTTTTTGAGGTCGCAAGGTCTCATCTGGTTTCATCTGTTCGTCCGTCGAGGCATCTGTTTGTCCATCCCAAAAAGATATCTGGGGGTTATTTTGAACAATTATCAATGGATTTCTAAGATTTTTGGTATGTGTGTTCGCAAAAGGAGATTCTGAAAGGAGTTTGCAAACTAGGCCTGGCTTTATATTTTTACGAGAATAATACGGCCCTTTTGTTGTAATTTTTTCGCATTTAGCACCCAGGAAAAGTTGTCCAGCGTTTATTTCAAACAATAATATCAATGGATTTTAAAGATTTTTGGTATATGAGTTCAAAAAGAGGAGTATCATAAAAGAGTTCAAAAACTAGGGCTGACCGTACATTTTCACCAGAATTGCGGCCCTTTGATTGTAAAGTTTTGGCGTTTAGCAACCACAAAAAGTTGTCTGTGGGTTATTTCGAACAATTATCAACAGATTTCAAAGATTTTTGGTATGTGAATTCGCAAAAGGTGTAACTGAAATAAGTTTGCAAACTAGACTTGGCCATGCATCCATTTCCTTTTATTTGATATACAACTTGACAAATCAATCAAGCAAAGTTGACATATCAATCATAATAATTGAACAGATATCTGTGTATTATGACTATGCTTACTGGACAAACAAGCTTACAAACACTTTTAGTCAGTAGATTTTGCAATTTTTCGATATGATATCTCAACTTCCCTTCTTTTGATTCTGTCAAGTTGTATACCAAAAGTAAGTAGATTTCAAATGCCAGTAGTGTGCATATGACTGAACTGACCGATTATGATAATATATGAGGAATATGACAGATCGTGTGGTTGGACTTGTGACCCTCGTCTCTTGTGTGGTATATATTGGTATTATTCATCAGGGGCCTGTGGAAAATATCATGTGAATTGCAATTCAGAATTTATTTGTTAAAATTTTGGCCTGAACTTTCCAATTGTCAAATGTTTGAAGTATTAATTTTTTGTGAAATTATTATAAACTTCACTGTTAACGCAATATAATTATGTTTTTAATCAAACTGCCTGAAAAAAATTACTAAAGTCTAGGCTAATAAGTCAAATTGATAACCAGATAGAGACTTATTTCTTGTTAAATACCAAAAGCTGGTAAGCTTGGGATGTGTTTAGTTTATATTAACAGAATCATTATCAGCCATTAAAAGATTTAAGGTTATAAAAAACTGCAAGCATGTAACAGATAACATTTAGCATATATTGTAACTCAGCATATTTGATTTACCCATAATCATTGACAGATTCTGTTCAACATAGTTAGTGAAGAAATGAAGGATGAGGCATTTTCATTTATGGCCTATACCGCATCATATGGTAAGTCTATATAGTCATGCCAGGTGTCTTGCAATCCTGGATTTAGTGTGTCTGACATTTGCAGAATGAGTTCCCCAGAGGGTGCATTTAGCAGGCTAGCATAACCAAATTCACCCTATGGGGACCTCATTCTGCTTAGGATCAGATTGAAGTTCCCCAGTTGAAGTTTGTGATGTTCACCCATTAGTTACCTTGATTGCGCAATTTATCTCTCAGCCAATGAGAAAGTGAGAAACAATATATCTAGATAATTTAGTTATAAACTGTCCATTCACACATTTACTGATACTGTTAAACAATTGGTTGTCAGTCAGTTAGCCACTAAGTTTATAAATCAGCTAGCGGATGTATCTGGCATTGCATGGTCAAAGTGTGGCAAAATTAAAATTGAAACAGTTATAATAAATTAGGAAATGTCAATTATGAAACTTTGTGGTTATTCATGAGCTCTGCCAAGTAGATCCTGAGAAATTGTTTTGTATTGTTACGGTACCTAGTTCTGATAAGGTAGAAAATAAAGGCAATGTCGGGCAGAGTCAAGACCCATCACATGTTAACTGGAGGGCCGAAATACACTACCACACCAAATTTCAGTGAGATCCGCCCTGTAGTTTGTGAGAACTGCGATACCCATGCGAATATTAATGTCAAAATGCGACGTTAGGGAATCAGGATCCAGTCCATGCTAACCACAGGGCCAAATTTCAGTGAGATCCACCCAATACTTTCTGAAAGCCGCAATACCCAATAGAATATTATTGTCAAAACACGGCGTTAGGGAATCAGGACCCAGTCTATGTTACCATGCAGAGAGCCGAAATACAGTACCATACCAAATTCAGTGCGATCTGTCAAGTAGTTTCCGAGAAACTGTTTTGCCCATGCAGATATGATGTCATAACTTCAAAATGTGATGTCGGGTGGAGTCCGGGCGAAGCTCATGTAACCAGGAGAACCAAAATGTATGCCTGTACCAAATTTTGGTGCGATCCGGCCATTAGTTTCCAAGAAACTGGATTGCCTATGCAGATATGATATGTCATAACATCGAATGCGATGTCAGACAGAGACTGGACCCAGACCAATTTATCTGGAGTGCCGAAATGCATATCCGTGTCAAATATCATCACAATTGGCGAATAAATGTGGAGGGCTATAAGTAACATACATAGAGAGGCAGAGAGACACATACATTCGCATTTATAAGTTAGATAAACTTAGCCCCACCAGTCTCTTTAAAAAGCCAATTAAAATTTTACAATATTTACGTCTCTGGACATCTCATTCATAATCAGTTACTGAATTGATGGGATTCCCTCCATTTCATTGGAGAGTTTCGAAGCACATGCGTGATTTCATTGGTTTATGGCATAACAGATCAGAGGTCAATGGCTTGTTGACAAGTTTCCCATGCATTGTCAAACTCAATTGTTGTTGGAAAACTGAATGCAGGTGATATATCCATAACTCATTTTACTCATCGTAATATAGGAGACATCATCTTCAAGATTTTATCAGTCAACGATATTCGTGACTGATAATTCTTTCGCATCTTGTTGTATTTATAACTGTTTCTACATACAACGATTCTCACAAACATTTACTACGCCAAGAATGCACTCCATATTTGGAAATTTTTATTATGTCATGTTGGGAATGCCACGTCGTTGTAGAAATGAAATTTAGTGGACACATCTAGAGACTATCGTCGTCTTTTTAAAGCGACTGCAGCCCCACATGTGTCTGCAAAGATGCCAGCCTTGAAAATGTTGTTCATTATTTAACCATTTCTGTACTAAATACTCATTGACGAGTAGTTTCCTTAAGAAATGTTCAGACAATAACATCAACAAACGATCGTTTGTTGAATTTATTATCTGAACATTTCTTACCAAAGAATATGAATCCTTTTGCCCTTGTATTATATTTTAGTCATCTGCTAATTTATCATTGTGTTCGAAGTTATATTTTTTATTACTTCAATGCGTCTTTCTGGGACAAATAATGTTCATAGAAATGTAATTATCGTCATATTTCGATACCTGGAAAAAATCAAAAGCGATTATTATTAGGTATATTTTGGAGCGCAAACCGTCACCAGGCTTTAACTTTCCTTTCAGATGACACCATACTTCACCTAGCAGAATGCAACAACAACAGCACTTTCCTCGTGTTCAAGGAGAATTACTTGCAAGCTTTAAATTTCTACAACAGGACGCAGCACCTCAATAATACCCTTGTAAACTTCATCAGATTATCACACTTCATAGTTAGTAATATACATAACAGTCCAGATATGCTGCGTTATATGTTTGTAGGTAAGTAATGCCATGCAGCATCTAAACACCTTTCGCATAAGGCCACAAAAAAAAAATAGTGATGTTTCTGGAAACATAGGGTGAAAAAGTAGCGACGGTTGAGTGGAAATAAATTTTTGTGTTCTTTAAAGGTACTCAATCAGATTCGATGGTCCCCATATAATCCGATTCCAACAACAACAACAATATTTTTCGATATGCCACTTCAGTTATCAGAATAGATTAATTGCCCAAAAATAATGCTAACCACTGTCAACTATAGTATAGAATTGCCCGAAAGTTTTATTTTCAACATGTTTGACGAAATTTGCCCTTATTATCAACACAAAGCCTCTTGATTTTAGAGTTATCCATCTTCATCCGCAAGTTTGTCCAACACCGTCGGCTCGTCGACTTTCTACTGGCCGACAAATAAATATCGATGGTTAAAAATAATATATTTAAAAAAATTATATCTAATAACTCTGAGCTTTAATAAGTGGATTCCTAGGCTCGAATCAAATATTTTTTACCCACGATTCCAAATAAATAGTAATTGAGGGGCACTTAATAAGATTATGCTTCTTTAATTATTTTTTTATGGGAAACATCCTGTTTTTGCACTTATTATTTTTTAAGGGGTCGATAAAAACGAAGAGTATGAATTCTGCACTTGAGGTGAGTGGGTTACTGGAAACATCACTATTGTTTTTTAGGCCTGCCAAGTTTGAAGTTAAAACAGACTGAAACTAAATTAATTTCTTATATTTATATAGCTTTTTCCTTATTAATTTATTATTTACTAATTATTATTACTAACTATGTCTGCAATTTGGATTACATATCATACAACAGTGTAAGTCAGCCCAATATTCTGCCTGTGAATTATTGATTGATTAGTCAATGGCTGCGCACTCAAAAACATGCCCATTTATTCCACCTACCTCATTGAGTCATCTTGATAAACTATTTGTGACATTGGTTCATGCTATGGTGTGTTTCATTGGGATATGAAATGCATGACCCAATTGGCAGTTGACCAATCACCAAACAGGAATTAGTGTAACACACTCAGGCTTTGTAATTATTTATTTTTTTGGTTTGTAGATTGGGATGGTATCCTCCATCTCATGAAACAAAAGAGGTCGGAGTTCAGGGATATACTTGGGAAGCTGCTTACACTGTCCATAACCACATTTATACAACTACCATCTGATCAGGTAAAGTTCATTGTGGGAACAATATGTGGTGGGCCTCAATACTAAACATGACAACTCAATAATATTATCATTCTATCAGTTTATTAAATTTAAATTAATTAAAAGAATTACTCTTTTGATACTTTAAGTACAATAAATAAATTAAAAATTAATAATGGATTCTACCACTTAGGTATAAAAGTATACATTGGGATGGTCTATTGTTTATTTGGAGTGGTTTTCGGGGAAAATAGGAAGATGACAGATAATACAAGTACAGAAGGAGTCCTATTTATTGGAGGAATATGTTGGTTTAAACATTGTTTAGTTATCCACCTATTATTGAGTTGTCATGGAACTCCATGGTCCGGTGGTTAGCGCGTCGGACTTGTGTTGCTGTCAACGCATCGGCATGCGTTCGCGCCTCCAGCTGGCCAAAATGAGTTCCACACAACAGTGGCTTGTCCAAAAATCGATTAGCGGGCAATTGTGAGATCGCACGCTGTTCGAATTTCGCGCCAAGTTGTGACCCCTGAGCAAGGTCACTCGTACTGTGTCTGTTTCGCTCCACCCAAGCGTTAACACGGGTACCCGATTATTAGCAGTGAAAGATCTTGTCAGTATGCTAGTCACATTGTGACTGTACCTCCCCCTGTCCCCGGGGAGCAGTAGATGGATTACTGAATGTTCAGGCTCATCGGGGTAATAATTGTCCAACGCATTGAAACTAATTCCATGTCTAATGCGTGTAATTATATGTATGATTATTATTATTATATATAATTATGTTACATAAAATACAATGAACATGGAAATACATAAGGAATTGTTATAATGGTAATTTGTTGTGTATCTGGTAGAAAGGGAGAACGACAGTAAGCATTGTTCAGATAATAAGCTCAACAAATGGTCATTTGTTGAGCTCATCATCTGAACATTTCCTAAGGGAACTACTCATCAATGAGTAATTTAGTTTAGAAAGGGTTAAAAAGACCAAATAAATAAAATATAGTTTTTTCGGGATATAGCCTGAATAATTCTGATTAAAAAAGTATTCATCATTGTGTTACTTGTACATCTACGTTTATCGGAATGGCATCATGTGGCATTGTTTGATTAATATCAACTGAAGAAGGCCTAAGGTCGAAAACTTTTGAATAGCGACCTCTTTTATTTACGAACCTGCTGGTCCCTAATCTCCTGGACCATATATACACTATCGCATTCATACTATCATTATACTATACTACTTGGATATTCTTGAGGAAGATTCCATAATTGGGTAACTTTTATTTCTAAATCATAACTTACAACCAACACCATCTGTGCCTTTAAACGATGCCCTTGAAGCTCTATTTTTCAGATCAGTAAGTGCATATGTGAAAGTTCCAGATGCCACCAATTTAATACCCAAATAAACGTATTGCTGTGTCTTCTCTAGCTCACATTCTCCTATCTTGTAGGGTGTGTGACAAATTTTATGTCCTCCTTTATTAAATACTAAAGTCTTAAATTTAGACTTATTAACTTTTATTTGCCATCGATGACAGTAATTGTTTAGTCGATTGAGCTTTATTTGTAAACCTTCCTCCATTTCACACTTTAATACAAGATCATCATCATACATGAGACAAAAGATCAGCATATCATAAATTTTAGGGGCTTGCATATTGTCCAAGTTCAACTCTGAAACAAATGTATTTCATATATTGTTTTCAACATTTTTCAACAAAACAATTACTGGAAGAATTCAGAAAATACGTTTAATTAGATTTTTAATGTTGTTGTAACAACTGGAGGTCTTGGACCATTATTACATCTTTAATAGCTACAGTAGGTTCACCGTCACAAGCTAAAATAATGTCCATTTACTCACTGCCATTTCTTGATAACTCTTTTCCTTCATTTCAGGCCTTGTCAGTGATGTTTGACCTGTTTGGTATCCTAGGAAGTTCTGTACGTCATACTGATGCTTCTTCATATCCTCAAGAACATTTCAAGAACCTCACGACAAAATTCATCATTGAGGTATATACAGTTAACTTGTGGGATAAACACGCTGTCAAGCTATGAATTTCAGTATGATTTTACAACCAGCTACACCTGTTCTTTCCTGGATGGCTGACCAAACAGAGCCGCCGAAATTGAATTCACTTGTTAGAGAGCTAAATAAATGAATTAGAATAAGGCATTTCATGATTACAAATGACACCTTTCGCATAATGAACTACTACAACTGATAAGAATTACGAATAGGCTACTACGTCACCAAAATTTGTGTTCTTTCTATCAGTTGTCATTTTACCATATCCGTAATAATATGATTATGGTTTTGAGAAGCTAAGCTGCATGCAATCATCCAGCCTACCACTGAATATGACCTGATAACAACATAACAAAGTACAAAACAATCACTACAGACAGAACTATATATACAATCAATGTCATTTTTGATGCATCTGTCGGTGTATAGAAGTGTCGGATGCCGAATTACATACTTATACAAAGTATGTAGTTCGGCATCCGACACTTCTATACACCGACAGATGCATCGAAAACGACGTTGATTGCTTATAATTACGACAATCCGCATATTAGTTGGTGATTAAACAAGTTTTTTTTTAAAGAAACTATATTTAAAACACTAATATAGTAAAACTACCCAAGTGATATTTGTGTCTGAACTCAGCTGCTCTTTTAACCGAAATGGGAAATTGGGTCGAGAATAAATTGGGCGACCGACCGGAAGTTCGAGATGAACACACACAATTCTATCTCTGTTTCCGACATTCCAACTACACAAAAGCAAGACACCACACCTGTAAACTATTAAACTGTACTTTCAGGTGTAATTTTCACTTATTTGAAACGATTCTAGAACATCTATTGTCATAAAGACAATCTGATTCGATAACAATTCCGAAGCGGTGTTCCCAAACTTCCCCACCGAATTTGCGGTCTCCGGTGACAAACTCGAAAAGTAAACAATCGCTACAAAGGTGCATTCTATGCTCTCATGACCACTGCCATGTCATATTAGTATTGACACGAAGCTGGATAAATGCTAATACTAATGGTGGAATAGTTATGTAATACATTCCTTTATCCCCAACTAAATTAATGTACTATTTTGTACTATCGGCGATAATGTTTCGCTGAGAGTTGCGTCTTGGGGTTACCACTAGAAACGGAAGTTATTTCTTGCGATTTGATTGGTGGACTAAATAATATTCCGGGTAAATTCGCCCCATGGATATTCGACTTTGTTTGCGAACTTTTTAAAGTATCACTACACCCAGTGATGTGGGAAATGACACTTCCCTCAGCTGATAGATATTGTCGCTACCAAGCATATATAAGGGCATTGACCAATCAAATGCACGCATTTAAGTGAAAGCGAAAGTAGTTGTAATTATATTAGCTTACAGCGAGTGTCAAGCATTTAAATGTCACTAATTTCTCGCAAAAAGACTCCTAGTCAATTCTGCAAAAAGTGTTTTGACTGTCGAAAAATATATGACAACTATTAGCTATTTGTAATTCTTATCAGCATTCAGTAGAGCATTATGTGAAAGGTGTCAATTTTGTCGCCACTGAATTTGTCTCATGTTACCATTCCACGTCTTAAATTTGCAGAAATGTAATCCTTGTCATTGCATTATTTATCTGCTTGATTTAAAATATCAAAAGTATTTACTGATTTGATGGAATTTATTGAAGGATAAATCACCTAAGATATTTTAACCCTTCCATGACTGGAGCTTCCTGAAAGCTTTGTGAAATCCTTGTGCCAATGCACTCTCTCATATATATGTGAGTCTCCCATAGTAGTTAGGGAGCCAGGAGGGTTTTAATTACACTATCGCGCAAGGAAGGTTTGATGCTCTCGATTTGTTGGCGGTGATAGATCATTACGGAAAACTAATTTCTTAAGTTGCGCATTCCTGGCGTTTAGGGACCAGATGGCCCTCCAAAACCCCAAAAATGACTTTTAATTACACTATCGCGCAAGTCCACCATCTTTACATTGAATACTCTACTATGTTCACTGATCATAAAAACATAAGAAGGGGTCTTCTAGGGGGACCCAAAAATGTCAAAATTTCACTTTTAATTACACAATCGCGCAAGTCCACCATTTTTTCATGAAATGGTATACTGTATTCACTGATCATAAAAACACAACTTAAGAACGCAAATTTCCGGGCGTTTTCAAATAAGAAGGGGTCCTCTAGGGGGGACCAAAAATGTCAAAATTTCACTTTTAATTACACAATCGCGCAAGTCCACCATTTTTTTCAGGAATAGTTTACTGTATTCACTGATCATAAAAACACAACTTAAGAACGCAAATTTCATGGCGTATTCAAATAAGAAGGGGTCTTCTGGGGGGGGGGGACAAAAATGTCAAAATTTTACTTTTAATTACACAATCGGGCAAGTCCACCATTTTTTTCAGGAATAGTCTACTGTATTCACTGATCATAAAAACACAACTTAAGAACGGAAATTTTCTGGCGTTTTCAAATAAGATGAGGTCCATGGGTGGTACAACAGACATATATGTAGTTCTTTGTGTGACAATATATAAGCATGTAGTAACTCAAGATTAAAACATGGCATACAGAATTGAAACATATTCTTGTTTCAAAATAAAAAAAAACATTAATCACCTTGAACACCTTGAACACTAAAGCTTTGTGGAATAATTGCGCTTGGTATTAATTGTCAATATCTTAGAACATAAACACGGAAAGCTTCATTAAGCAATGAGCTCGGCATCTATTGACAATGAATGTATATTTATGGGTCAATTTCGTCATCAGTGTCGGAGTCATCGGCACAACCAGGTACACGTTCATCGTCCGTATCATCATTGTCATATTCCGGTTGTTCTGGGATTACTGACTCTGGCATCTGTGGCCCGTCGAACCAGATAAATAGCCCTGTCAATTTTCTGACGCAAAACAGAATTGCAAGGCGGAATACTACTACCGTCCAGTCCTTTCAGCTTTGATAACGGTCGTTTTTCATTCTTCGGCCCAAAAGCTTTCTCGAACAGATTGAATCTGTATTCGTTAATTGGGATGGGTTTGCAGGCACCATATAGCGTACCTGTATACTCTTCAGGCGCCTCGTACGTTTCTTCTGAAACAGATCATGAGGCCAAGTCTGCAAATGCTTCAGAATATCGATCGTCGGGATCAAGAAGAGCAAAAGGGCGTTTATTGCCTTTCTGAGCAAAAGCGGCCGTATAATCGCACCCGCTGTAAGCGTGAAATGCTGGCAGCGCAGAACAGATGGTTTCTCCTATTTCCTCAGACACAGCTGAAACGTTCACGTAGCGTCTGCTACCACGTCCAGTTGTACCAACATCCATCCAGATAATATATTTAACTGTATGTATGTGATGCAATAGAAAAATACGAGTATATCTGTGTCCGCAGCTCGTACTACGATGTTACCAACTGGTATTTCATGATCAACATCCACCATTTGTAGACAAACATTGTGTCTGCCTCCGGATGATCACAATACAGACTTTCCACGGTCTGCTTCTCGACATTGCCATCAACAACAATAAACTCCACATACTCTTCGTCAAAGCCAAGGTGTATTCCCTGTCGACAAAGACATGTGTGTGGTGTGAAGAAGAACAATCTTTGGCAAAATATCGAGGCAGCTGTTTTTGAAAGATGTAGATTTCAATGCTTTAGACACATCTTTAGGGATCAACTGCTCAGGACCGGTTATCACGTATGTGACCTGCTGAGCACATTCGCGTTCTCGTTCACAGTCCTTGGTGGAAGGTTCCACATATGTGTCGAACACCACGTTGATTCGTTCGGACTTTAGGTTTAAACGTATGTGAAGCATGCACGACACGAGAGAGTCAACCATCTGTCGGGGGTAAAGCCGACGGTAAGCCTTGCAGCAGGAATGACGATGTGAGCATCTACGAATTCTGGAGTCCCGTCGTCAATGACCTTCCCCTCGAGCAATGGGAATAATGAACTCTTGTCCGTGTGAGCCATTGTACCGTCAGTCTTGCAGATAGAGAGTGGTACCGATGTCAATGGGAATTGAAGAAGGAATTCTATGTCAACTTCACGCTTAGTTGCAAGGATTGCTATTTCCCCCCAGCATATCCCTTGTGCAGCGGAGCTCTTTATCATCTTTAAATCGTCGTGCTTCTGTTTGCCAACTTTCTTTATTGTTAATAAGGAATCGCTAATTTCAGTACTGGCACATTGGCATGTACGTTCAAGAGGGCGTCTGTTTCCAGAGTAAATGGATATGCGTTAGCCTGTATACAGATGAGAAGCTTGTTGGGGTCACCATTGTCACGATCAATCCTACTGTCAGTCAGTTCAGCTCGGACATCATATAGTTGTATGTAGTCCACATAGTTCAAATGCAGCGCTGATAAGTGCGGCTCTACTTCCCCTTGTCACACTCCAGCACGATTTAGTGAAGGAATGTACGGATGATCCAGATCGCTTTGAGAGGCCGATCTCCAGAAATAAACTGAAAACCTTCTTATATAAACAAGGGCGCGAAAAATTGTTGTTAAAGAGCTCCGCCACACGAGGGATATGCTGGGAAGACTAGCAACCCTTGCAACTAAACGTGAAGATGACATAGAATTCCTTCTTCAATACCCATTGACATCGGTACTCTATCTGCCATCGTTGATGGCAATTTCCTGCTGCACTGCCTACCGCCGGCTTTACCCCGACATATGGTGGACTCTCCCGTGTCGTGCTTCACAAGCTATTAAACCTAACGTCCAAGCGAATGGACGTGGTGTTCGACACATGCATACGTGGAACTTCCACCCAGGACTGTGAACGAGAATGCAGAGGTGCTGAGCAGGTCACATACATGATAACCGGTCCTGAGCAGTTGATCCCTAAATATGCGTCTAAAGCATTGAAATCTACATCTTTCAAAAAGCAGCTGCCTCGATTTTTTGCCAAAGATTGGTCTTCTTCACACCACACACATGTCTTGGTCGACAGGGAAGTGTACCTTGGCTTTGACGAAGAGTGTGTGAAGTTTGTTGTTGTCGATGGCAGTGTCGAGAAGCAGACCATGAAAGTCTGTATTGTGATCATCCTGAGGCAGACACAAGCGTTTGTCTACAGATGGTGGATATTGGTCATGAAATACCCGTTGGCAACATCGTAGTACGAGCTGCGGACACAGATTTACTAGTAATTCTATTGCATCACATACATACATTTAAATCTGTTATATGGATGGACGTTGGCACAACTGGACATGGTAATAGACGCTACTTGAACGTTTCAGCTGTGTCTGAGGAAATAGGAGAAACCTTCTGTTATGCGCTGCCAGCATTTCACGTCTACATCGGGTGCGATTATACGGCCGATTTTGCTCGGAATGGCAAGAAACGCCCTTTTGCTTCTCTGTAGATCGCGACGATCGATATCCTGAAGCATTTGCAGACTTGGTCTCAGGATCTGTTTCAGACGAAACGTATACGAGATGCTTGAAGAGTATACATATACGTCATATGGTGCCGTGCAAACCCATCCCAATTAACGAATACAGATTCAAAGTTTTGAGAAAACTTTTGGGCCGAAGGATGAAAACCGACCGTTATCAAAACTGAAAGGACTGTAGGGAGTAGTATTCCGCCTTGCAAGTCTGGTGTGCCTCAGAAAATTACAGGGCTAAGTATGTGGCTAATATGTGGCATGATGTGGTTGATAACAGTCTGCCCAATGATCCTGGCAGTAAATGGGAACTTGCTGATGGGTCGTATTGGATCATCTGGTTCGAGGGGCCGCATTTGCCAAAGTCAGTAATCCCAGAACAACCGGAATGTGGCAACGATGATACGGACGATGAACGTGTAACTGGTTGTGCTGATGACTCCGACACTGATTAAGAAATGGACCCATAGATATACATTCATTGTCAATAGATGCCGAGCTCAATAGCTTAATGAAGCTTTCCGTGTTTATGTTCTATGATCTTGACAATTAATACCAAACGTAATTGTTCCAAGAAGCTTTAGTGTTCAAAGTGTTTAATGTTTTTTTGTTTTTTTTTAAACAGGAATATGTTTCACTTCTGTATGCCATGTTTTAAGCTTGAGTTACTATATGACTATATATTATCACACAAAGAACTACATATATGTGGGTTTTTTGTACCACCTATATATGGACCTCTTCTTATTTGAAAACGCCAGGGAATTTGCTTTCTTAAGTTGTGTGTTTATGATCAGTGGACATAATAGACTATTCCAGGTAAAAATGGTGGACTTGCGCGATTGTATAATTAAAAGTGAAATTTTTACATTTTTGGATCCCCCTAGAAGACCCCTTCTTATATGAAAATGCCAGGAAATTTCCGTTCTTAAGTTGTTTTTATGATCAGTGAATACAGGAGACTACTCCAGGAAAAAATGGTGGACTTGCACGATTGTGTAATTAAAAGTGAAATTTTTACATTTTTGTCCCCCCTCCTCCCGCTAGAAGACCCCTTCTTATTTGAAAACGCCAGGGAATTTGCGTTCTTAAGTTGTGTTTTTATTATCAGTGAATACAGTAAACCATTTCAGGAAAAAATGGTGGACTTGCGCAATTGTGTAATTAAAAGTGAAATTTTGACATTTTTGGGTCCCCCTAGAAGACCCCTTCTTATTTGAAAACGCCAGGAAATTTCCGTTCTTAAGTTATGTTTTTATGATCAGTGAACATAATAGAGTATTCAATGTAAAGATGGTGGACTTGCGCGATAGTGTAATTAAAAGTCATTTTTGGGGTTTTGGAGGGCCATATCTGGCCCCTAAACGCCAGGAAAATAGTTTTCCGTAATGATCTATCACCGCCAACAAATCGAGAGCATCAAACCTTCCTTGCGCAATAGTGTAATTAAAACCGTCCTGGCTCCCGAACTATAGGGAGCCTCGCATATATAAGAGAATGTATTGGCCTGACAATATTTACCTTGACCTTGTAAGCTAGTACATTCTCTTATATATGCGAGGCTCCCTATTGTAGACTCGCATATATTAGAGAATGCACTGGCACAGGATCTTTATTGCTGCACCAGTGCAGCTCCCGTCATAAAAGGGTTAATAGAGTCCATGGATGCCAACAGTTTTAAAGATGGTCTATCTACTCCTATAACAAGTTTTATATCATTTCTGGGGTATAAAATAATAAACATGAATCGGACACCCTTTTACGGAACTGCTTCTATCAAATAATATTGATTTTATTTTGATATTTCTGGTATAATCCATACAACATTTTGGGACAATTTTACGGGCTATTTTCAGAACAGATCGGCCACAGAAAAAGTTATTTAAAGTCTTGAAATTGGGTTTAATAAAAATGTTGTTGTAATTGTGACCCAAATATCTTTGATGATAGTCTATCTCTTCCCAAAACAAGTTTTTACGTAGTATCCGGGATATAAAATAATAAATATGAATCGAAGACCCCTGTCCAGAAACACTTCTATCAATTAATATTGATTTTATTTTGCATTTTCTGGAATAATATACATACAATCAATTTGTGACATTTTACGGCTCGTAGCATACTATGTGGGATAACTCTTATCCAAAATTCTAAAAATAGTAACAAAAACTTGACCCACTTGATTATCGCATTATATAAGAAAATATTGATATAAAATCAATATTAATTTATAGAAGTGTTTTCGGACAAGTGTCTTCTACTCATATCTATTATTTTATACCCCAGAAACTATACACAACATGTTTAGGAAGAAATAGACAATCTATTAACATCTCAATTGCAAAACTATTGCCTATGTTGCAGAAGACAGAAATATTTATAGGTTACAGGCCAGAGTGTGATGATATACTACATAGAAGACAAAATTATTTATAGGTTATAGACAAAACCATGATATCTGCTTCTAACTTTCATATATTTAGCTCAATAAAAGTTCCTCACTGTCTTATTTTCTGGCAAAACCCTTATAAATTTTCTCAACCAATTTCAGAATGCTAATCTTGGAAACATCCATGCAATGTTAAGGACAGAAATAATCACCCTGCAAGGCTCATTACCATGGATACTGCTGAGGATAGACATCTCAAACAAGACTCACGAGGTGAAGAACATACATGTATTAGACTTTAACCCTTTTATGACGGGAGCTGCACTGCTGCAGCATTAAAGACCCTGTCTCCCATAGGGACCCTCACATATATAAGAGAATGCACTGGCTAACACGGCCAAGGTAAATATTGCCCTGTGGGAGACTCGCATATATAAGAATATGCGTTGGCACAGGGTTTTAGCAAAATTTCAGCAAGCTCCAGTCATGGACGTGTTAACCCTTTCATTTAATACTAACTGAATTCTCCCATCAGTTATATATAGAATACACCCATAGTACCCGAGAATACAAAATTTTCACCACAAGTGGAATTGTGGTTTAACCACGAGCCTTTTGGCGACGAGTGGTGAACATTTTGTACTCTCGGGTACTATGCGTGTATTTTATTTATGACATAATTATTATTTTTGTAATTTTGTTCGCGAATTCAACTACACTTCTGTTTACTTTGAATGTGTATCCTCTCACCCAGAGACACAGACACGACGCTATAAGGAATGTGCGTCACGCGTAGTGATGTTTACATTAACGACATGATGTCATCCTATTTCTTAGCGACCAGTCACTTGGAATTATCATTCATATGTTTCCTAGTAAATATAGCACTAACAAGCTACATTTGATTGAAATTCATGCAATTTTCCTCAAATCTAATTGATATCATGACGACTTCCAATTTCAAATGAATGTGACATATAGGAACTATTTTGCTAACTACGATGTAGTTCTACTATGGGTATACATGTTTAACACATGAAATAACATTTGAAAATTTACACCCACAGTAGAAATTTATATCCACAGTAAGAAGCTGTATACCCACAGTAGGGTGTAAAGATGAAATTTACAAAATAGGTGTTATACACACAATAGAACAGGCAATTATGGTATAAAAAGTATACATTCTAATGGTTTATTATCCTACTGGAGGGATTATAGGAAAACATAAGCAAACGACACACAAATTAACAGATAATACATACGTACAAGTGCAGAAGGATTAGATAATAAGTTGTCATTTTCATAAATGTGACCCGCCATATCAAATCCAGTCGGAAGTCGGGATTTTTTTACCCTGTGCCAATGCATTCTCTTATATATGCGAGTCGACCATAGGTCGCCTCGCATATATAAGAGAATGCATTGGCTTAACAATTTTTTATCATGTTTTTTAAATAAATGTTTCTTACAATTTTTAGGACATAAAATAAAAAAACATCCATTACCCTGCAGGGAGCCCCACACATATATAGAAGCACATAGAAGAGTGTCGTCTGCTCATGTTTGTCTGGGGCTCTGTATGGGTGAAATTATAAAATTGTTAAAGAATACAAGAAAAAATTATTAAAATTGTTAGGCCAATGCATTCTCTTATATATGTTAGGTGACCTATGGTCGACTCGCATATATAAGAGAATGCATTGGCACAGGGTAAAAAATAAACCCGACTGGATTTGATATGGCGGGTCATAAATGAGCATTCATATGTGCCAATACTCCCAAGCATGCCAGCATTACATTGTCCACCAGCACAAATTTATAACAATCTGACCCCAAGAAATCCACTCATTCAATCTTGCATCATAATTTTGACATGAATATATAGAGGATCTACAACTCGTCCCCAGTTTATAGCAAAATTTACAAAATGAGTCCAGTAAATTAGGTCTGGACCGAGCTTTGGTCCAGACCTAATTTACTGGACGAGTGTTGTAAATTCCGCTATAAACTGGGGACGAGTTGTAGATTCTATTTAATACATGATCCAAAACTTCGACAAAACATACATAAATCAACAAATTGGACGTGAAACTAACATCGGCTTCTATAAGGCATTGCGATGACGTTTCACGTAACTATGCATTATTTGTCTGTGTAAAGAAATAGTTCCAGATAAATAAAGACTCTTCGGCGTATTTAATGGCGTATATTTAATGACATAACTTTTCAAACTCTTCATGACAATTAAAAACAAACATAAACTCTGAAATCATTTAATACATAACTTCAAACAACAACACAAAGAAAGTCTGATTGATTATTAGAGTGGTAAACTTAACATTTACAGGTTTGTGTTCTTTTGTAGTTTTTTGTAGCAACACTTTCCTGTTCTTTCCATGTACATTTGTACCCACTAATCAAATGCCTTATCAAACTGGAAGCATTCAATATCTGCACCCTCAATCTTTACCATCATGAGGGAGTTCAAACTTTTGATAGTTAGATTCAACTTCTCTAAAAATAAAATCATGGAATCTTTGGGAATCAATTACGATTTTCCGGTAATGGACATGTTTTGATTGCCATTGAACAAGGCGCAATAAAAAGATTAAAAATATATTTGAACACTATAAAATGGTAACATCGGTGAATTTGAAGAGAGTAGGTACTGATAGTAATGTTTGAAGTCTGCTCGATTCGGTTTCTGTTATTGCGTATACAAAACACGGAATACCACCAAAACGGAACGGAACATGGGTTACGCAGCCATATTATGTACTTAGTTAATTTAGAGTTACTTCCCATTGAGGGCATGCCATCATGGCCCATCAAATATCATCAAATTACTTGGTAATCAAACCAAATGATGCTTTTTTTTTACTAGTATCGATTTAGCCTTGTAGTTACGTCAAATTGCACGTCAACAACCAAAGTACAACTACATGTGCTCCAGAGTACACACCTGTAATAAACTTTTACTCGCTGGGACAAGAAATATACGCGTCAATTGCACGCTGGTGACTGCATGCGCCTAGGTCGGTCCCTGAATAGGTAGTTTAATAACCCTTTCATGATGGTAGCTGCGCTGTTGCAGCATTAAAGATCCTGTGCCAGTGCATTCTCTTATATATGCAAGGCTCCCATTGGGAGCCTCACATATATAAGAGAATGCACTGGCTTACAATGTAAATGTAAATATTGTTAGGCCAATGTATTCTCTTATATATGCGAGGCTCCCTGTCAGAGACGCACATTTATAAGAGAACGCATTGGCACAGGGTTTTTTACAAAATTTCAGGAAGCTCCAGTCATGGAAGGGTTGATATAATCTAATTGTTTGTTGAACTTATTATCTGAATCTGATCTATCCATCAATGAATATATTGAGTAAAGAAAAGGTTAATCGGTAAAACAGTAATAAATAAAGAATTATCACCACATAATTATATTTTATACCCCCACCCTGTTATCTGCAGCAACTGAGAAACCTTTACTTGAGATCAGGGACCGTGCTGGCCTAAAATTTACTTTTGCCAAGTGAAAATACTTTTTGCCATATTCTCTTATAAGTAACCAAATGATATCGGGCCGAAATCATGAGGTTTATGGAAAATTTATTCTTACAGCTAGCACTGACAATAGCCTCTTCAAAGAATTCTGATATTTAAGACAAAAGAATCCAAGGAAGCATTTTTCCGTATACTTTCTGGTATATATTTGGCTCTTAATTAATTCCTGGAGTTCAGTGCATTTCATTACAAAATGGAACTCGTCTCCGTGTTCATGGTGGCATATAAGGTGAGTTAGAACATTTCTAATGTCAAAGTTTTAAACCACGGAATTCTCTGAGAAGCCAACAATCCTCATTTCAGAGAGAGGTTTAAGGTATTCTGCACATATAAAACTAAACTTTTGACTACAGATAAGGTAAATTTTTATCAATATTTTTTTTATTTTGAAATACTTTCACAGGTAGATCATCATTTCGCTGCTGAGAAGGACGGCCATAAAAGGAAATACACAAAGTACTGCACATCTAAAAATAAAACAGATTATCAAGTTTACCTGACAAGGAAAGAAGATGGTTACAAAATCCCATACAGAGCGTTACATGGTTAGTACACTAATGCCCTAAATAATCCACTCTGTAACCACTGCAGAATTTAGTCGGAAATATGGCTTGTTGCCATTCATCTGAAAGCTCTCATGCACAAATATTGAGGTTATTTTTTACAGTTTTCATATATGTCATAACACCAATTGTAATGTCATCTCCGAATATTCAATGACACAGGGTACATTTCTTTCCTTTGTAATTCAAGCCACCAATTTTTTTTAAAGAATCTGCATGAAAAGTTTTTTGTCTGCATTGCATCTTATGAAATGAGATATCTCTGGGTATGTTCCACAGGGTTACTCAGAGTAATGCTGAAGAAATTAAATTCGTATCTATAGTGAACAAATTTCCAGTTGAAATCGATTTGTGACTCCTGGATATGACATATTTGACGCGTGTTGTCAATAGCAGCATTCTCTATTCAAAATTTGTGCACTCATCAGCAGACGATTAGCAGCTCTTGACCAATCAGAATGCGTGTTTTAACGACAAATATTCAACTTGATTTAAAATGTCACATCTACACCACCATTTGGCAAAATGTACTTTCCTGTGATGTAATTTGATCCCTCCATATATAATTTAATGTAATGCTCTCTATGCTTTCCTTGAGTACATTTGCAACTTCCTGATCATAAGTGTTGAAGTTGTTAAAAACATTGATCATGTCGCCTCAATAACTTCAGTATGGGCACTCCAGTTGTTTGCCATTATCAAGAACGTAAGTCTTTCTATACTAAATGGATTCTCCCATTTAGCTATACAAGTAAATATTGGAATGTTGTATTATTAATTTGGAGGGATGTTCAGGAAAAATGGGCAGACGATAGTATGGCGAAAGGATAATACAAGTGAAGAAGGATAGTGGGAAATGTTCAGATAATTAGTTCAACATAATTGTTGAACATTTCCTAAGGGAACTACTCGTCAATGAGTATTTAGTAAAGAAATGGTTATGCTTGTAGTCCTGGTGCTAATTTGGGTGCCGTTCTCTGTACATTTTCAAGTATCTCTACATACTATTGTAAGCGGACAGGTTTTAATGCTGACAGTGCATATATTCCAAGTGTGGTCTGACTATCCCTTTGTGTATTCCAGGGACCAGTCCAGAGGTTTCAAATTAGGAGAAGTCACTTCTCCCTGTTGGTTATCAGGGAGAAGTGGGCTGCTATCAGGGAGAAGTCATCAAGGCTGAAGTTTGATTTACACTCAAACATCACCATCCTATGATCTCATAAGAATAATGCAACCCAAGAGCCCATTTATAAAACCATTATAATGAGTAAGAACCAGTGTTTCCGCTATACCGTCACAGGCTCCGATAAACGGACCAGCTTTTGATGACCAAATTTTTTTATATTTTGAATCAGTATTTCCTTGTACCGGTTAAAAAAAACCCGCCTATACCCCACAACTCTCATCTCATCTATCGATTTGGGCAAATACATCTACGCATAAGGACAACCATTTATTTCATAAATGATTTCATTGATGTCTGTGTGATATATTGTCTATCCTGATTGGGTGCCTCAATATAATGTGTCTTAGACCCTCCATAGGTGTTTAATATTACCTGCAGGGTCCACGCTGGACCGACATTTACTTTTGCCAAATAATTTGCCAAATGAAAATATTTTTTGCCAAATTATTTTAGAAATTGCCAAATGTTATCCCTGTTAGTATAATTTTCGGCAACCTTAAGTCTTATGTTTCGACACTCGCGGTTTGAACGACTTTTGACTTAAGTCTTATGTTTCGACACTCGCGATTTGAACGACTTTTGACATAAATAGAAAGACAGTTAGTTAATAATTAATTATACTCGCATCTCTATTGTGGTTTATCGTACAACAATAAGCCAATCACCGATCAAACAAATCCGTCACAAGGGCACATCACAGGAGGTTTAGTAATCCCTCCAACCATCAGTACTAATGCTATGAGATTAACTGAATCTTAATAGAGGTGTTAACTTTCCCTAAACCTTTTAATACACCACTAATATAATTATATTGTAAGAGTTTACTGAAATTAATGGTATTGATTGACCAATAGTTTTTCAAATTTGCTTGAGGAATTAAAAAGTGACTTGCCAAAACTTTTGCCAAAAAAATGAAAATATTTTTTTGCCAAATGTGAATTATTTTTGCCATTGGCAAATTTGGCAAGTGGCAACGCGAACCCTGATTACCTGTGACTCTTACACCTACAGATAAGCTTGCGCTTGTTGTGGCCAATTGCAATTTCAATAATGTACATATGTGTGCCGAAAATTCATAAAGGAACACTGATTTGGTTTTGATTACATGCAATGACTCAATATAAGGTTGATTTTAGTAGCTTGCCTTGTCCAGACTCCAGTCTATTCATCATGTACATGTACTAATAAATGAGGAACAGATATATCGAAATGGGAAATTTCCAATCTATTCAGGGGATATATAGATGAATACAGCTTTGACTTTCATTATCCATAAAATAATTTATTTCCGACCATACATTCTGTGAAAAACTGACTTGGCATTCCTGTATCCTATATGCTATACGCGCGATAACTCTACATTTTCTGCTTGGGCTATTTCCATATCAGTACATGACCAGAGGACACCCCGTTATTTGCGACCATAATTTGTGCTGCTGTTTATATATTTTCAAATAATAAATATCGGTACATGATTTAATATTTGCATCTATTATTTCGTTGCTGGTCTCAAATTCTAATTAATTTATTACTTTGAAAACGTATCAAAATATTCCCAGGTGCAAGGAAGTGAGGGTTTCTGGATATTTAATTTTTTTTAAATCACCTATGGCTAGCCGATCCATGGTTGGTTAGTCATATCCAACGGACCCAATATTTTTCCCTTGCGGAAACCCCAGTAAGAACACCATAATAATCAGTAAATATACTTCAAATATGCATACTGGAATATGAGAGAGAAGTCACTTCTCCCTAGGACAAAAATAATGAGAAGATGTCTCCCAAGTTGCCCTTTAGGCTGGTCCCTTTGTATATTCCTCAGTGTATCCTCATCTAGATGTGTAAGCAATCTACTAACCCATGTGCTTATTCATTGTGAATATCTTAATCTGCTTTATAATGATGTACAGTACTGACTTTGAGTCAATTCAGACAATCAAGCCTGCAAATAGTGTGTCTGTAATTTGCAGAATGATGTCCCCAGTGGGTGAATTTAGTGATGCTATACCACACAGTGGGCTTGCATCACCAAATTCACCCTCTGGGACCTCATTCTGCTTAGGCCACTTCTTCTGGGAAGTATCTATAGTCTAGTCTCAAATTAACATTGTTTCAGTTACTTTTTCCCTTCTGGGATGTTTCTATATCCCATAATTTGCAGAAGATAAAATTCATAATCTAGGTGACTTGGGAAATTAAATCTGATCCTAGGTCTTCCATAGCAGTTGAGGCCTAAGCAGAATGAGGTTCCCAGAAGGTGAATTTGGTGATGCCAGCCTGCTGTGCAGGGTAACATCACTAAATTCACCCTCTGGTCACCTCATTCTGCAAATGACAGACACAATATTTGCAGGCTTGCAGACAATTAGACTCAGCCTCCTATTTTAACCCTTTCTTTTCAAAATGAAATCTGCCATTAGTAATAAAAGTATAAATTGGAATGGCCTATTATTAAAATGGTTTTCACAAGAAATAAAACAGACAACAGATAATTCAAATGCAGAAGTATTCCTATTCGTTCATTTGTTGGACTTATTATCTTAACATACTACTCATCGATGAGTGTTTAGTAAATAATAGGTTAAAAAGTCTGTGGGATATTCAATCCTGGCACAATACATCGGATATAATTGATTCAGACATTGTACTTTCATCGCATCAAATAGTATAGGGTGGCCTGCTATATTGTATTTGATGGGATGAAAGTACGACATCTGTAATGGGCCTGTCACGCTCTCCAGAACATCTGTTGGAAAACATATGGGCCGGATTCATCATCTTGAGATTAATACCTGTTTACAGAAACCCCTCTGTCTAAACCTTTCTATACTAATTACTCATTGATGAGTAGTTCCCTTAGGCAATGTTCAGATAATAAGTTCAACAAATGACATATGGCCATTTGTTGAACTTATTATCTGAATATTTCCTAATGGAACTACTCGTCAATGAGTAATTAGTATAGAAAGTGTTAATGCATATTAATCTCATGTTTTGTGAATCTCACTTCTTTTCAGGAGTATCTCTCATCATGCTGTTGATGACAGGTTTGTTGGAGCCAATTAAAACCAGGCTGTATGGCGAGTTCCTCAAACTCCCTATCTATGAAGATATGGCACCCTGGAATCTGAGTATGTGCATATAAAAATTGTTCTAATCATTATATTAGACATCATAAAATTATTATGGCATGGTTTTTTTTAAAGGGACATAAGTCATTCGCAGTGAGTAAATGTGAAAATTCAAAAAGGTTTGTAAATCCATCATCACAAAGAAGTACATGGAGAAATACAGTAATGCCCTAAATAATCGACTCCTTAACCACAGCAGAATTATGGGTAACTTTTCAGGATTTAGTCAGAAATATGGCTTGTTGCCATTCATTGGAAAGCTCTAACCACCGCAGAATTATGGGTAACTTTTCAGGATTTAGTCAGAAATGTGGCTTGTTGCCATTCATCGGAAAGCTCTCACTGAGAGCTTTCTGATGAATGGCAACAATCCATATTTCTGAATAAATCCTGAAAAGTTACCCATAATTCTGCTGTGGTTAAGGAGTCGATTATTTAGGGCATTACTATATTTAGACTTTGTTCTTATTGTTATTATTGATAACTCTCCAGTGACGAGATTTTTCATGTTGAAATCATTGTAACCAGTACTGTTACAGTGGAACTTACTGCACAATTAGCGATGTTTGTTGACAAATGACTGTAACAGTTTTGTTTACATAACAATGGTTTCAACATGCAAAGTTTCGTTATTTGAGAACTATCAATAATGAATATAAGAACAAAGTTTATCTATTTTATTTAGTTTACAGGGTAAAAAATAATAGATATGAGTCGAAGAAACACTTTTATCGATTAATATTGATTGGTAGATAGATTTATGCCGCATGCTACACTCTCCGAACGAACATGAGTCGTAAAATGTCCCAAATTTATTGTATGTATATTATACCAGAAAATTTTAAATAAAATCAATATTTATTGAGAGAAGCATTTCCTGACAGGGGTAATCAATTCATATTTATTATTTTATACCCAGGAAACTATATAAAATTTGTTATAAGAAGATAAAGACTTCTAAGAAATTCACCTTTTTTTCCATTTATTTTTTCAAATCCGCCCTTTTATTTCAACTTGAGACCACATGATTCCTGAAAGTGTATGATGGGGAAAACATGCTCTCAGATAACCCCTGATATTTTATGAGATATCTTGAGGCATGGTAGTCATAACATGATGAAACTTTTGGAAAATATAGTCTAGTATATGTGCTGACCATACCCGGTATCTCAAAGATCTTTCAAGACCTTTGAGATACATTGTTAGCAGTTTCTTGTGGCAATTCTGCATTTTCAGTGAATTCTGCATTTTCCTGGAATAACATTGCACTTTGCCAGTTAGCTATTTTGTGAAATCTCGTTATTCCTGTATTAGTCAAATTATTTCTTCATTAGAAACAATATTTAACAGTTGAATTACATCTACATATACTATATTAATTGCCCTTTCTAAATATATCTTAGTAATTTTATGACAAATGACTAAATAACTCCACCAGTCCACATTCTGACTCACAGGCGATGTTGCCTCCAACTTAGAGCATATATCTTATCTGAAGGCTGCGTAGCGGGCACGATTCGCGTAGTTTGCCATCTGCAAACTGTCATTGCACCCATTGTGTTATAATTTGGCACATTTGTCAATGCACTACATGTATATAATATATATGAACAAGTTGACTGATATGTTGTGCTTTTACAACAGTTTTTCAGAATGGCCAATTGGAGTACATAGATTATGACAGCAGAAATCGTACATATGACCATCTGGTACCCCTTGCATATCAGGTAGGCTACCTGGATCTTCATTCTCTAATTTGTGCCACAATTTGGTAATTACCTAAAACACCCACCAATTTCTCTATTGATTGTTTTAGGGCCTTTGCAGACGCTGGTGTTGAGAGCAAAAATTGTGTTGCAAGTGACATGAGCAAGTTTTGTGTTGTCGGCATCTAAACATTGACTGTTGATTGTCATTGAATTACTTCGGGTTTCATGTTTTTCAGTCAAAAGTTAATTTGAAGCCACCACAATGTCTACTCGTACTATGACAACAAGTCTGCAAATAGTGTGTTTGTCATTTTCACAATTAGGTCCCCAGAGGGTGAATTTAGTGATGCTATCCCTTCAGTTACTATATCCCTTTTGCAGAAGAAAAAAAATGCATAATCGAGGGGCCCAATGGGTCACCAGCTTCAACTGGGAAACTTCAATCAGATTATGATAATAAAAAAAATTTCAATCAGATCCTAGGTCTCCCATAGCAGTTGAGGCCTAAGCAGAATGAGGTTCCCAGAGGCTGAATTTAGTAATGCTAGCCCACATTAAACATCAGATGCAGATATAATGGATGATGCAACGCTCGCAATACCGTCTGTAAAGGCATTTAGGGAACCACATGTATAACATGTCATTGTTTTAGCATATGCAGGCGCCAGTAATACTTATCCAGTATTATATTTTCGTCTGTCTGTCGTCTGCTTACATTTTCTGAACACCCCTCTAGAAGAATAATAGAATATTCTAATGTATAATTCTATAACTGAATATAAGAATCCATTTAGTATGGTCATCAGGAAATGATGGAATATTATAGGAGATGAAATGTATAAAGCTAGATTTTGATCTGCCAAAAATATACTGCAAAATTACATTTAGTCGTTCTGGTCCAATTTTCATGCCTTTCGTGGTCGCTGATAACCACATTTAAAAACTCCATGAAAAATGTTCATCAACAAACATTTTGCCAACGTAAATTATAGGGGATGTCATTTTGGAAAATACTATGTGGGAGATAAGTCTATTAAACCATGCAGGTGAATATTCACGTTTAGGGAGGTGATCTGGGGTGTATTATTGAAAGAATAGCCACATTCTAAGAATTATGTTAAAATCAATCTAGCTTGAAGAAAATAAATTTGAGATTGTTATACAGGTGCTGACAGTGGTCGAATATCAATTTTGCCATTTTAAACCAGCTTTTAAGATTGTGAGTTATCTTTTCATCATGTCATTTGCAGTTTCGGTGTTCATTTTATATGGTGTGCATATAGCTTAATTAGGTGTTGACTTTGGTAAATAAACCCCATCATCACTGATTGTTTTGATGTACATTCACCTAGCTTATGTTGCCTTATGTAATAAAATACTGTTGTTAGGCCCAAAAAAGTTGCCTTATGTAATAAAATACTGTCATTAGGCCCAAAAAAGTTGCCTTATGTTATAAAATACTGTCGTTGGGCCCAAAAACAAAAATATTTTAGTCTCAGACAATTTTTTTTCTGAATCAATGAGGGAGGGAGGACTTTATTTTCTTGTGCACATCGTAAGCATGGATCATGATAGCTTCCCTTGTCTAGTAATAGTCAGAAAATGTGGAGGGAACATTGTTTTGCATATACACTCATTTAATCTGATATAAAAATTACATTGTGCTACTAGTATACCTGCATGACATAGGTGTTACCAATAATGTTCTAATGCCCCTGACTGACTATTGTTATTGTTGTCTATACATTGACACTTCTCCATTATAACATGTGAACCTAAATTTCCTCCAGTGCCTTTTAATTGTTCTGGAGTTGCAATTAGTACACCAGACTATGATTATCAGCTAATCGTTTTCTTCAATGAAGTCATCTACTTAACGTTCTATGTCACTATAGGTATAATAGTGAATATTAATAGTCAATTAATAATCAATCTATCAATCACAGAGATATGATAAGAGTTCATATATGTTGCATTTGAAGATGCATAATCCGATTTAACGCCCCTAGATTACTATTTCTTTGGCTTTGTGGTTAAAAATATTAGATTTGAGTCGAGGAACCCACCCATCAAAGCCTAGAGTGATCATATTTTGAGTTTTGAAATCTGTTATTTTCACCACCTCAAATATTTGGCGGCATGGTAAATATTCGACGAGTGCCGACCGACATACTCCCGATACTAAATTACATTGAACAAAATGTTGATATATAAAACTTTTTGGGCAATTTTGTACTATGTCTAAATTAAGTTCAAAAAACTGTGCACCACAATACCTCAATGATAAGATATGTACCACCGAGGCATCTCTGATCTGAGAACTTAATGCTCTTAGCATATCCAAAGGTTGATAGTAGTTTTGGTGACATGTCGTTTTCCATAGCCGGACCGAATCTCTGGAATGCTCTTCTGTTGATCATCCGCAACTGTCCTGGATATGATGAATTCAAAGGTCAAAATTCATTTATTCATGGAATATTATTCTGAACATTTGAGCATGGAACTAATGAACCAGCTTTCAATGCGGGCTACATAATTATCGCATGTCTGAACTGTAAATTTGTTTATTTATTTTAATGTTTGCAAGCACCTTGAAACCTCAGTGATATGTGCGGAATATAAGAAAACAGAGATGCCAGAGCATAAGCAAGCAGCAGATCATTTATCCCACGGGTTGCTACATGTATATATTGGAAGGGAAAACCCGCGATGGCTATAAATAGATATGACAGTACTGCATATATTCAATCAAATATACTGCAGTACATGCGGAGCGATATGGAAATCAGACACTCAATTTGCCAGCTTCTATTCCTCACTTCTAATGCCTTTGTTTGTGTGTCCTAAAGGGACGAGTATATGCTAAAGCATTGGAACAAAGCCCATCGAGATTGAGGGAGGAACTATTTCGTCTGGTGTCAGGTCACATGGATAATCACACGGACATCATACAGCCTTTTGGTTAGAACATTCGCCCGGCTCGGTCGACAATTATTTAGCGTCCCACCCTCCCACCCAGTATTCCTCCTTCCGTTTTGGGAGGAGGCATCCCTGTTGCTAACAGCTATGCTTAGTGTCTTTCAGGACTAGATAGGTGATCGTTGCCAGGACCCCATGGTTGGCGCTTGGGTGGTACCAAAAAAGGGCCTTCACCAATGACAAGAAAGCTGGAGGGCCATAAACCCGTTTCCAACTACCTGTTGCTTTAGTGATTAATAAATGGTAGTCATTAAGGCAAACCTGTCTTGTTATTAATAACAACCATGTGGGATAAATGTGTGATATGATATAGTTGACAGTGGCAATATTTTTTTTTTTGGCAAATAATCAATTCTGATAACTGAAGAATTTTTTTTGTTGTTGTTGAAATCTGATATGAGGACCGTCAAATCCGGATTGAGTCCCTTCAATGCTGAATACGTATGGACATGTTGGTAAAAACATACCAAAATAATTTTGAAAAAAAAATAAAAAAAATTTGGTCATAACAGGTCATATCATCAAAAATCGAATTAAAACATCCAGTATTTATTTATTTCAATACGACGGTGTCTGAGACTCAAAATAAAATATAAAAATGTTTATTTGGCCTTAGCCGAATTGCCAGTAGGTAACAAAAGCTGAGTCCATTCAATGCTGAATACGTATGGACATGTTGGTAAAAACATACCAAAATAATTTTGAAAAAAAAATAAAAACATTTTGGTCATAACAGGTCATATCATCAAAAATCGAATTAAAACATCCAGTATTTATTTATTTCAATACGACGGTGTCTGAGACTCAAAATAAAATATAAAAATGTTTATTTGGCCTTAGCCGAATTGCCAGTAGGTAACAAAAGCTCAATCATGTGGTGTGTTAGTTACATGAATGCCTGCATTCTGAATGCGGCATTTCTGACGGTCCGCCAAGGTGTCTGTTTCTCCGACTCGATTGTTATTGGGAGTTTCCAGGTTAACAGTTAGCAGACCCCTGAACTTACGAGCCATGAAAATTGATACCAATGAAATTAAAGCCATTCATAGTAAGCCTGGCCAAATGTGCACGTTTGACCTCCTCCAGCTGATCTATAGGTGATTTGATCTATCATCCTTGGCTGTTTTGGTCCAGAAACGACACACCGACAAGGCTGTTATGGTCACTAAAGGGTTATTGTCCTCTGAAAACAGCTCAACACATCGGCAGGGAATGGACTGGCATATCATAATATATTAATCATATTGTGAAAACCTAATTATTTTGTTTTAACAGGCATCTGCAGTTTTGGCGAATTTTGCAAGAACAGTGCAAGATTTTGGAAAATGTAAAGGTCAAGCTAAGTAAGCCCTCTAGTATTTCTTATTATTTAATTTTCATTAAATACCAACATCGTTTGGTGATGGTATTCCGATAAATCGGATCATGATAGTATCATGATCCGTTTCCAGATCATGTGTGTCTGAATCAGAACGAGGCTCCTGGACTATTTTCAATTGAGAAATTTAATCTTAAAATTGTTGTTGATTAACTTGTTGCGATTCGTTAATTAAATTTTAATTAAACTGATCCCTTTTAAAAATAAAAATATTTCAGAGGTTGTTTGTAATAATTAAGTTCAATTAGTCATATAATACACATATTATTACTAAAGTGAAGTAATCTGAGTCTCCACCTCACGTCTCGTTGAGAAGGTGATATCCCGGATCAGACTCACATCTTGCGGCAGCTCGTCTGATCCAGGATCTGACCTTCTCAACTCGGTGTGATATGGAGACTCAGATCACTTCACTATAGTGATAATCTCTATTTATCTAATTTAAGAGCCAAGGCTTCTCTCCTGCACGATAAACCTGAACCCTTTCGTTACTATATACTCAATGGTGAGTAAGTTCCCTTAGGAATTGTTCAGACAATAAGTTCAACAAATGTTTGAACTTATTATCTGAACATTTCCCACCAATGAATAGCATTCCTTCTGCACTTTTTCTTTTGTCATCTGCGGTATTCATATTTCCTGAAATCTTTCCAGACGAACTATAATAGACCCTTCCAATTTTTACTTTTATAACTGTGTGGGAGTATCCATTTAGTAGAAAGGGATAATGAAGCCCAATTGCACTGTGGGGTGGTGGTTGGGTGGTTTATCCTTTAATAGTCTCATATCTAGTTTCTTCTAAAGTTATGGCCTTTAAGAGTTTAAAATACGTCCATCTCTTTGTCGAAATCCATCATCTTTTATCAGATATGCATGATCTCTGGTATATTTATGAACCACAATCACACCACATTTCTGGTAGTTATATGCTCCATTCTTGGTGTGCATTTTGTCAATGCTGCCAAATTTCAGCACAAACTGGAGCCTATTTCAAAGTAATTATGTTATTTCTCCCGAAGAGCCCAACATGTACTAAACCCTTTCTATAAAAAAAATAAATACAGTGGGCTAGCATCACCAAATTCACCCTCTGGGAACCCCATTCTATTTAGGCTCAACTGCTATGGGATACCTAGGATCAGATTGGAGTTCCCCATTTTGTTACCTCGATTATGTATTTTATCTTCTGCAAATTAGGGGAGATAGAAACTTCCCAGAAGGGAAAAAGTAACTTAAAACAATGTTAATTTGAGACTATAGATAGTTCCCAGAAGATGAGGCCTAAGAAGAATGAGGTACCCAGAGGGTGAATTTGGTGATGCTAGCCCGCTTTGTATTTCTCCTTTCAGAACAAACTACGGATTTAATGTGATAGCTGACTGCATTAGCAGTGACTTTACAGGTCCATGTGATGTGAGTATACAACACCTCTTCATCCAAACTCAGGACTCAAAATATGGTACTGGACATTTTCAGAATGAGGTCCCTAGAGGGTGAATTTAGTAATGCTTTCATTCTTTTTTTCTTTTTCTTTTAACCCTTTACCCAACAGAACCGCCCTGTGCCAATGCATTCTCTTATATATGCGAGTCGACCATAGGTCGCCTCGCATATATAAGAGAATGCATTGGCTTAACACATTAAAAATTATAAAATTGTTAAAGAATGTAAGAAAAAATGGTAAAAAATTTTTTTTTAGGCCAATGCATTCTCTTATATATGCAAGGCGACCTATGGTCGACTCGCATATATAAGAGAATGCATTGGCACAGGGCATAACTGTAACTATCACAATGTGGTCAAGGAACCGGTTCCAATGATATCCATATTTGTATGGTTCTATTGAGACAGACCAAAGATATTTTAGGCTGTTGAAGCTTTATTTGGCCGGTTTTGGCCGGTTTGTTGGGTAAAGGGTTAATTTAGCTTCTCTATATCCCCAAATTGGACACTACACAATGCATAATTGAGTGCTCAATGGGTGCACATCACTATCTTCACCATCTGGGAACTGAAATCTGTGTCTCCCGTAGCAGATGGGGCCATGCAGAAAGAATTCCCCAGAGAGTGAATTTGGTGATGCTAGCCAACTGTGTGGAGTAGCATCACTAAATTCACCCCTCTGAGGACCTCATTCGGCAAATGTCCAGCACCATATTTTGAGGACTGTCTAAGTGCCACCGCACACGCTGCGATTAAAATCGTAAGTGGGGAAAATCGCAGGTGGAGAAAAGTGACTTGCCCGCAGACGCTACGGTGCTGCGATGTATGCAGCTGCGATTTTATCCACGTGATCGATCACATGATAGCAAAATGTGATATCACATTCTCCGCATTATGCAATTATATACATATACATGGCATGTATCTCAATTTTCTAAACTAACAAGTTGAACTTGAAAGTTCAAGTGAAATTGAATATTTTTTTATTTTGACATTTTTGTATACCTGTCAACTCCACAGCTGCCCCAATTTCAACAATTGTGGCAGCCCTCTTCTCCTTGTCTGCATAGCATCTCCACCAATGTGGCCTCGTTTTTGTAAGTCCAAGAAGTTTGTGAACTTTGTGCCATTTTTGAATTTTTTGTTTTTGTGGTATTTACAACATGACCAGTGTGACAATGGTCATGTGACAGCTACGATCGCGCGCATTGCCAAGGTCACGCCACGATTTTCCTGGTAAAATCAAACAGTGTTTGATCGCTACGATTTGGCTACGATATTGTCGTGGGCATGTGCATTGGATGCGGTGGCACTAAGCTGTCGAAGATTCATTTTTTCAAAATATGAACTGACAAACTGACGTGATCTGAAATTTACGGAAAAATATCAGAAACAAAACATGTTTTCAATTATATATAATCAAATTCGCCTGGGATTCTTCTGTGTGGGTATGTTTTGAGATCCCTCTTACCAAATTACTCATACATACTTTTTAAATTTGAATGAGCCATGTCTTTTTTAAATATTCAGGGTTCCACAGTCTAAATAGAGCCCTAAATTCAACAATCGCTCAATGAGTTTATTCTACTACTATTTTTGTTGCAGAATATACGTTATCCAGTTCCATGCGGTGATGGTTCTTGTAAGTCAAACTTTATTTATTTTTGTTGCAGGATATAAGTTATCCAGTTCCATGCGGTGATGGTTCTTGTAAGTCAAGCTTTGTTGATTGCTTGCGGCAGATGCAGAGGTATGGATGAATCCGATGGTAATTATTATCCGCTGCAAAAAGTTGGGTTGGGAATATATAAATGGGTTTCGTCCGTTCAAGTCTGAATATAGTGTGTTTGATATTAGCAGAATGAGGTCACCAGACGGTGAACTTAATGATGCTATCCCGCACAGCAGGCTAGTATCACCAAATTCACATTCCGGGGACCTCATTCTGCTGAGGCCTCAACTGCTATGGGAGACCTAGGATCAGATTGAAGTTGGTGATGTTCACCCATTAGTCACCTCGATTATCCATTTTATCTTCTGCAAATTAGGCGATATAGAAACTGATCAGAAGGGAAAAAGTAACTAAAAACAATGTTAATTTGAGACTAGCAATGAGATTTGGTGATTCTAGCCCACTGTGCGGGATAGCATCACTAAAATTAATTCACCCTCTGGGGACCTCATTCTGCAAATATCAGACAAAATAAATTCAGGCTAGAATTCATTCATCTGTACCAACTGGGATCTCTCTTGTTTCACTCATCATAGGGCAGATTTGATTGATTTTTGTATGCTCATAAACTGGCATGTGGGAAAGCATATCCACAAGAAATGGATTATGTCCATTTTTTGCAAGTTATGATCCCAGTACAGAGTGAGCAATGCACACACGCCAAATTTTATCTCAGTTGTTTGGATTATCTGTAGTTTACTAATACTATGAGGCATCAGCACAGCGGGAGGCAATATTCACATGCAGGAGTTTTGTCCAATAATTTATTTTGAAGTTATTGCCCTTTAAAAATTAATAAACATCAATGAAAAGCCACCGTCGTGGGTATACGTGGTGTGGTGCCCTTGCTATTCTGATTAACTCTTTCTATACTAAATGGATTCTCCCAGTCAGTCAAAAAGTGTACATCGGAATGGTCTAGTATTGATTTGGAGGGATGTTGAGTTGATAAAAGCAGACGACAGATATATGAAAGTGCAGAAAGAGCCCTGTTTATTTAGGGATATGTTTAGATAATAAGTTCAACAAACGACCTATGGTCATTTGTTTAACTTATTATCTGAATATTTCCTATGGGATAGCAACTCATCAACAATGCTTTAGTATAGAAATGGTTAAATCAGCAGTGAGAAATGTTGAGAAAACAAACAAGACAGCTGTCTTTTTGTGAAATGCACCTTGTTGATACTATATATATTTTTCTGATGATTTTGTTGGTTCTAGCAGCATGGAAGTTAACCACATAGCCTAATCTATCAATTCACTACCATAATGAAACTACCATGAATTCACACTATTGTGCTTAATATGAATAACTAATTCATGAAACAGGAAACAACAATTGACATTCAATTGATATCATTGGGTAATGTGTACATGTAATAGGATACAAGCTAAGTATAGGCCCTACAACTGGCATTGCAATGCACTTGAAAAACAGGAAATAAACCATGAGTGTTCATTAGTTTGTTCTAATGAACGATGAAGTTAGATTAAAATTATTGTTTTGGGGTTTATACCAACATATTCTAACATAATCTGCAGATGATTACACTGAGGTATGTAGTTCATTTCATCTTCTGACTTCAGCACCAAAACAATCACCATCACTATTGTCATCATCAATTATCTACCAGTCTTGGTGAACCCAGACCATCTTTAATAGCTATCTTCAACACCACCATCCACATTCATCATGAATCACATCATCAATCATAATAATCATCTACATCATCCATCATCTTCACCCATTATCATTAATCATCATCATCTTCATCAATATTGTCATCATCCATCATCTCAATACCACCATCCACATCCATCAACATTATCCATCATATTCACCTATCATCATTAATCATCATCATCATCAACATCCTCATCATCAACATCATTATCAATATCGTCGTCATCATCCATCATCTTCACCTATCATTATTAATCATCATCAGTTCCAATTGGACATGCGGTTTTCATACTTTGGATACATCATACATTGCCAACCCAAATTTATGTTGTAAGGGCAGCATTGATTGAATGGTGATGGTTGTATAAAGCGAAGAATTAATCGTCGAAAACCTTAACTCTTTCACTGCCGATCGCGACTTGAGTCGAATTACCCATACACTGCCGATCGCGACTTGAGTCGAATCCTGACACCTTCATCCCGTAACATCAATCCATTAGAAGTAACTCTATATTATTCTGTGAAAACAGTGTACGTGATGTAATCAATTTTGTAACGAGAAACTCCCGGTTTATTTTTTTATATTTCAGGATGTCGGCCATCTTATTTTGTGATTAAGTGGTCACGGTCACGTGACCCTCCTGGTATGGGAAGTGTTTTCCATTCCACAGAGACCATTACCTACCTGCATACCAAGTTTCAGGAATATACCTCTGCATATACAAAAGTTATTGCGAAATAGCCAATAATATATGTATTTAGCGGAAATATACTAACTTGTTTTGGGTTCTCAATACTAACACCAACTTACATACCAAATTTCGTCAAAATATCTCTGCAGATACAAAAGTTATTGAGAAATAATGAATTTTCCTTATATTTCGGTGTGGTGGCCATCTTCTTTTGTGATCATGTGGTCACAGTCTCATGACCCTCATGTGGTCACGGTCTCGTGACCCTGGCAGACTGGGAAGTGTTTTCAATTCGCAAGTCTAATATCTAACTGTGCTCAAGTTTCACGAACATACCTTTACAGATACAAAAGTTATTGAGAAATACCCAATCAATATGTATTTAGCAGCAATATACTAACATTATCTTATATTTCGGGATGGCGGCCATCTTGTTTTGTGGTCACATGATCGTGGTCACGTGAAATGTGACACTGGCAGACTAGAACATATTTTCTATTCCCAATACTGATACCTACTTACATACCAACTTTCATAAAAATATCTCCACAAATACAAAAGTTATTGAGAAATACTGAAATTTTCTTATATTTTTGGGTGGCGTCTATATTGTTTGTGGTCACGTGACTGTGGTCACGTGACAATGGTGGACTGGGGTTTGTTTCGATTCCCCAGACCAATACCTACATGCATACCAAGTCTCATGAAAATAGCTCAGCAGATACAAAAGTTATTGAGAAATACCCAATCCATATGTATTTAGCAGCAATATGCTACATGTACATGTATAGTATGATTGGCAGTAGCAGATCTGTCTGTGGTGCTGCATGGCAGTGAAAGAGTTAATCTCTGCACTGGTTATGTCATAATGATTATTATTTTATTGATTAGACGGTATGTAAGATGAAATGCATTGTCCTATAATTCGATGTACCAGCGACGACATGTCAGTTACGCAATGTGTTATAAACTGCCTCCCGTCTTATGACAACAACCGGGCTTCACGCCATAAGGTTATTAACACAATAGGCATTCAACACCTCACGATCATAAGCAACAAAACTGTTGTTTTATTTCGGCGAAAATAGTAATGACAACTAACACTCCATTACTTGACAGCGATTTTTTGGTCATGCACAAACACTGGTTATGCCCCAAATATGTGGGTATTTAAAGGTACTCAATCCGATTAGACGCTCCTAAATTACTATTTCTTTGGCTTTAGGGGCAAAAATTATTTTATTCGAGTTGAGGAACCCACCCTTCAAAGCTCAGAGTGATCAATTTTTTAAATGTGATAATTTTTGGAGATGTGGGCCACTTCCACGTCTCAATCGGACAAATTACGGGTTTAAGATGGATAACTCTAAAATCAAGTGGTTATTATTGTTATTGTTAATAATAACCACTTGATGTTAGAGTTATCCATCTTACACCCGCAATTTGTCCGTATTTTGTCCATTTGAGATGTGGAAGAGGCTCACATCTCCAAAAATTAACACATTTCAAAAATTTATATCTGATCACTCTGAGTTTTGAAGGGTGGGTTCCTCGACTCGAATCAAATATTTTTTATCCCCGAAGCCAAAGAAATAGTAATTTATGGGTGCTTAATCAGATTGAGTACCTTTAAAAGAAAAGAAAAATACATTGACGTATATTTCTACCATATAGCCCAACAAGCCTAGAATTGATTAAGCATTATTTTTATTTTCGCACCAGTGCAAGATGCCTCACAGCCACAACACGATCTACATGTACCTCAAAGATTGATTTTCTAATCAATGCACAGCTGCACAGCACTTGGGCTAAAAAAAAGTACCAGTTTTTCGGTACTGTAGACTACTGTGCAAAACAATATAAAAGCAGAAGATGCATTCAGGTTTACGCAAATTCTACATGAATATGCTGAAATTGACATGATTGGGTATGATGACATTTTATGGATAAAATGAACATGGTGAAATGGAGAAGCTTCTCCATCTAGTATCTTAAGTGGAAAGCTCCCCCAGCTTCATGAAAGATAATAGATAATTTCAGTAATACACTCCCCGCTCCATAACATACATGTACAACTATCTTCGTCTGTTAAACACTTTGATGTAGGTAGTTTTCAATGACCACAGGGTGTATATAAGTTTTTAATATGTAATTTTATGAGCAATCAAAGCAAATTTTAAAGAAAAGCGGTGTCCTTAACCTTTCCATGAGCTTCCTGCAATTTTGCAAAAACCCTGTGCCAAAGCATTCTCTTATATATGAGAGTCTCCCATATGGAGCCTCACATATATAACAGAATACATTAGCCTAACAGTATTTACCTTGACCTTATAAATCATTGTATTCTCTTATTATGCGAGGCTCCCTATGGGAGACTCACATATATAATAGAATGCACTGGCACAGGATCTTTAATGCTACACCGGCGCTGCTCCCTTCATGAAATGGTTAAATTGTGTCGACTTTAGGGTGAATCATGCCCTGTTAGATATAGTAGATGGCAACTCAAAACAGGAACGTTCTTGGATGGAACCCAAGGTTGTTCCTGTCTTCAGTTGCCATTGGCAAGAATTAAACTATGGCAGCTCAATTTTTGTCATATATGTGAAATTTCACATTTTTCTGAAGGGATGGGAAGTGTCTGAACAATTTCTGTTGAGAATATCAAGATGAAAACTGGCATCCGTTATAGTATAAATGCTAGTGTATATGGTCATAGTATTATTATAAGATTGTCTATCTGTATTTATCAACTGTTATGATAAGAATTTCAAACAGTTGTTATCCATATGCAGATATTTTACCTACGAATGTAAATTATGCTTTGCTGGTCATCGGTCATATTTTAAAAAATATCACTTAAACTGTGAAAATTTCGTACCTTATAGGACATATATTACTTCCTGGTCGTTGAATAATAATATATTAGCGATGAAATATTTTGACGACTTATGAATACTTCCGTTGTCAGACAAATTAGGATTACTTCCCCTGTTGGGAAGTCCCGTTGAATGAATCGCCATATATAGAAACAATAACCCAAAATGGCCGACCATACCGATCATACAGCGAGTTACTCTTATGAAATATACGATATTCATTCAGATGCTAAGGCAAAGGAGAAAGATGATGCAGAAGGCGATAGCCACTTAAAAATCTTAAAATTACACTATATTTTTATACTACTAGTATTTCTGGCTGCATGTTTCATCGTAAGTAAATATGGACATGTAGTGAACACAGATTGTTTATGTAATGATTGGGCTTCCATCGTTAACAATGCGCCATTGAAAAAATAAATATAGCATGAAGATACGACACAAGACACAAAGTGTGTAAGCCTTTACTTGAGGATTTCCTTATTTCCGATTCATGCTATGCCTTTCTTGTGATTATACCCCCCGCAACGAAGTTGTCAGGGGTATACTGGAATCAGCTTGTCCGTCATCCATTGTCCGTCCGTCCGTGCTTACATCTGACGTTTATGTGGCCAATTTAAAGAAAAATGGATAGTTGGGTGGCCAATTTCTGTTACGTGGCTAGCCACATAACAGTGTTGAGATCAACCCTAAAAAATGATCTATTTGGCCCTATCAGCATATTTAATTTTTTGGTCACTCAATAGTTGGAAACAGAAAGTCCATAGATTTAGACATCCATGATCTGTGAATAGGAGGTGTTCAGATAGTTATGTGGCTAGCCACCCAATCACGGACCTGTCAGTTTCTTCTATTCAACTGTCCTAGTTGCTGTATACAAGTTTTTGGGTTTCAATCGGCAAACTTCTGCTGTAATTCCTACATGTTCTGACTCCACAATCAGAAATTGTATCACTTTTAACTACTTGATAGCCACATAACTCAATAGCCACATATCTCCCCAAATGTTGGTACGTCCGTGGACACAAATTTGCCCGGAGTTTATCTCAGTCATTTTTTCATCATTTTCCGTAAAACTCGGCACAGGCATCAATCACCATGGGAACCTGTGATTATTACGTGATGTCTGTGAGACCATTTTTGGTGGAGTTATCCCCCCTTTTTCGACTTAGAAAATGTTTGCAATGTGTATAATTTTATCCGGGCTTTTATTTCTACATTTTTAGGTCAATTTAAAAAAAACCTGGCACAGATATTTAGTACCATGGGAACCTGTGCACGCGATTAAGACGTCTGTTCGACATTTTTTGGTGGAGTTATCCCCCTTTTTTGACTTAGAAATGTGTTTGCATCATGCATAATTTTGTCCAAGCTTTTATTCCTACATTTTGAGGTCAATGTTTTTTAAACTTGGCACAGATATGTAATACCATGGGAACCTGTGCACCTGCGATTATGACGTCTGTCAGACTTTTTGTGTGGAGTTATTCCCCTTTTTCGACAGAACATTTTTGCAACATGCATAATTTTGTCTGAGCTTTTATTCCTACATTTTTCGGTCAATAGGTTTAGGATTAGGGTTAGGTGTTAGGGTTGTGCGCCTGCAATGGGAATCTTTTATTTTATTATTTTAACTAAATGTTTACTGACATGTGAAACATCTTAGTGTTTTAAAAACATGGGGTATCCTTAGTCCCATTGGGACGGGAATGGTCACACCTCTAGTTTTCATCACTAATGACAAAAAATACCAATCATTTGTGTACCAAATCTGATGATGCAAGGGGCTAAATGTTTATAAATTGATAATGTTTATAATTTGATAAGTCAGCATAACCAAATGATCTAAATTTGTTGTTTAATCATTTCATGATTTTTTTGTACAATTTCGTTCCTTGTAGGCGACAGAATGTAATCATACTCGAAGTACCTTAACTGTATTCATGAATAAATTATTTCCAAGTACAACACCATAACTTCCCTCTATTATATTTAAAAGTCACTATCGATTATCCCATTGTGCTGACTTGAATGTCATTTTGTCGAATGACCACTGCTGACAACAAGTGTGCATTATTTAGACAATAAGTGTGTATTATTTGAAGGACAACTGTGCATTAAAATAATGCACACTTTTTAGGAGGTGTCCCAATAATGCACACTTGTGATTATGACGTGCATTTAGGTGCGGGGTAGAATTTAAGTGCGGTATTTACATGCAACTTTCACAGAATGAACAATCATAGATAGAACTAAAGTTTATCATTATACAAATTATATATTAATTATTTATCACTTATAATAATACAGCGCATATATGTTAGAATTGTTATCATTGTTGGATTTTCCAACCAGTAATAAGTGGGAAATTTGTTTAGACAAATAGTAGCCTATTTTTCTAGTTTTGGTAAAAAAAATTGGTCTGAAATGGTCATCGGTTAAAAATGGTCCAACCTTAGGGGGTGTTAGGTTGAGCCAATGTTTTAACACAATGTATGCAATCAACATTCGGAGAACAATAACTCGACATTATTTAGAAAATGTCAAGTTCCAATAATGCACAGAGTTGACATCATGGCTGGACAGTTCTGAATTTGTGTTTAAAATGTTGGTGTCTGAGTGAAATCTAAAATAATTTAACTGAATCCCAAATGTCCCCAGTCATACTGAGTCATATGCGAAAACATATTTGTGAACATCCTTGTACATGAAAATATTGATTTAAAGGAGCGAATGGAAGATTCAGTCCCAAGGGACATGGCATCAGGCAGTTTGGGGGGGGGGTCAAAGTTTTCAACAGTTGAAAACTTCATGCCTGACACGACATTATTTGTAAATTTGAAACCACATATAAATTGAAAGTTTTCCCATTGTTTGAACTTCCAACCAGTAATTAGTTGGATTGTTTGTTTTGCTATCAACAGTAAGTCATGACTCGTCTATATCTCTCTAAATCTTTGTTATTTTCTTCCAGATCTGGGGAATGACACAGCTTTGAATGAAGGCATGGTAAGCAAATGAAATCAGTTGATAGAAAATTTGGCAATTGATATTTAATAATTAGCAAAATCAATGTTATCCTATTTAGGCATTGGCAACCTGAAAAACACCTATATCATTCCTGATATTGCAGAGAAACCGCCGATACAGACCAATTCATGTGAGAAAATTTAAAGGTTTATATAGACAGACCCAAAACTAAAGTATGCATATGACTTTAGTTTAGTATGCTCATGAGGCATTATGAAGGTTGCAATATCCACATACTAGGGTCCTGCAAAGATTTGATTTAATTCACGAATCAGACAGCCGATTCGATCGTAGCATTCTTGAAATGTACTTGCAGAGTTACATTGTCCATGTTTTTCGAGACTCAAATTGTATTAACTTTTGAAGATTTGAAGATTTGAGTTTTTATACCCCTGAGACGAGTTTTGGGGGGCGGGTATACTGGAATCAGCTTGTCCATCCATGGATGTTTCTTACGAACAGAAGATAAACAATATGCACAAAAACATAATAATAAAACGGAACTCAATCTCAGCATTTCGCTTCTCGGTGACGTTTTTCCGAACCTGAACAAAAATTGTGTCTGAACCTGAAGAAAATCATCGGAAATATTGCGAATCTGAACCTGAACATTTTGAAATTTACAAAGGTCATTTTTCGGAGTTAGTCAATAAAAATATCGCCGGTTTTGCATTCCGAAGATGTGTGGTAACCTAATCTACCCATGACAATACATAAATTTGCGGATCCATGAGTCCACGGCCAAAAAATTACGAAAAGCGAACATTTTGCTGCCTCGATAAAATTTCGAAATATTATGGCGACTTGACAGCCCAAATGCAACATTTCACATGCATGTTATGTGAAAGGTATGTTATGTAGGTGTTGGGTATACACATTTCTACATAACTGTTCAAAGGTGTGTCGACTAAAGATGTCGTTGATTGATGCTTGAAGACAATATATACACCTACCGTTTATCCTGACCACTGGGCGCCTCCATCTTGAAACGTACAAACCTGAACAGGTATCCGACAGTGAATTAAATTACTTTGAAATGAGCTCCATTTTATGTTGAAATTCGGCAGCGTTGAAAAAATGTACACCACGAACGGGACATGTAACTACTGAGAACGTCAAATGACACCGAGCCACATTCAAGTGATTACAGAGTGATGATCACCCCTGGTCAAGTGGTCCTGCCAATTTGCTATGATGTTGGTGGGTCCTGCTTTTTTCCTGAAGTTGTCATTTGCGAGGTGTTTTGCTGAACGAATCGAGGAAAGGCAATTTTGTGTATAAAACATTTATGATATATTTCAATAATAGGTGTGTTTGTTGAGATGGCTATTTCTGTCGTTTTGCAATCACCAGCCATTGTTGAAAAGAATATCTGTTCTTGGGTCTTTCATACAGCCGCTGGCTTTTCTTTTTTCCTCCGTGAATATGACAACCGGTTGGATGATCAAATAGAAATGGAGAATAATCTTGCTCAAAGTAGTTATTTTTATTAATATTAATCCAATTTACAACACACACCGTCAGTCTTATATATTTATTAAATGCAATAAGTATCGCATTAGTTTGTATTGTATTGCATTAGTTTATCGCCGATTATTGCGTCCCGAATCGAGATGTAAATATTTACAATTGAGCGCAGTTCAGACGGTGTTTTCTATGGAATTGTATGGTCAATTTCTTTCGAGATTTTTGGTAGTGTAGTAGAATGCTACATTCCCCCAGCTGGCATAGCACCTGAGTACTAATTTATCAGTTTCACGCACCCGAACAAGTCCACAATATGTGTTTAAAGGTACTCAATCCGATCAGATGCTCCTAAATTACTATTTCTTTGGCTTCGGGGTAAAAAATGTTTGACTCGAGTTGAGGAACCCACTTATCAAAGTGATCAGATATTGATTTTTGAAGTTTGTTATTTCTCGAGATGTGTAATATGTGGCCCAGAAACATGTGGTCAAATGGAAGGTCTCGGACAAAATTGAGGATGAAGATGGATAACTCTAAAATCAAGTGGTAATATGGCAAATTTTTTTGATACCTAAGTGATAATATGGCCATATTTGTTGAACAAAATGTTGATAAATAACAAGTTTGGGGAAATTTGATACCATAGTTGACAGTGTTTAGCATTATTTTGTTGCAATAAATCGATTCTGATAACTGAAGAAATGTTGTTGTTGTATCTTGATGATATGGGGACCATCTGATCGGATTGAGTACCTTTAACAGGGTCAGTTTTCCCTACCAGCATCATAGCAAATTTGTAGGACCACTTGATCAGGGGGTGACAATGGGATGAAGCAAGCCTTGAAATAGTGCGTCTGTCATTTGCAGAATGAGGTCCCCAGAGGGTGAATTTAGTGATGCTAACACGCATAGTGGGCTAGCATCACCAAATTCACCTCTGGGGACCTCATTATGCTTACAACTCAGCAGAATGAGGTTCCTAGAGGGTGAATTTGGTGATGCTAACCCGCTATGCGGGGTAGCATCACTAAATTCTCCCTCTGGAGACCTCATTATGCAAATGACAGGCACACTATTTCAAGGCTTGGGATGAAGGATATCCAAATGCTGCAGGTTTTATTCAGGCTTCAGTCCAAATTAAGACATCTTTCAAATTAACCCATGACAGAAAATTAATAAACCTCCACGAAAAACCATCATTGCAGGAGATACTCAGTGTAGTACGTTTGTTTAACACAGTTTTTGCTTTGTTGCGGTGAATTAACAGTGAATGACAACTATGACATATAAACTAGACCTATTATGCAAAATCAAGCTGGTTATGAGTAAAATTAAAGTTAGCAGTTCTCGACAAAACAGAATACTTGTTTTATATTCAACTTTAAATACAATTGATTATATTATAAAATATTCCATAATTCCTCATCATTATATCTTTCAGATCAGAGCCTGCAGACATGGAGATAAAAAAGCAAACCTGCAAATTGGATAACATCAGCCAGAAATTGCCTTTGCTTCCAATCCAGACATTCCATTTTCCAACATGTTTTTGCATTATATTATTGCTTCTGTGATGCAGATCTTCATGATTTGATCAGAATTTGCTCAACTGTTTGTTGATAAAATGGCCGGCGCTGTAACAGTAATGTTTACATAAAGGTTTTAGCATTCAATGTCTCATCAATAATAAAGCCTATCTAACCATATTATTTTTCACATTTACCATTTGCAAGTGCATCATTTCCCTTTAACCTTGAATACTGAATGATATCTCCAATATAAATACACAGAATGACACAAGTGTGTTAATGGGTTAGTTAATATGGCACAAGTGCCAGTGCAGCCTCAAGATCTATCCTGCCACGATGGCACTAGTGTCATTGTTTATTACACACCACCATCCAAGAATCCTTGAATTAAAAAAAACTTACAAAGTGATGTCAACGGATTGCACATGGAACACGTGTGCCATACAGATTTGTAAAGGTGGACCGGTCCAGCAGGAACACTAATTCTATATTCTTAGAGCTCTTTCCGTCAATGTATCACATTATTATAATCAATAAATTTGAAAAATGATCAAGGAAATATGGGTTGATACAAAAAGCCTTTCATGATGGGAGCGGCGCTGGTCCATCATTAAAGATTCTGTGCCAGAGCATTCTCTTATATATGCGAGTCTCCCCATAATTTCAGGAAGCTCCAGTCATGGAAGGGTTAAACCTGACCCGGTTTCTTGAAAACATATTATGGACTTGTTCGAGTTCGTGAAACTGATAAGTTAGTATTCAGGCGTTATGCCAACCTAGAGAATGTAGCATTCTACTAACATCGCCGAAAATTTCAAAGAAAAACAAGAGCTACGCTGGGCGTGCAAAATACGCCCTCTCTTGGGAAAATTGGCGGATGGAACCCAAATTCGAACTTTAGCTGTCTTTTCTCCTAATAAACCCACAAACCAAATTTGATTGAAATCGGTTCACTCTAACTAAAGTTATCATCCGGACAACAAATTTCAGAGATTTTCTACGTCAAAAAAGGGGCCATAACTCTCGCAAAAATTCGGACTTGAGCTGTATTTCGATATATGTAATCCACAAAAAAACGGGTTTTGCGTATAAACATTCCAAAATCGAGTTATCATCCGGAAACCAAAAAACATAAGAAAAACTGAATTTTCTGAGTCGAAAAAGGGGCATAACTCTGCCAAAAATGGTCGGACAGAACCCAAGTTCGAACTTGACCTCTGTTTTGGTGGGAGAAAGAAGAAAGAAATATACCAAATTTGGATTCATTCCGATAAACTATACTAAAGTTATCATCCGGACAACAAATTTCAAGGATTTTCTAAGTCAAAAAACGTCAAATAAGGGGCATAACTCCGGTGAAAATTGGAGGGCGGAACCCAAATTCGAACTTGAACTTACTTTTCGGCTACCCACATACCAAATTTTATTAAATTTGGTTCACTCTAACTAAAGTTATCATCCGTAAACCAGGTTAACGGACAGACGGACCAATACTATAATACGGCCGTTTTTTTCAAACGGGCGTATAAAAAACCACTCTGTAGAAAACTACGCTCAATTGTAAATATTTACATCTGGATTCGGGATGCAACAATCTGCGACAAACACAAACGATTTCGCCATCCTGAGTCAGTGCATTTAATTATTATATCAGAATGACGGTGTGTGTTGGCAATTTGGGTTAATATTAATAAAAAGAACAACTTTGAGCAAGATTATTCACCATTTCGATTGGATCACCTCACCAGAGTGTTTCACATCACTTTAGCCTGTTCTATACTAAATGTATTCTCCCAACCAGTTATAAAAGTATCTATTGGAATGGTCTATTAATCATTTGGAGGGGTGTTCAGGAAATATGAGCAGACAGATTTCAGAAGGATTACTATTAATTGGTGCGAAATGTTCAGATAATAAGTTCAACTACTCGTCAATGAGTATTCAGTAAAGAAAGAGTTAAAAGTTGAATTCCTGTTCAGACCCAATTTGTGGACTGTGGGGCTTTCCCCCAAGACGATATGTAATAGTTTCCAAATATGGAGCACATGCCTGGTGTAGTAAATGTTTGTGAGAATCATAGTATTCAGTAGGATAGAAACTCTTATGACAATAGCCAGGATCATTCATACCTACAGTAATGCTCTAAGTAATCGACTTCTTAACCACAGCAGAATTATGGGTAACTTTTCAGGATTTAGTCAGAAATATGGCTTGTTGTCATTCATCGGAAAGCTCTCCCCGAGAGCTATCCGATGAATGGCAACAAGCCATATTTCCGACTAAATCCTGAAAAGTTACCCATAATTCTGCTGCGGTTAAGAAGTCGATTACTTAGAGCATTACTCTACTTGAAACATGTGTTACTTTTGCTGTGGATATGAACTTGGCGGGAAAAGTCAAGTGAGTTTACGGCATAAAACCTACACATTTATATATATCAGCCAATGCCTTGAGAAACTTCTAGATAATTGTCAGATAAAGAGAAAGCGAGACAACTCAATTGTTTATTTATTTCTGATACTGGTACCATGATGAATGAGACATGCATTGTTGAATTCCTTTCCAAAAACGACATGAGAGTACAAGCCACAATTAAATGGGATCTGAACGGGAATTCTTGAGATGTAAATCTTATAAGCAGGGTTTCCTTCGACGTAAATCAGAAAGTTACAGTAATGCCCTAAATAATCTACTCCTTAACCACAGCAGAATTATGGTTAACTTTTCAGGATTTAGTCGGAAATATAGCTTGTTGCCATTCATCGGAAAGCTCTGTGAGAGTTTCCGATGAATGGCAACAAGCCATATTTCCAACTAAATCCTGAAAAGTTACCCATAATTTTGCTGTGGTTACATTGGTATGGATAATACTGGTATGGATAATACTGGTTTATGTCGAAGTACGCTCACCTTACTCTTCTAAAGCGGACTTTAACGCTTTGAACCCTGGCTCCCCACAACGATCGACGCCCTGACCCTGGGCTCCCAGGGGTATTTTGACTTATTGTAGACTATGTTCAGGTGTATGGTGCTGTATTGTATGAATTATCTTCTACCATATTGTTTACACCATTGGAAAGATTATTAAATTCTGAATTCAGCATATCACAATCTATTTCAATATCTTAAATCCAGAAAAAGTTATAAAAAATTGAAAACTTATTAGATTTATTATAGAAACTGCCAAAACAATGTTACGTAACGTCGCAATCCCAACGTAAATACAAGTTACAGTAATGCCCTAAATAATCTACTCCTTAACCACAGCAGAATTATGGTTAACTTTTCAGGATTTAGTCGGAAATATAGCTTGTTGCCATTCATCGGAAAGCTCTGTGAGAGTTTCCGATGAATGGCAACAAGCCATATTTCCAACTAAATCCTGAAAAGTTACCCATAATTCTGCTGTGGTTACATTGGTATGGATAATACTGGTTTATGTCGAAGTACGCTCACCTTACTCTTCTAAAGCGGACTTTAACGCTTTGAACCCTGGCTCCCCACAACGATCGACGCCCTGACCCTGGGCTCCCAGGGGTATTTTGACTTATTGTAGACTATGTTCAGGTGTATGGTGCTGTATTGTATGAATTATCTTCTACCATATTGTTTACACCATTGGAAAGATTATTAAATTCTGAATTCAGCATATCACAATCTATTTCAATATCTTAAATCCAGAAAAAGTTATAAAAAATTGAAAACTTATTAGATTTATTATAGAAACTGCCAAAACAATGTTACGTAACGTCGCAATCCCAACGTAAATACATGACGTCATATATGGGCTTTAGCCAAAACAAACTCTGGGTGTTCTCTTAATACCCCGCCAATAACTAAAATGCGCGGCATTGTGCGGTCTATTGGCTTATGCCATCTTAAAGACAAGATTCTGAACTTTATTCTCGTGTAAATCTATATAGCGTGTACCTTTGCGCAAAAACGTTATGATTTAATGAACTCAGAGTTTGTATATTCTTGAACAAAACTCGTATGACATGCGTTTACATCCGACAATCGTTAGCGCGAATTATATAATTTAGCGTGAATTTCTTCACACATTGGGAGTTATAAATATACCACAAGAATACATCACTAAAGTTTCTACCTATAAATATATATTTTTAGATCTCTTATGAGCCATATATTAAGGCGATATGTCCTAACGCGAAACGTATTTAATCGGCTTATAATTCGTTATGCCAAACACAACCTCGATAATTTTTGGGCAGCTAGAACAGTTATAATATGAATTTTATGGAACACTATTTTATGTTTCTTAACATTGAGTATTTATCGAAATATAAAAAATAAAGTGCAACACTGCGACGCCGACGGTAGAACGAGATTACGTCATGGCCGGAAAATCGGCCAGTCCCGTATACTTGCAAAAAATGTCACAAATGTTTCCATAATTTAAAAAGAATACTCATTTGACTTTGCGATCTTCGTAACAGTTCGGGTCTTTCTCTATAGATGTAAATAAACATCAAATTTGAGGTTACTTCTAATTACATGAAATATTATAGATTATATAAAACATCACTCTTTCTGATAAATGTGGCATTTGATTTGTATGATTAAAATTGACGAAAAAATCCCGCCACTGGATCTGGGCGTAATGATTGCTAAAGAAGACTAAGGCAAGCATACATAGATGTAAATCTGTATTATCCCTACTGATTTCACTTGCTAGGTTTGCACTGGCCAGAAAAATTTCGGAATTTCTTTGGCCATTTTTCAGAAAATTGGAAAAGAAAATTGATGCTAAACAAAAGAATAAAAATAATAGAATTAAAAAACAAAATAACTGGAAAAGTGAATAAAATGCACACCCAAAAAACAATAACGGATTTAATTTCGATAAGAGAAAATATTGCCTTTTGTTTGACCTGGTGTTACATGTATATTGAAACCATAAATCGGCAAATTATTGTCAGTTCATTAAGAAAGAATGCAGTAATAGCGGCTAATCATTGCTTTGCTAAGTAAGGAATACGAGACTTCTGGTACATTGTTATCCAAACATACTTGAGTGAACTACTGATAAGCTATTAATGAATGTAAGGGTTTTAGTGAGAAATGGTGATATTGCGAGGGGATTGACTATATAGGCTTGAAACTGTTTTGGCCAAATTAAATTTTCTTTGGCCATTTTCAGGGGGTGGGGGAGAGGTGGTGTGCTGATTTTTTCCAGACACCAGGCGGGGTGGGAGGGTTTGTCGGCGCCGGAAAATAAATTCCTACACTAATACATACTCGTGTTAATCCTCTATTAGTATTATATAGACCCTTATCTACATGAATATATCATTTAGAACAATGCATTCTCTTATATATGCAAGTCTTCCATAGGGAGCCTCACATTTATAAGAGAATACCTTGACCTTATAAGCCAGTGCATTCTCTTAATTATGTCGAAGCTCCCTATGGGAGACTCAAATATATAAGAAAATGCACAGGCACAGGATTTTTAATGCTGCACCAGTGCAGCTCCCATCATGAAAGCGTTATAAGAGAATGCATCTCCACAAATGAATAAATGGCAACCACCAATGAGCATTTTCAGTTATCAAGGGGTTAAGGACATTGATCGTGATGCACTGAATATTCGTACTGACCAGAAAACAAGTGACTTCCCCTTTCTCATTTTTGAAACTGTCTAGATCCATTGTGAATTGGGTACCGTAACTGTGTAATCAACTTCTGCTACAGCTTTTGTTGAACACCCATTTATACGAATTACAGCAAAATATAGCAGGTTTCAAAGTGTTCAAATGGTCTCGTCCTGGACAATGCCATCTGTAAACAATCTTTACTATTATGAGGTATTCACTACATAAATCACTAATTTGTCCAATTGAATGGATCGATATCAAATTAAATTTAAGTATACGACAAGCTACTGCCTTTTGGATGTGCAATAAGCATAGAACCACACAGTGATGTGAACATGTTAACATTATTGCACTTGTTTCTCGTATATCGCGTCACAATAAACTCCTGCATAACGCTAATCAGTTCACACGCTTGTGTCATTCTATATATATATATTCTATGGATCAAATATTCTAGAAATTGTCACCTACATAACAAAAAAAAGACGGTTGACATAAGGTTGTGTAAAGTTTATTTTAATCAGTACAAAATAATTGTACATTTTTATACAAATATGCGCGGAAGTTAGATAGAACAGACCAGTTCCCTGCTTAAGATTTGTGATTCATTACTGTAATTGGTAAAGTTCTATGTTCAAATGTGAAGAACTGTGATGACAATCTCCGTCTAAAATGTGTCTGTGAAATAAATTAAATTTTTCCTGATGAAAAATAGACCATTTCAATATATACTTTATATCTGAATGGGAGAATCCATTCATTCAGTAAAGAAAGGGTTATCATCAATGTTGATGATGAATAGGTCCCTCCGTTGATCACATACAGTAATGCCTTAAATAATTGACTCCTTAACCACAGCAGAATTATGGGTCATTTTTCAGGATTTAGTCGGAAATATGGCAACACGCCATATTTCCGACTAAATCCTGAAAAATTACCCATAATTCTGCTGTGGTTGAGGAGTCAATTATTTAGGGCATTACGGTAGTTCAGGAGACATAACTCTAAACATGAACAAGAAATACATATTGGAGAGTCAATATGGTTTAATAATGAGTATTACATCATGTAAACAAATCACAAGTGAAATACTGTAGCATTTACCTGAGTGCTATAATCGAGAACCTGTCGTAACATCATTTGAATCAACCACGAAGTTCCATCCAATACTCAATAAGATTAATGGTTAGTAGACTAACCATTTCTACACCATGTAAGTCATGGTGGGGAATCACGTGGTTTCGAGTTGATGAGTATCATGCATTCAAAATGGCCGAGGCGATCTAAAACGCGACCAGAAGCGAGGAAAAAAGGTAATAAACTAAGATATGATATATTATGTAGTATTTTGACAGCTACGAGCAGATGCTATACTATTTTTCAAACAAGCTGAAACCTCATTTATGTCCAAATTCACATTTGTTTACCCTAACATTCTGACCAATGTTGTCAGTCGAAGGCTTTTCCAAGATGTATGGACTGGTGTATTGCACGATTCTCAGACTGCCAACTTTGGTCAGAATGTTATAGAAAACCACTAAGTATTTCCGAACAAATAAGGTATCAACTTGTTTCAAAAATAAACCACCATATGCTCGTAACAGTCAAACTGCCATGTTTTGTGTCAGTTCCTCGTATATTATGATTTTATGCGTTTGCACATTTTGAATGGGTGGTACTCACCAACCTCGAAACCACGTGATTCCCCACCATGGTAAGTCAGTTGTAGTTCGTTGCAAAGATAATGCTCAAAACTAACCGAGGGGGGGGGGGGGTGGAATATATAATGCCTGAATGTTGACTTTTCTTTCAGAAATTAATGGAAAGAGATGAATAATACATATTAGGTTCATATTAGAAAAAATGGACAATTGAAAATTAAAGTGAAATACAAATGAGCAATCTCATTTAAGGCCAGGATAAAATATAATTTTAAGGCCAGGACAATTGAAAAATAAAGTTAATTACAAATGAGTAATTTCATTTAAGGCCAATGGACAATTGAAAAATAAAGTTAATTATAAATGAGTAAATTCATTTAAGGCCGGGATAAAATATACCTGAGTTTCCTCTAACAGACTCGAAAATTTAGCGGCTGGCTGTCGGCATTTTTATTTTATTTTTCAGTTTATTTAAATTTTATACCTCAGTCCTGGATTGACTTGGGAAAATCATGGGGTATAAACCATTGCACATTGCTTCATTTATTTACCTGGGCTAAAACATAGCGAACTCAAAATTTATTTTGCAATGAATGTCAAAACAGGATTAACGATGGCCAATCGATGTTAATTCCCAAGGCTGGCTGTTTTACTTGATTACTTCTATCTACTATGTTTCTGGATCTAGATTTACTCATTGGAATTTATGACCTGTAATGGACACTGACAAGTAATGATGAAGCTTGCTGACTGGAAATATCAATAAACTGATTGGGGTCAGGGATTATGGACAGGGTGGGTCAGGTTAGAGGAAACACAGAAAAATTTATTTAGCCATATGCAATTCCACTGTTGGTAGTTGGCCAGGTTTGAATGGCGTAAACAAAGTCAAAATTATTATACACTGGTGTAAAGCTTATCTAATAACAGTTTCAGTTAAACTATTTTTACAATGGTCCCACATTGCTGTATTTAGTTTAGCATTTATTTTACCCTCCATGTTACTTATTGTACATTCAAACCTGCAAATAGTGTGTCTGCATTTGCAGAATGAGGTCCCCAGAAGGTGAATTCAGTGATGCTATCCTGTACACCAGGCTAGCATCACCAAATTCACCCTATGGGGACCTAATTCTGCTTAGTCCTCATCTTCTGGGAATTATCTATAGTCTCATATTAACATTGTTTTTAGTACTTTTTCCCTTCTGGGAAGTTTCTATATCCCAATATCCCCTATATGCAGAATATAAAATGCATAATCAAGGTGACAAATGGGTGAACATTACCAACTTCAACTGGGGAACTTCAATCCGATCCTAGGTGTCCCAGAGCAGTTGAGGCCTTAACAGATTGAGGTTCCCAGAGGGTGAATTTGGTGATGCTAGCATGACCAAATTCACCCCCTGGGAACCTCATTCTGCAAATGACAGACACCGCACTGTATGCAGGCCTATGTATATTCATATAATTTTTATTACATTCATACATGGAAGAAAATTTGATAATTAGGCAACAAGACAACCTTGCTTCTTTGAAGTCCTCTCCACATACAATAAGGCAACTGTTAGTTAATAAGCCAACACAGGGGTAACTGAAGCAGGACATATTAGATGGGGCCATAGGAAGAGAAGAACACTGCCACAATGGCATAACATGCCCATAAGCTTTATTCAAAAAGCATTTCAGAAAGATTCCATAACTTTTTAGTTATATCAGCCAAAAAAGGTTTCATGCCAAATTTCATTCCATTCAGTCAACATTAACCCTTCCATGACTGGAACTTCCTGAAATTTAGCGAAAACCCTGTGCCAATGCATTCTATTATATATGCGAGTCTTCAATAGGGCACCTCGCATATATGAGAATACATTGGCCTAACAATATTTACCTTGACCTCGTAAGCCAGTGTAATCTCTTATATATGCGAGGCTCCCAATGGGAGACTCGCATATATATACGAGAATGTTCTGGCACAGGGTCTTTAATTCTGCGCTAGCGCAGTTGCCGTCATGAAAGGGTTAACAGAAGTAATCATCTGGAAACCACAAAAAGAAAATTCAGAGCAAAAAAAGGTCTTGTAAATCCTGCTCCATCTGAAATTGATTCTGGATAAGCGTTACAATGATGCCCAATACTTATTTTGACTCATTTCAGACATAAAAACCCAGTCTATTAAATTATATCAACAATTCATCAATATACAGTGATATATTCACTACATTCTAGAAAAAAATATATAAATATTTAAATAACCACAAAGTATATACTTAAGATTGAGATTTGTTATTAAGATTCCATAACAAAGAATCAGCATGGCAACATATTTGATTATTTTTTGACAGATAATCATATAAACAGTTCAGTAAAAATAAAATTTGTGAAGACACTATCAACAATATAATTAGGCTCACTCACAACATGACACAATCATACTGACCGCAGCACAAAATTTTAGTGGCTTTCCCTGAGAAACGGACTATTTTAATTATCTGGCAATATGTGGATCAACCACACTGACAGCTTAAATTATACCTGGATAGAACTAGTTACATTATTTTAAAAGAACTTACATTAATCATGTACTGGATATATTAACACTTTCATGATAGGAGCTGGACTGGCGCAGCATTAAAGATCATGCGGCAGTGCATTCTCTTATATATGCGAGTCAATGGAGCATCGCATATATAAGAGAATGCACTGGCTTACAAGGCCATGGTAAATATCAGGCCAATGTAATTATCTTATATATGCAAGACTCCATATCAGACTCGAAAAATAAGAGAATGCATTGCCACAGCGTTTTTGAAACATTTCAGGAAGCTCCAGTCATGGAAGGGTTATGTTCCATAATTCTCTAGTTTTTAACAAAAATGTGATTTTACCCCAAAATGAATCCTAGAATATTGAATTACTCCACTCTTATATCACGTGAAAATAACTGTACTCAGTTTTAAGTGAGTATTTAACCATAAATAGGGTGAAATGTTATTCTACAGCTGGATTCCAGTTTTCACTGATTATATTTATTAAAAAAGTTGATTTTGCTCAAAATCTCAACTTGCACCAACTTGTTTATGGCTAACTTAGTTTAATGTTGCTGAAATACAAACAAACATTTTGACTGTCTTGGTGGTCGGCGACATATAGATTATTTTTTTCGGCTACAGAAAAGAGGAAGATACCGTACAAACAGACAAAGATGAAAATCTAATTCAGAATCAATGGAAAACCCAAATTGATTTTGTAACAGGAGCGCCGATTGTGATGGTGATGGCTGGACAATGAACATTGCAACCACTCTGTGACAGCTGTTTTTTGTCTATACATAGTCTGCAAGATAAAATATGTGAATGCATTATCCCATAATTCGGTGGTACCAAGAAATTTGGTTGAACCAGCAAACAGCACTACTCAATGGCATGTCAGTTACTCAAGGTGTTTTAAACTGCTAAATGTTATATTTTGTGTTAATAGTAACAGATACTCATTAAAGATGCATTATCTGATCTAACACTCCTAAATTACTATTTCTTTGGCTTCGGGATAAAAAATATTTGATTCGAGTCAAGGAGCTCACTCATCAAAGCTCATAGTGATCAGATATCGATTTTTGAAATCTGTTATTTCTCGAGATATGCACTTTTTTCCACCAGCCAAATATTCGTCAAACGGACCAATTGCGTATGATGGATAACTCTAAAATCATGTGGTAATATGGCCAAATTTTGTGACAATCAAGTGATAATATGGTCATATTTCATTGAACAACATGTTAATAAATAACATGATTTGGGAAATTTTATACCATAGTTGACAGTGGTTACCATTATTTTGTTGTATTTAATTGATTCTGATAACTAAAGTGTATTTTGAAGAAATGTTTTTGTTGTTGTAACTTGATGACATGGGGACCATCTGATCGGATTGAGTATCTTTAATTTTATTGTGTAGTCAGCAAGTGGCATGAGTTCAGTTCATGCCCCATATCAACATTTTTACACAATGTGTGCAAACTGCTAACAATTAATTTTATTACGTCGTTACATGGAAATTCGCAACTTAGTTTATTTATATTAAATCAATTTGATTTTTAAGATAACCTGAATGTTTACAGAAGAAATCTTTGACTCAAATAAATAATTTTTCTATTTATTATCGATATTAAGATCGTTGTTATTATCGTGAATTTATTGAAATTGGCGTACAGTATCACTTTAAGCAGATTTATGTTATTATAATTATATAGAGTGTTAGATGTTAAAAAAAATTTTTAGTCATTAATTATGAGACCAGAAAATGAGAATTTAAATTGGCCAAATTCTTTTTTTTTAATTTGGCCGAAAAAAACTCAGAATTAGCCAAAAGATTTTTCAGCCCAGCACGAACGCTGGTGAACTGAAAGCGGGATCTTCTAAAATTTTGTGCTCGGGACTCACGCATCAATCTTCAATAAATTCTTTGGTGATTATGCTCAATATAACAATGGATCACATTTTGTTGTATCACAACCTCAATTGTAGCGTGAGCAAACTTAAATAATACTTGGGCAATAAACAGTTCCAGCCATAGCTACAAGAGAAACATGTGTGTTCCTATAACTGCTAATTTATGCACAACCTGGTATGACTAGTGTATAGGAAATGAACACTGAATATAACGTATCTCTTGCAGGCCACAATTACAACAGAAGCATTGTTGTATAAAATCGGATTTCAAGACTACAACTAGAAGATTGGTTATATTATTTGTCCATACTGTGATTTGTTTCTGATGCAACCGAGTGTAATTCACGATGAAATCTCTTAGTTAAATGAAATTTGCCTTAATTGAGAGTGCTAATAAGATGAGTTCTCCGGCTTGGTATGCTCCAAATGTTTCCACAAGATTTCTGTTCTAAAAATAGCCCCTAAAACTGTCCAGAGCATGTGATAATACTAAATTAAATTGATATTAATTGATAGAAGCTTTTCCGGACAGGTGTCCTGGATTTATAGCTATTATTTGATTCTTTAAAAAAAAATTGTTAGGAAGAGATACACTATCTTTAACCCTTTCATTACGGGAGCTGCGCTGGTGCAGAATTAAAGATCATATGCAAGTGCATTCTCTTATAAATGTGAGTTTCCCATATGGAGCCTCGCAATACATAAGAGAATGCACTGGCTTACAAGGTCAAGGCAAATATTGTTAGGCCAATGTATTCTATTATATATATGCAAGGCTCCCTATGGGAGACCCGCATATGTAAGAGAATGCATTGGCACAGGGTTTTCACAATATTTCAGGAAGCTCCAGACATGGAACAGCAGTATATGAAAATAAATGGGAAGAAACTTGGCATAGTTTCCCTTTGTCATTGTCAATGTACCAGCCAAACAGAATTTCTTATTTAGAAACAAAAAAGAGCCAAAATGTTGTTTGCTATTCTGATCAGAATTATGACAACATGTTGTTGTACAGAGTATGATGAATAATTTTAGATTATTTGACCTCAATACATTCCCAATGATTTCAGAAGCAAAAGATTCTCAGACAATTAAAAATGTATTGGATGAATTTCATAACTCCGCTCCCATCATAGTGTCATAACCAGGTGTAACATTATGCTGAGCATACCGTCAGATCGGGAATCAATGCTAATGGCTGTCCGGTGTGCATCAATGTGCACATGTTAAATAACCCTACTGTGGCATAGAAGGTAAATGGCAAAATTACCTGGACAAATTTGACTCAACGGACCCAATAAGACCACAGTTAAAATAAGACACTAATACAAGCCTTTCTTGTGCTGCCTCGGGGCTGAATCTTACTGAGCAAAAAGATGAGTTGGGGAATATTGTAAGACTAAATCGTTATATTTCAGAAATTCTCACTTAGTGATCATGCAGTTTGTAGCTGAGAGAACAAATGCCAGTCTCAACATTAGGGTCCATTATCATCCATAAAAAGGCACATACCAAACATGTATTTTTTCAGACTGCCAAAGCAATAAACAGCCACAAATTTTAACATTGGTGTTATTAATTAAATATGACATGCATAAATAACAAATGTGTTGGAAGATAAGTTAGCGACAGAACTATAAAATAAATTGCACAAATATACTCAAACCAGTTAGGTCTTGTCTTCTCCTGTTAACCCTGTTATCACTGAAAACAGGAACAATAATTGAAGTCCCGTGAATTCATCATCTATAGTATTAGTAATGCCCTAAATAATGGACTCCGTAAATACAGCAGAATTAAACACATGGATTCTCGCTTAATTGTCAGGGGGAGGGGGTAAATGTTGTAATCATTGGTGTGTATTTGGGCAATTGCTTGCATGGTGACATGCTTTAACTCCTTTATTACTAAATGGATTCTTCCACCCAGTTATAACAGTATTTATTGGAATAGTCTATCATTGATCTGAAGGGGATATGGCTTGTTGACATTCATCAGAAAACTCTCAGTGAGAGCTTTCCGATGAATGGCAACAAGCCATATTTACAACTAAATCCTGAAAAATTACACCCATAATTCTGCTGTGGTTATGGAGTAAATTATTTAGGGCATTATTGTATGTAGCAGAACATGCATGTCATCGCACAACTCAGTCTTAGAACTCTGGACTGGAGTCTCTTTTTGGCTTGCCGAGAGTGTACTGACCAAATGGCAGGATCTTCTGCTCTGTAACACAGTCTGGAAGAAAGGAGGCAATCACATATTAACCGTTTCTTTACTAAATGGATGCACACATACAAACTCCTTGCAGGGTTTACCTCCCTTGATGACTCAGTAAGACCGCTACCATCGGCGACATTTTACCCACATTTGGTGGACTTCCGCGATATTAAGTTATATACTAAGCGAACAGAGCAACATGCTGCCCTTGTTAAGCACACAAAATATCAAACAAAATTTGTTTAAATTTTGAACCTTAAGTTTGAAAAGTCCCACTAAAACCGAAGAACTATATTTCGAAATGGTGTGATTCGGTTCTACGATTGTTTTATCAACACAAATGTCGAAACGCACGTGTACGACATTGTCTCAACTCGCACGGCAAGTCAAACACAAGAGTTCTAATTTGCTGCAATTTTGACGAGTAGCTTGCGAAAATCGTCAAACAAAACTATCGCTCTGATTTTCCATTCTGTCATTAATTATGTTTTAGTGAGGGAATTGTTCACAAAGCACAAAGAAAAGTTGACTTTGAAGCGATCGGATTTTGCCATGATAAATATAGAAACAGACTAGGACCCAGCCGGTGACAGAAAGGAAGTATGACTGGTGCACTTTGGTAGAGATTGGCACACACACAGATATAAAACAATACATTGGAAGAGTCCCTTATTTATTTTGAGGGATGTTCAGGAAATCTAAGCATATGACAGATAATACAGTAATGCTCGAAGTAATCGACTTCTTAACCACAGCAGAATTATGGGTAACTTTTCAGGATTTAGTCGGAAATATGGCTTGTTGCCATTCATCGGAAAGTTCTCGCCGAGAGCTTTCCGAGGAATGGCAACAAGCCATATTTCCGACTAAATCCTGAAAAGTTACCCATAATTCTGCTGTGGTTAAGAAGTAGATTAATTAGAGCATTACTGTACAAGTGCAGAATGGTTTATACCGGTATTTAGTGGTGGGAAATGTTCAGATAATAAGTTCAACAAAAAGCCTATGGCCATTTGTTGAACCTACTATCTGAGCAATGCTTTAGTGAATTACTCATCCATGAGTATTTAGTATAAAAAGAGTTAATATCATTTCAACTATTTTCAACTGTTATACTTGCAACTTATCCTCAATTATCACAACAATTGTTTAACATGTTTATCCCTTCCATGAATGGAGCTTCAGAAAATTTTGGAAAACCCGGTGACAATGCATTCTCTTATATCTGAGAGTCTCCCATAGGCAGACATTGGCATAACAATATTTACCTTGACCTTGTAAGCCAGGGCATTCTCTTATATATGCGAGGCTCCCTATGGGATGCTCGCATATATAAGAGAATGCACTGGCACAGGATCTTTACTGCTGCACCAGCAGTGCAATCATTGAGTCTGTTAACGCTTTATACGCATCGGATCACATCTGAACTTGACCTTTGACAAACCAAAAACCCTTAGGTTGACCATCACACCTTGTTTCGTTGAAATCATGTGATGTACACAAAAGTTAAGGAGCGGACACAAAGGGTAGTACTTAGTGTCTGGTGACTTAATCGAGAGAACGATCTTGTCCTGTGACCTTGACCTTCAACAAATTGGAAAACAAATTTGTGCGTGACAGATCGTTTCCTCTTTTATAGAAACAACTATGCCAAGTTTCAACTGAATTCAATAAAGCATCGCAATGTTATGCAGCGGACATGGACAATCTTACAAACTGATGGACGGACAGAAAAGAAAAACACTATATGCTCCCGAATTTGTTTTTGGGGGGCATAAAAAGTCATGCCATATTGACAATTACTATAAACGAAATACACAATAACTAAGTTAGCGACATAGTAAATCGTCTAACTATTTAACTACCCAATTGACATCTACAGTTACTGAATAAAAGCGAAAAAATAACGCATTATGGTCACTATACATTTAATTTGATATAATATGATAAAGTAGATGAAATTGTGTCATTAATGATATCCACCAGTAGATTTAAGATTGCCCGCGACAATTTGTGACTGGTGAATGGAGACACTATCAAGTGATTGACTAAATTTTATCTGATAGATATCTAATAGACTGACACTTATAAGACATAAAACAACTGTAAATGTGACAGTTCATTTCACGGTTTGTACGCTTGGTTGAAACAATGTGAAATATAGAAAGACCTTTCATGGTGAAATCACCGATTGGTAGAGATGGGTTTTTTGTCAATACCGATTTTACACTGATTACCAAAATATCGTTTGATACTGATGGCTGTTCCAGTTTATCTGTTCATTACTAGTAAGTGTTTTTTTTTATACTTACCGAGCACCCACAGGGAGTTGAGGCAGCATATATCAGGGTAGTAATCAGTTCCTATATAAATCTGTGCCTTGTCCAAGCAGCTTGTTATCTAAACGATGAGAATAAATTAGTGATAATTAGATTTTCCAAACAAATCAGGGCTGATTTTTTTATACGTATTTCTGTGTATTTTGAATATTCTATTGGTTATATATTAAGTCGAAACAAAGTCAATGATGCAGATTTGCTTGTGGGTCACTATGGGTACAGCACACTGTCGGAATCATTATCTGAAATGGTAAGTTACAGAGGTCGCCAAGAAACCATCTCTAGAATAAAAAAAAAATATTAATAATTTTAAAGCATACAGTTCTCTAACCAGGTCCGGACTTTTTCCTGTGGACCTGTACATTGTCATCTATATCATAGGTGTCCAGAAACCAAAAGTATATTCAATATAGAATCATCATCAGAAAAAAACCTAAAATATTGCAGTTGATTTTTTATCAATACTGATGACGAAGGAGTGTTAAACACCACACTAACTGTTCTTTTTTCTTCACTATTAACCCTTCCATGACTGGAGCTTCCTGAAATTTTGCGAAAACCCTGTGCCAATGCATTCTGTTATATATGCGATTCTCCCATAAGGAGCCTCCCATATATAAGAGAATACATTGGCCTAACAATAGTTGCCTTGACCTTGTAAGCCAGTGCATTTTCTTATATATGTGAGGCTCCCTATGGGGAAACTCACATATATAATAGAATCTAATGCTGCATCAGCACAACTCCCGTCATGAAAGGGCTATTTTAAAACTAATCTTCAATAAGTAGAAGTAGCACTTACCTTGCCTCCACACAATGTAATAAGACTAGCAATGTGGTTCTTGGGTGGAACGACTTTCTGTGAGATGAAGATGAGGCCGACTGATGCCAGCAATCTCAGGTTATAATTCTCCTTCGCTTCCTGCCTCGCCATTCTGGTTACCTGGGTGAAAAATCAACAGACTTTGTTCAAGGCCCACTTAATTTTTGAATGCCCCGATCATATTACATAAAATATATGCCATATTATATACCATTTGAAAGAGGAAGCTCCAGAACATTGTAGTATCAACTTATTCGGGGTAATAAACTGTGGACATGTTGTTTTTGTTGAGATATCGACTTGTGTTTTGTGCTCAAAGTCTATTATTTTCAATGGAAGGGAATAACTGTATATCTTAAAGATATAGAATTATTCCCTTGCCATTGAAAATATAGGATAGTTTGAATTCTGTTGCATTCTGGGAGCCGTAATGGGGGAAATGTTTCTCTATCGAGTCACCAAATATTTGTTTATAGTGCCTTGATATATGGTTTTAATAACAATATAGTGCAGAAAATATGATTAAAATACTATAATTCATCACCATTTGGAATATCTGTATCTCAGAAGGTGCACATAGAGTAATAGACAATAGCTGAAATCATAGAAACATTTCCCCCCCCCCCCCCCCCCCCCCGTCTCCTCCCAGAATGTAACAAACTCAGATATAGAGTTATTACAATACACTTTGCACTAAAATCCAGATGAAACTTAAGCACAAAAAACATGTCGGTACCTCAACAAAAAACAACATGTTCACAGCTAATTACACCGCATAAGTTGATAATACAATGTTTTGGAGCTTCCTCTTTCAATAGTTTTTAATATGGCATATAATTTATAAAATGTGATCAGGGTGTTCGAAAATTAAGTGGGCCTTTAATTATATGAACACTTCCCGAGGGAACTGCATGTCAATGAGAATAAAGTAAAGAAAGGGTTATGTTAAATCTCAGTGCAACAACCTAAGCCTCATTTTGTTTTTCGCTCATAATAATAACTCTCCTTCATCAATTTGATAGACACGATTGTCTGACCGTACCGCTGAATTGGTCGTTATCCCAGGGTTTAAACTAAAAGTCACCCAGGTTCCGAAAACTGGTAAAAAAGACACCCAGGTTCCGAAAACTGGTAAAAAGTCACCCAGGTTCCAAAAACTCGTAAAAAGTCACTCAAATTCCGAAAACTGGTAAAAAGTCATCCAGGTTCACAGAAATTAGCAAACGTAGATTGAATCAAGTGTCATCAGTTGATGGTGATTTCGATGTTTATCATGGTTAATCTTAAAGATAACTAATGAAATTTAAAAATTCAACCTGGGCATATTTTTGCCAGTCTCAGCGGATTTGGGTGACCTATGATGATAGTTTTGTGATGTTAGTGAATATCAGCTAAAAAAAAAAAAAAATTTACCTGTGCAGCTGGAAACCTGTCTAAACATTCAAATGTCTCCTCGGGAAGCCAGTGTCCTGCGTCAAGAGATCTCAGAACCTGAAAAAAAGTTGAGAGTACAACATTAACTCTTTCAGTGCCAGGGGCCGATCTCATCGGCCCTAATTTACGGTCTGTAGAGTGCCAGGGCCGATAAAATCGGCCCTAAAAAAAATAAAAAAATGGGTTGAATTTTTTTTGGGTAAGCTTAAGCATGCTATAGCGAATTTAAAAACAAACTGGATAAAACCTTAGGGGCATGTTATAACTCAAAACTATCACCAAGTATTCATAGTAATAATTTTGATGCCCAATAAAAAAGGAAGATTCCCTGGCACTAAACCTACAAAATAAGTCTGGCACTGAAAGAGTTAAAGAATATAAGAAAACATTATTAAAATTGTAAAAAATTGTAAAAAATAATAACAAATGATGAAAAATTGTTAGGCCAATGCATTCTCTTATATATGCGAGGCGACCTATGGTCGACTCGCATATATAAGAGAATGCATTGGCACAGGGTATATGGGTTGATACAAAATCGGACTTGGCACTGAAAGGGTTAAAGAAGTAATCATGGCTTCAGCCCTCAGATTGCAACAGCAACATACAAAAAATTATTTAACACATTTCTTTTTAGCTTTGTTCCATTGAAATGGTGAAAACCAAATTTATACTGAAGAGTGTCCACGGAATATGTCTAGGTCAACTAGAAGTTCTTTGCCGCAGCAATTCATGACTATGCTTAACCCTTTTCATGAAGGGAGCTGCGCTGTTCCAGTATAAAAGACCATGTGCCAGTGCATTGTCTTATATATGCGAGTCTCCCATATATATATCATTGCATATATAAAAGAATGCACTGGCTTACAAGGTCAAGGTAAATATTGTTAGACCAATGCTTTCTCTTATATATGCAAGGCGCCCTATGGGCAACTCGCATATATAAGAGAATGCATTGGCACAGGGTGTTCGCAAAATTTCAGGAAGCTCCAGTCATGCCAATTTGATAATGATAATGGTAAAATATGCCCGTGGTAATTCCAACAAAAAGCCATAACTCTGGTGAAAATTGGCGAGCAGAACCCAAATTTTAACTTGACCTGTATGTTAGGCGAGTAATCTAACATACCAAATTTCATTCCATGCATAAGGCCAAAAAAAAAAAACAGGTCTGTTTCCGATAACATGGGGAAAATTTTCCAGGTAGGCAGGCAGGGTTTTTTTTTTTTTTACACTTTTTTTTTTTTTTAACCGGCCATTTGACAGTGATAAAATAGTGTAGTACACCCTATTAACATGTATTATAAAATTGGCATGCTTTTATACATGCTAACTGGTAATATATTATGCAGCTTGCTGGACTATTATGTATGTCATGTATTAGGTGTTAAAGATATTTTCTAGCTCTAGTATGTGCTCCAGTGTGAAAATTCAATGTATTAGACTATGGCCATGGGTTTAGAGTTATTCCTCTTACATACATGTAGTCCATGCAGCTACCAGCCCACAATGCAACAGTAGCATCTGATACCTTTATTTACAAATTAAATGTGACCAGAACAATGTTACTGACTGTTCTTGGATATGCAGGAATAATCATGTTTTGTTCAAATCTTACCCTGAATATCTCTGGTGTAGATTGGGCCTGAGGTTACACATTTTATGGCATTCTATTCATCACTGCCGACGCAATTTTCCAGGTGTTGGTGTTGACAGAGATCGTTTTATGGAATAAATACTTGCCATTTCAATAAAACCTATTGTATTTTCATCCCCTCTTATTTCTCTTCATAGATGATGATGATCATTATTTTTCAGTGACAACTTGTCCATATTACCAAATCACTAACTTGTATTGTGGTTTAATGTCACCTATTTCCGACTTATTTTGTTTCAATCCCGGAAAGTTTTAAATAGCAGAATTGATTACCTGCCAACTTTCAGTGTAATTAACAGCAAGTTATCCAATAATCCTTACAGTACATGTATGCACATCAGATGATCAGAAATGTGTGTTTAATACTTGCATAGTGCGAGTTGTTTCTATCAGTGGTATCTGCTACATCAAAGAGAGTCTGTCGTAAATAGTTACACAGAGTTTATTCACGTGACCCACTGATGCGTTTGGTTGGTGACACAGCGACCCAGTTGTTGTGTCATTCATAACAGACAGTTGTTTATTTAAAGTGGGGTAAAATCGGGTTTATGTGAATATTCAAGGATGCCAATGCATTTTAATCTTTGATGACGATTTCGTCTTGTCAATGGTGATGGTGATTTCGGCTTTTGACGACGCTAATTTCCAAGACTGATAACGTAATACGGACTGTCATTTTGCCGCCAAAAACGCACATGCTTTTCACTGTTTAATTTTGTCGCGAACAGATGGTCTTTCAGGCAAGTTTTAGGCGAAGGAAGTTAAGGGAGCTACCGGTATAATTATTGGGAAAACCATAGCCATTAACTCAGACTGACAGTTTACTATGGACTTCGTGAAAAAAAACAAAAATTGAGACCGGCAAGAAAATCTCAATAGTAATTTAGGGGGCGTTTAATCAGATTAGGCAAAAAAAAAAAACGTCTCTGTTTTCGGTAACCGGCCTGGTTACCGGAAACAGAGACGTTTTTTTTTTTGGCCTAATCTGATTAAACGCCCCCTAAATTACTATTTCTTTGGCTTCGGAGGAAAAAATATTTGAATTGAGTCGAGGAACATACCAATCAAGCTCATTATAAATATTAGATATCAATTTTTGAAATCTGTTATTTTCACCACCGGGAATATTTGGAGGCCTGGCAAAAATCAGATGACTTCTTACAGAAATAGTATAGGTTTTTTTGACTGACAAGCCGACGAGGCTGAATAACATGTGTCCATTTCTGTATAAAACACAATGACCCCTGTCACACAACATTACATGAGACTGGTATGCATTTATGTATACAGAAATACACATAAGTGCATTTATGTTTATCAGCAATAATCATATTGTGGTTATACCTCCCCGTCCTCAGGAAGGAGTAGAATGTAATTGAACAAAGTTTCAATGCAAATCGGCTTAGATCACTATAATGATATAATTTAATCATAAGCTGTCAATTCATGAAATAATCAGCCATAAAGTTATTTCTCGATAACATTATCGGTGTTGGTCCACAGTTGTTGGCCATTATAAACAAATATTAGCTCTAGAAAAAATATAAGTACAAAATGTAGGGAACAACATGTTTGAGGTACCCTCCCACCTCCATTTTTGCACTTGAAATCTCATCAAAACAATCTAATATCAAAAACATACTTACCATACACTCCTTGACAGGTTTATCCAGAATAACAACTTTTATCAGCTGAATATAATCAAAAACATGGCAAAATTTGGGCTGACACAACTTCATTAGCACAGAAGATGTGTGATCGATAACTCTTTTGGTTGGCGATTATCGCATTTCAGTTGTGTCATCCCAAATTTTGTCATGTTTTTTATTATATTCAGCTGATAAATGTTGCTATTCTGGATAAACCTGTCAAGGAGTGTATGGTAAGTATGTTTTTTGATATTTGATAGTTCTGTATATATTGGTGTTTATGTCCAAAGCAGATTTGTTTTGATGAGATTTCAAGTGCAAAAAGGGAAGTGGGAGGGTACCTCAAACGTGTTGTTTCCCTACTTTTTCTACTTGTATTTATTCTAGGGCTAATATCTATTTATAATGGCCAACAACTGAGCGTTGGTCACTCTGCCAGAAAACACAGGTGGCAGTGGACATTGTTGGCAGAATTGTTGATCACAATTGGGCAACCAATGAAAATGATCAAAATGACGTTTCTCTACAAGTGGATGCCTGATTGAAATATTGGTGAAATCTAGAAGTTTTTGACTAATACTGGGATTAAATTATAAGAAATAACTCTTGTTTCGATTAAGGTTATGAGTAAAATCAGAAAAGTTTGAAGAAAATTTACTATAACGCACGTTATGTAATTTATTTTCAGACTTTTCGGTTATAACTGCAAAACTTCAATCAAAACAAGAATTATTTCTCAAATAATATAAAGCTCTAACACTGATGATGTACATGACATGAATCAATATGCAATGATTATGAAATATAAAAGTTACCCATTCTTTCGAGACAAGCCAACAGCCTCTTCCAATACAGTGCATCACATTTAGAGTTCTCCTTTGCTCTCCTATAACCACATGCGTAGTCATCTCGGAAACTGTGTCAGTAATAACAAATCCTCCAAGTTTCTTTATGATTGATAAGACAACATCCTGTTCACTGAAAGGATTGAAGGATTATTTTGTTTTATAAATTATCAAAGAAAGATGATCTAAAACCTCAACTACACACATGTACACTGCTCATTACTTAGCTGTTAAAATGACACAGCCATTACCCAGTTAGTATTGACTCTTCACACAGTGATACGACACTTGTCAAGGCCATAATAAAACAGTTGTTTGTTTGTCCTCTCCCTACCCAGATATTTCTAACTGGGTACTAGTAGGTAGGTAGGAAAAATGTTTTTTTTTATTATGTCTGAGAATATTATATAGGAATTAAGATCAATACAGATATTTGCAATAAAATTAAATCTTTTCCAAAATTGGCAAAAAAAACCCTTTTAGAGGCACAGATGACCTTCGCAGTGAGTATGCTGCTAAAATAGTCACAACTGTTAAAACAGCCATAAACAGAAAGAATATTAAAACATAGATATATTTTGTTCTTATACCAATCATAACACTAAAAAGCGTACAAACTTCACAATAACATATTATTTATAGGATATTTTTGATTGGTATAAGAACAAAATCTGTCTATTTTTAATATTCTGTTGTTTAATATATGGCGGTTTTAACGGATGTGACTATTATTTCAGCAACAACTATACTAAATACTCATTGACAAGTAGTTCCCTTAGGAAATGTTCAGATAATAAGTTCAACTAAATGACATATTGTTAAACTTATTAGCTAAACATTTCCCACCAATGAATATTTCTACAGCACTTGTATTATCTTTTCGCGAGTCTGTCGTCTGCTTATTTTTCCTGAATACAACTACAGATGAATAATAGACCATTCCAATATGTACTTTTATAACTGGGTGGAAGAATCCAGTTTGTATAGAAAGGGTTAATATTCAAGATGATAAGTGATGTTATAAATCATAATAACATAAAAAGTCACAGACAAACATTTGTGTCAATGGGGGATGACAAATTTAAAGTCGAAAAATTTAAGTTCTAATTGCAGTTTATACAATGCAACAAATTGGAAAAAATTCATATAAATTTTCTACATAAGAAACTCTTGGAGGTAGCTGATTACACCAAAGTGGTGGTAAAAAGTTGGCAAAACAGTTTTCTTGCTCCTATTTTTATCCCATTTTAATAATGCTCAAACAACTCAATTTATTATTGGAAACCTATTGATAAATAACATGAGTTTTTTTTCAAAATAAGCGTACGTATAGAAATGAAAAACACATGCCTGAGCATAAAACGCTTGACTGCGACACATGTTAAATTTGTATCTCTTTTTCAGTACATTCCTTACACATAAAATTTCACTACTTAGGGCACTGTGAGAAAGATATATATTTTTTGAAAGAAAGAGGAGATATTAACATACCGAGAGTGTAGACTAGTCATCACTATTGACGGGAAGTTTGACCTTGATAAGGTAAAGCTGCTGTTGTTTCGTTTCATCTGTCTGCTTTTATCTGAACCAACAGAGCTATCACTGGATCCAGTTAGAGAGTTGTCCGATTTCGTTGAGTCGAAATCTTCAGTGAATCTCCTCGCATTTTCTTTCTCACGGATTCTCCTTCTTGGATGCTGTACTTTTTCTGCTTGGCGGAACTCGAAAATACTTGGTCTTCCTGCTCGTCGATCGAGAACAGATAACACATTATTCTCATACATGACAGACATTGATGATGATAACGTACTTGTGTTGGACAACTGTGAATTATGCAGAAGTGAATCATTTCCAACTGAACTGAGATCTGAATTTGAAGGGTTTTTGTTGTACTTTTCAGATATACTAACTGATATTGATCCATTTTTAAGCACACCCTCATTAATATCTGATGAATTATCTTTCGAATGCACATAATCATTAAGCGCCTTAACAAAATTACCAACTTCTGTCAGCGTGTCCTTACGCGCACCATTACTGTCAGTTATCTGAGCCCCACCTCTCCTTTGTTTGTTCGTCATTCTTTGGGGAGCAGCTACAGATGATCGGGAAGTTCTATTTGTACTGTTCTCTTCATTCTTCAAACTGGCATCTGCTAAATTCAAACTTTCACTTTTCCGCCTTGATTTACAACTGGATTTTAAATTTATCTCCTCTACAGATTTATCATCTAATAAAATATCACTTCTTTCTTCCATTTTGGAACTTTTTACAGAAGTTCTTGATGTTTTTCTACTTGTTGACTTATTTGAGTCCGCTAAGCTGGAAATAGTTACACCTTCTTTATCAATGTCTGCGTTTCTCAAATTCCTGGAGGTAGTAGATATAATACTGGAATCAGACTTTCTGAGATGAGATTTTTCTGAAGTAGCATCTTCAGAAGTAATCTTTTTAGACAGCGATGATGTTTTCCTCTTTGACATCTTTGTTGGTATCTTAGACTCACTTAACACATCACACACAGTTGACGAACATTCTGACTTATCATTTACAATAGACATAGCGGACGACACTGCTGGTAATGTCCTCCTCCTCGAACTATGTCTTGAACCTCTTGTACACCTTTCACCAACTGAAGAAGATTGATCACAGTTTGTGTTTAGAACAGGCAGGCTTGCAGATGATACCACACTATTCGGTCTCACGACTGCACATGGCTTCATATCAGGTGTAACGATACTCTTCCTTTTGCTGTTTCTGTTTGATTTTAAATTATCGCGTACCACAGCAATAGAGGGATCTCCATCTGCACTCTCAGAATCCGAGAAATAATCAAATATTTCATCAGACTTGATTTTTCTAAGTGCAGGTAGGCTCTTTCGACAGTTTGAATTGTTTTGATTACAATCTTTCATCAACTCTATGTCCATCTCATTCTGTTCTCTGTTGATAAATGCCACAGACTTTGAATTTAACTTCTCAAGGGTATCAGAACCACTTTTTCCACAACCATTAACAACAGATAAGGAATTGGTCGAGCCTTCAAGAATACCGGGAAAACTAACACTTTTACCAGATTTAACAGTTGCCGCTTTCTCCTTGTTTTCAGTAGATATTCCTTTCATAACGGCACAGCTTTTACGGCGTGATTTAGTTGGCTTAGTATCCTTACACCCAGATTTAGCAGCAGCTGTATCTAATATTGTTCCAGGATGATTTGACTCCTGCCTATTGATGTTTGTTTTGTGACCTTGTGACAGCTGTTTAGAGGTAATTTCTTCATCAAGAACAAGAATATCTGGTGTCTTCGTTCTTCTCTGGCCTCTTGTACATGAAGAACTTGTAGCATTTATATTTGTACAATTATCAGTCTGACGAGCAGGTTTATCACTATGATTGTTGAGCAAGTTATCACTTTTTTGTAATGAATGCGCATTGACTCCTGTCGGAGAATGAATGCTCCGCCTTCTTCTGACACCCGAGCAGACATCTTCTTCCTTCAACCTGTCAATAACAGCCATGCTTTTTCTGCGGGTTCTTTTAGAAATCGTGTCATTAGATTCACTATCAGGCATGGCAAGAACTGGACCAGAATTAGCCATCGACTTTGATGTGCCAGAAGATAAATTATCAAAGATGAGCGAATTCTCGGCTCTATTTGCAGAATCATTATCGGTTTGAGGTTTATTTTCTATGTTGAGCCTTTTCTGCTTCTTCGTGTTTGTTTTTATTGCTGCTTTTCTCTTGATTGTTGGACTTTCCGTATTAAATTCAAACGGAGCAGGCCGATTCTTATTCTTCTTACAGGAGACGGGCTCTATGAGGAATGAGGTGAGATCCTCTTCGATTGACAATAACTTCCTCTTTTTCGTCTCATGTCCTCGATTTCTCACCGTATGCATTCCATCTGCTGTAGTTGGTCCCATGACGGTTTCTATAGACTTTGCTTCAGCCATCTCGTCTATTTTATCCATCAGTTTTTCTGCTGAACTATCAGTACTCAGGCCACCAAGAGGGTCCTCATCTTCAGTAGTCAGTGCATCGACATTTGTCTTCTGCGCATTAATCAAACTCTCTGAAAAAGAAAAGATCAACCCTATAATATGCAGCCACAGGCAACCCATAGATACACATAAAAGCTGTTTTATTGGTCTGGTTGGAAAACTGGAAGTTGATAAGTTTTTTAGTATTAATACAGTAAAAGCTCTCAAACCGAACAGCCTTCAGACCAGCCCTTCTATTCAATTTAGAGAGGTGTTCGTTTATAGAAATTGCATGTATTGATATCGATTGTTACTAAGAGTTGTTGAAGCATGCAACAACCAACTCATTATTGATTAATTTAACTTTATTTAAAAAGTACTGACAAGCAAATTTTCAAAGCTGCGTTCTGAGAATTTCTTTTCTTGCCACCTATTAAAATAACAGTACTTTTAAATAACTTAATCACTTTTAAATAACATAGATTAAACATGGTATAATAAGAATTAAAAACATGGTATATTAAGACATAATATAATATACATGGAAACAATAAATTTTACGGTGATTCGAAAATGTCGATTAATGTACAACATGTATTGTAATTTCGTACTATTGTATACGTTCAACAATTTAATTAGCAGTCTTTGTTCGACAAATGCTTTAAACAGGATTATAACAGCAGGCGTCGGATTAGATAACTGCTTGTTTCACACATTGAGTGAACAATGGTGACTTCATGGAGAATAGAGCACCGACACTATAATTTACATCAGTCATCTCGTTGAGGTGCATGGACTTATTTTTGTGACCACTGTCAAAACTAAACACTATAATGAAGTTTGCTAAAGTACACAAGGGCAGTGTATATATTGTCACCGATAAAGATTTAATCAACATGCCACAATGAATGAGCCATCAAGAACACGACCGCTCAGAGTTTAATGTAGACCAGAGATATAAACTTATAAAGGATCCCCAGTTTTCACCAAAGCCAATAAGAGCTCAGCATCAAGTATGTCAAATCTACAGCACGTGTGTTCGGTTGGTGTCGATAAATATGCATGTCTCCCATAAGGAGCCTTGCATATATAAGAGAATGCACTGGCACATGATCTTTAATGTTGCACCCACAAGCGCAGCTCCCGTCGTGAAAGGATTAAACTACTCCGCAGTATGTTTGGGCTGAAATAGATGCTAGCAAATTTTCAAAGCTGCGTTCTGAGAATTTCTTTTCTTGCCACCTATTAATGTCATATTATGGACTTGTTCGAGCTCGTGAAACTGATAAGTTAGTATTCAGGCGTTACGCCAACCTGGAGAATGTAGCATTCTACTAACATCGTCATAAATTTCAAAGAAACTTCGTCAAAACTACTTTCAATTGTAAATATTTACATCTGGATTCAGGACGCAACAATCGGCGACAAACAAACACAAATGATTTCGCCATCCAGAGTCACTGCATTTAATTAATATATCAGAATGACGGTATGTGTTGGCAATTTGGATTAATATTCGTAAAAAGAACAACTTTGAGCAAGATTATTCTCGATTTCAATTGGATCACCCTACCAGAGTGTATGAACTTTCTCATCACTTTAATACCAAATTCAATTGACTTAATATAAGTAAAAACTACTACCCACCGAATAGTCTTCTCTGCAGTGGAGCTTCATAAACATCAGGCTGAGAACTCTCCTCCCGTGTAGGTGTTCCTACAAAATAGATTATTTGTTCTAAACAATAATTAGTTAAAACCAATTAAAGATTAGGCATTCCTTGGATAATATAATTTATAAAATGAAAAGCATTGCATAATTTGAACAAAGTGCTGAACATTTTCAGTGTAGTGCCTAGTGCAGTAGTGGTCACACGTGAAATTGTAATCAATGAATTTCATGGCAACTATGCTATAATGAAACAGTGTTCGACAAACTCGGTGATACTAACTTGGCCATTGCAAGCCTTCAGTATTTTTACAATTGTTTCCAAGTAGATAAAATATAGGTGGAGCGGAAACGGTTTTCTACAATATATTGCCAATCTGTCATTATAATAATATGTAAGCTGGAACCCTGAACGAATCTTTGAATCCATCGGTGTGTAATATATACCTATTGAATTGAGTAGCTGCTGGATGGAGTCTTTCAAATCAGGAGTGTCAGGTACTGTCTCTGGTGTAAACAGTAATGGTTCCATCTGGAATTTAATTGATTAAATCACAATTTAAACAAGGGTTGCGTATCGAAGATGGTGCTCATCAAGTGCTTTTGCTCATAATATATATAAGAGTGAATCTGTCCGACAGAGAATCACTAAAAACAAGTGCACCACCCAGAGTATCCCCCACCAAGGTGCTTTCCATTGGGATTTATTAATTTTCTGATGTGGCTTAATTCGTAAGATGTCATAATCTGGTCTACGATGACTGGATAAAACTGACATGTATACAAACAAATATTGAAATCGATTCATATTTGCTTGAGTTATCAAGCCAGATTGACCAAAATCGCGAAAAATTTACAAACATGAAAATTCAAACATCATTGGGCACTAGTTTGAAAGCATACCTGTGAACCCTCAGCCCAATAGTAGCTTATAATGTACAACATTTATAGAAACATTCAAAATGAACAAATCTAATTATTCATTTATAGTCGGTTACATTCTGGAATTTGACAATGTGCATTTGTATATGTCGGAAAACAAAACTTCAAGGTGTCTTTTTTATTCAAAAATGGGAATGCAAGACGAAACAAAAGTCTATGTCTATTAGCTCTCGAAAAATAGCAATTTTTCTTTGAAAATATTTTAATTAAAAAGTTGGAATGCGAGACAAAATGGTATGGTAGGTTAGTTCCGCGTGGGGAATTGCCATATTTATCTTAATAGTGCCGGTTCCACCCCTGGCCAAGTGGTCCTGCTAATTTGCTATGACGTTTGATGGGTCCTGCTTAAAATACTATGATGCTGGTAGGGCAAACTGATGCTGTTTTTAATAAGTACCGTTATTTTATCTGGAGTTGTCATTTTTACAGTGTTTTGCTAATCTGAATGAATCAAGGAAAAGCCATTAGGCAGTGAAGGATCCATGGATTTTCTGGGAAAACCTGTTTTCGGGAACTATATGTCTTCGGCATATCTCGAAGGCTGAAGGCCTTAGTGGGGGAGGGTAAGAGAGAAGGTGTCCTCCGTCCATACGTGGGGGGGGGGGAATTCTGGGGGTTCTTCCTTGGGAAATTTCTGAAAATCCAATGCATTGAGAGTGAATCTAGGGATTCAATGGATTATGCTGAAATGAGACTTACTGCTATCACTCTAATTAATATAATAGGAGAGACACATCTATTATATATTGTGGAACTTCTGTCTGTCTTGTGTATTCATGTGTGTTTGTGTCTTATAGACTCAAAAACTGCTCGACCGATCCAACTCGAATTAGTTATGTAGGCCTACTTTGATCCTGGGAACAATATGGGAGGGTCCCATTTCACGTGTGACCGTGTCCTTGACATTGCTCATATAAGCTCATACAGGCATGTTTCTGGACCTCGACCAATCCGACTCAAATTTGGTATGTAGTCCTACTTTGATCCCGGGAACAATATGGGCAGGTCCAATTTATTGTGTGACCGTGTCCTTGACCTCGCTCATAACCACTCATATAGGCATGTTTCTGGACCGATCGAACAATAATTTGTCAAGTCGGGCACATCAGGTAGTACATAATATAATGCAAAAACAATGTCTATCTCGTATTCTTAATTTCTCAGTACACTTGTGTAGTAAGTTAGTAATTAGTAATAATCTCTATGTTAATTATTTATTTGTTATTCTCCATGAAATGGCCAACCTCAATAATCGTGTTAAATGGTAAAACAAACATGTTCAAATTGTGGGTTCTATTTGAACGGAAAATTTAACAAGAGATGGAATATCATCCGGTGCATACCCCCTTGTAGCATACCACCTAGTGTGGGCATATCTATAACCTATGACTGATATACTCAGACAGATGGACCCAAAAATCAGCATTTTCATATAAAAAACAATAAATAAATACAGAACAAAAAACCTAAACAAAACGATTGAACTCACCATTGAATGTCCTCATAGTTAACATCCATACCAAATTTAATTGAGATCCGAGCATTACTGTTCAAGTTATGGCCTGAACAGACATCGGATGGACCAGAAAGCCAACATTTCCAGATAAACAAAGATGAATAACTCTAGAATGGAAAATCCGAACAAAACGATGGAACCCTCTATTGAATTCCCTCATTGAAGTGAAAATCCATACCAAATTTCATAGAGAACCGAGCACTACTGTTCAAGTTATGACATGAACAGACATCGGACAGACAGGTGCAAAACAGTATACCCCCCCCCTTTTTTTTAAAAGGGGGTATAATTACCAACAGGTTTTGATAATAATTAGCACCCACTTTTCTTCATCTCCATCAAAGAATATGCCTATATCCATAGCGATCTTATCATCAATAGATGAACGTTCCGTCTCGGCTTACACTATTTCCGCATTTGTCAAAATGATTGCACCCGGAAGAAAATGATACGATACAAGGCCCTCCATTCCTATGCCTCGAAAATTGGGAACACAATTAACCACTAACATGATTAAGTTAATAGAAATTTTAGTGAATTCTGTCATCAGTTTTGACCAAAACCACCAAAACTAAGTTCCACTGATTTATTTGCGATATTTCCTCCACTAAATAGCTGAGAAGTGAATTTTACGATTCTGTGTGTTCGTTTTCGTTTTTATTTTGAATATTGTTGGGCATCAGGAATTTCGGCGCCGGGAGATTGGGTGCCCAAACCGGTTACCAGTATGAAGTTATTGCATTATGTGTATAAAACATATATATTATAAAATATTTTAAGAATGGGTATGTTGGTTGTTGCAAAGCGACCATAATCAAGATGGCTACTTCTGTCGTTTTGCAAGCATCCGTGCAACCATTGTTGAAATATTTTATAAGTATATCGGTTCTTGAATGAATACAGACAGATTATATTCTTTGCCCAGATTAGCCAAACACCGCGAAAATGACAACTATAGAAAAAATAACGGAAATTCAGCAGGACCCACCAGCATCATAACAATTCAGCAGGACCCACCAGCATCATAGCAAATAAAAGGTCAGCCGACCACAGTGTCCCCCAAAAACGTGGCAAGTCGACACCGCTTTGTTAAAGAAATTAAAAAAAAATGTTGAAATGTTCTAAGTCGAACGGGTTAATAATTCCGTAAACAAATAATTTTTCCGTCATCTATATACATGCTGCACATCTCCAATATGTGGGTAACTATACTCTGAAGTTTCAAATATCTAAGATCAAAACTGTAAGAGGAGTTGATTACACCATGAAGGTATCCTCATACAGAAAATTATAAAAAAAAAAATTCAAAGTCGAAAGGCCCATAACGCTGGGAAAAATCATTGGATCAAACTCAAATTCGAACAATCCAAACTTGAGTTATCATCCGGAAACCAAAGAAAAAACAAGAAAAATAGAATTTTCTAAGTCGAAAAGCCCATAACTCTGAGAAAAATCATCGGATCAAACTCAAATTCAAACTTGACCTGTATTTTGATATCAATGACTAATGGTGTGTAATAATATTATAATACCTCCAATTTCATAAACTTACTGGACTCCTGGGTGCTACGGTATCGGCTATAAACAGGCTTGAAGGTGGAGAGTTTGATGGTGTCAAGTCCATAGGTTTGAAGCGATTCATCGTAGCGATTCTTTTTCTTCGTTTTACACATTTCTCAGCACTGTCCTTCAATTCCTCATAGAAATCCTTCGGCTGCATAGATTTAGCTTTCTGAAGTGTGATAGGAAAGAAAATCTGGTATTTTAATTAATGGCTTATACAGAAGATCTACAGTTTTCAATGTTTTATAGGTAACAACTGGAGGTGTGACTAAGGATACCCCCCGAAGTTCACATGCAGGGTTTCCACTGGTGCTATAAGGGCATCAGGTCCCTTTCCCCTCACCAAATTTCCCCTTTGTACATATTCCCCTACCCAGTCCACAGCTTAATACCTACATCACCTGTGATACAGGTCCTGTGTATCAGTCACTAATAAAACCAACAGGGAGTGATAAACGATCATTTTATTTGCCAGCTAACGCTGATCACTTGTGAACCATTTTGCGGGAGAAGAATGCTTTTCAGTTTTACATACATCAACAATTAGTGGGTTATTTTGAAAGATATCGAAGCGCACATCGCTATATGGCATGTGGTTGATTCTGCCTGGTTAACCCTTTCAGTGCCAAGTCCGATTTTTGTATCAACCCATACTTCCTTGATCATTTTTCAAATTTATTGATTAAATAATGTGATACGTTGATGGAAAGAGCTCTAATGTATCACATTATTATAATTTATAATAATGTGATACATTAATAGAGCTCTTTCCATCAATGTATCACATTATTATAATCAATAAATTTGAAAAATTATCAAGGAAACATGGGTCGATACAAAAATCAGACTTGGCACTGAAATGGTTAAGTAAAAATTGCGTTCTCAATTAACTCACTGTTCTGACTGGTTCTGATTTATTATTATGTAGAAGAGGTCCAGATATTAGCCACTGAAGGATGATCAGGAATATTTCATGGAATTGGCAATGGTATCTTATGTTGTCATGAATGTAGTGAAGTCAGACATAGCAATAAATTGCGAAAAATGTTAACAATTTCTTCAGTTGTTGGTGGCGGTATGAAAAATTGTCAGTACACTTATTTTACCTGTGAATTTAACTTGACTCAGTTCACGGTACCTACACAATATCACAGTTTATTTGCAGTGGCAAATGACAACACCCTTACATTACTTAACCCTTGCAATTGTTAAAAATAAAACACAATTACAAATCCTTGACATTTCTACTTACTTTTCCATAACTGAAACAATCAGAACTTGGCTTAAATTATGGACTGATTTACTGAATACTAGTTTAGGGTTGAAACGATTAATCGACTAGTCGTAGACGATGCTGAAATGTCAGAACGTCGACTCTGAATTATGCTGTCGACTAGTTGGAATATAGTGTATTAGTTGCATGTATAACATTTTCAAGATCAATTCCGGCATAAACGGTGTTAACTGCGCGTAAGTTATGGTAAGTATAACGTTTGGTGGCACCCGGAATTGACAGTGTTACTAGTATATAGACACACACGGACCGGTGACCTCGACTATTAATTGAACGAATGAAATTGACAGCACAATGTCTCACTCGTTGTTTGAGGTCAAAGACATGATGGCAATGATTGACGCAGCTTTGTCGTTTGTCCGAGACCGCTTTTATATACACTGTGTATATTTCAATTGATCTTGCACTGTCAGGTTATGATGCGTCGCTGGGTGAAGGTCGCTTAAGGTGACGTCATTGGTGCTACCGTATATAAATGATACTGACATTAAGAACTGAACATTAACATTTTATAGTGACACCGCTCGGCACCGGTTTATTGGTGATCACGTGACTAAACGAAATAATATCGAACGCTGATATTAAATTTAAAACCTGTATAAATGATCGTGTTTCTAATCATTATCCACCACATGTCTAATTATATAATTACATTCAGTGTGTTGGATAAATATCAAGATGTTTACAGTATTATTTCCCAAATAAATTGGTGTGTATGCAGGGAAATGCGCAACGCAATATACCATCATTGCATCAGTCATCAGTGTACGATGAATTTTCCATACAATGTTATGTTTGAAAGTTTTGATATCGGGTACCGACTAGTCGACGCAACGCGACTTTTGGGCCTCGACTAGTCGACTCTGAAATTCACTAATCGTTTCAACACTATACTAGTTATTAGATATTCGCAGTTTGTTGATGAACTGAGATCTACCCCAGTGGCTATAGGGGTACCATTCCCCTAACCCCAAGCGGAAACGCTGGCAAATGGGCTACAAAACGGTAGTCATATTAAAAGGAGATGGCTCTTTCAATCCTCAAATTAAGTATACAAAATTTGGTAAAATTGCCAAGTCAAAAAAAGGTGATATAAACTGAACTAATATATGTCCAACCAATCTCGTAATCACAGGTGCACCGGTTGCCGTGGTGATAAATATATGTGCCACGTTTTAAAGAAATTGCTGAGGAAACAAAGGAGTTCAAGCTTGCACAAAATGACAAAATTAAGTCGAAAATTGGGATAAATTTAGCAAAAAAGTTTGAATGTATCTCATAATTGTAGGGCTGCGGCCCTCGTAATCTGATGTTGGTACATCATGCTGATATTTTGATTCTTAGCTATAAAAATATAAGAATCAATTTTGATTCTACTCGCCTTCAATGGATTTTAAGCCCTGCAAATATTGGAAAATGCTGTGCAATTTAATATTTCCTATTTAGCATGTTGTTACCCGCTGCATATTGTTAATGGACTGGACAAGGACATGTATAGTTGTTCTTCACATGTATTCCAAACCGTTTCCAGCCATCCTTGTCAGTTCCTCTAAGTAGGGACATGTTTGGAAGTTGGGGTGGAGTCGAGATGATATTTTGTAACTATCTTTTGATTAATTTGATTCAGACAACACATAAAAATTATGCTACATTGTTTAAGGCCTAAGCAGAATGAGGTCCCCAGAGGGTGAATTTAGTGATGCTAGACCACTGTGCAGGGTAGAGTCACTAAATTCACCCTCTGGGGACCTCATTTTGCCAATGTCCGGCACCATATTTTCAGGCCTGTTTATGAAATCAACTTTGAAAATATGTGTAAAACCTATAGATCTCCCCACATAATAATGAAAGTGTATAATTTTTATGCTATTGATTAGATATCATATCTTGCCATGAATGTCCTATAATCGACTTCAGTTGATATCGTTCCAAACTTAGTTTGAGATATTATCGGCCAAGATATATCGGCATTCAGTCTCAGGCTGATAATGAAGTTACCTCGTGCTGATATATTGGTTTATATCAAACTAACTAAGTGATACTTAGAGGATATTACTTGGTTGGTTTGATATTAGACCTCAGGTAACCTCATATCAGCCTTAGACCGAAGGTGGAAGGGTGATATGAGGTAACCGAGGGCTGATATCAGGCCTATAACATCAAGCCAACCAACCAAGTAATATCCTATTTATTAATTAGATCGCATCTTAGTAACTGACTAGACAACTCTTTCATATGAGTGACATCGCAAAAATTGATATCTACATATTATTTAGCACTGAAGTAGATTTAAGGCATGTTGTAAAACCATACAACTCGGATTGGTGCAGTTGTAAAATGATATTACTCAGATTAGTGATGTCGTAAAATGATATAACTCGTTTTAAAGGCAAATTGAAGCGATATTCAGATAGTTCGATAACAGGCCGTTCTGGACAAAAATGTAATATCTAATTGACAATCTCTAAGCATATCTCAGACTTATAGAATGATGCTTATACCTTGAGTTTCCCAATGAAGACAGGAGTGTTTTCTTCATTGGTGACAGCAGGGAAATGACCTTCAGAGACATGTTCTTGATTTTTCTTGCAACTGTAAAAGAAATTTAATTGTCAAATATATTTTGAAATAGAATGCGTTTATTGAAAATTTACAGTCATAAATGTTTTATTTATATGCAGCCCATGGAATTAGGAAAAATGTCCCAAAGTTAATGCTGTGGCATGTTAGATGCCATATGTTGCCACAAAATTCCCCATGGTATTGCTTCTTACCAATGCCAATTTCAAGGACTGTATATGTGTGTCAAATGCACTGAACAACCAATATCAAGAAGACGATACTTGTTGAAAATGATCTAGTCATCAATAACCCACATTTCTGATCTAGGTCAAAGATGAGAATTAAACTTCAACATTACTATGTCCAACTCAGCTAATTTAACATACAAATTAATATCAAGCACCTTCATAGTAACCATATACTAAAAGACATAAGTCATAAGACATGGTGGTATAAATATTAATCAAGTCTCACCTATCAACCCACAATACAGACACAAGATGGGCTCCTTTCTTTCTGGCTTTCTCCTTGGTACGCCGACTTCCTTCCTTGAAAACTACATGAGTGACAACATCAGTGAATTTGTCAGCTATATCAGCTCCTAATCTGAGCAGTTCGAGGCAGATTGCTTTACTTCGGTTATCATTAGCAGACCTAACTTCCACATAAGCTAACACACCTGAAATGGAAAATTTTCCCTTACTCTACTAAATGGATCCTCCAACCCAGTTACAAAAGTATACATTGGAATGGTCTATCATTCATTTGGAGGGATGTTCAGGTAATACTGGGAACAGATAATACAAATCTGAATGATTCATATTTAATGGTGGGAAATGTTGAGATAACAAGTTCAACAAATGACCATAGCTTCCTAAGGGAATTACTCGTCAATGAGTATTTTTGAACAAAAAGGGTTAATTAATCTCTTCCTTTTCTGACACCAAAAATCATTTTGTTAATGTTTCAATAATACTGTCAATGACACTGAAGCTCAACTTGGAGAGGGGATATTGTCAAATGTTACAGTCATTGGAGAGATAGGGAATGCAGAGCGTTGGTACTAATATGTCTATGTAATACTGAACACCCAATGGATTTAGTCATACAAAGAGTAAAATATAAGATGGCCACTGGCAGCCATGATTTTTTACATTTTTCTCCCATTTGGAGGTCACCCCGAGGATCCATTTGAAGTTTGGTGATGATTGGATTAGGGATGTAGCCTGTAGGGTGTTCCAACGGATTTAGTGATGCAAAGAGTAAAATCCAAGATGGCTGCCAGCTGCCATGTTTTTCATCAAAAATCGGAAAAAAATATTAGCTCCCATCTCGAGGTGACCCCGATGATCCATATGAAGTGTGGTGATGATCGGGTTAGGGATGTGGACTGTAGGGTGTGCTAATGGATTCAAAAGTGAAATCCAAGATGGCCATTGGCCATGAACGAAATTCAGAGAAAAATGGTAAGCTACTATCTAGAGGTCACCCTGAAGATCCCTACAAAGTTTGGTGACAATCGGAAGAGGGATGTGTTGTGCCAAAGGAAATTGTTGACAGACGCACCCACACACAAACGCACAAATGACGGACGACCAACCCATGGCAATAGCTCAAACTTTACAAAGTAAAGTTGAGCTAAAAATAATATTCTTATTTAAAGTCACATGGCGGTTTGTGCTCCAAAATATACCTAATAATATTTGCTTTTATATTTTTCCTGTTTAAATATCAACATACAAAGGTCGATATTATAAGTGATATCAGTCTAATTTAGTCATACACCATACCCTTTAGTACTCTGTTATCCACTGGCTGTGTACATGAACTCCTAGTAGTAGTTTCTTCATCTGTTAATTCACTCATCTGAAGAAAAGAATCAATGCGTATTTAATAATATCAAACAAGTTCCCCAGCTGAGTTCGCCCCTGATATTTTCGACAATATTTTCAGAAGTCACACCGCGTAATCAAATGGCCTGATCTGCACCAAAAACTCTAATCTGCGTGCAGGAAATGCTGCTGTATGTGCTAAATATAGATTATTGTTGTTTAAGATGTCACTTTTCAAGTGCCAAACCAGTAAGTATTTGTTTTTATTTTCTTAGTATCTTTGCATTAGTTAGAGTGATAATAACGTATTCTTTGTGCAATAGCATGTGATTGGGCAACATTTAGAAGCGTGTGAAATGTGTCACACAAAATGACAACAAACCTGTATTTTCCTCATTTTTCATGCCATGACACTCACATTTTCAAATGGCTCACTCACAGCTTTTCAAAATGGTATTAATCCGATCGGTCATTTTGTTGGCGCGATGCCAAGTATCCTGAGAAGCACGTGCCTATTAATCACTAGTGAGATATAAGGAAATATGTAATGGCTTTTTAAATGAACAATACAATAGGGGTCTCATGTGATATATTTTATATAATGTGATCTGGGGGTTTGAAAATTATGTGGGCCTTAAAGTGATCCTCAGCTTTTTACAACGCGGTCGTAACATCAACAAAACGTGGTTGTTGTGTTTAGCATTTACAACGCATTGAGGGTGCATTGTGACCACGTTGTAAACAGCTGAGGACCGCATTCAAATTAAATGCACTGCCTTGGGAATCAACATAGTCGCGTTTAAATTTCTAATCACTGCACTGAAAAATTACATCAGTGCTGAACTGCGTTAATAGTCTATTTTCCAGAATATCTTTTAATTTTCTTTAATTTTTTAACATTCATGTCTGATTAATTTTGTGTCATTTTCCCACTCCTATTGTCCGATCGGACGTGATGTAGTTTTCCAATCAAAATGATGTTGTAAATTATATATTGACGAAGGCGCTCAAGCCTTAAAATCCTGCAAAATTTGTGAGAATCAATTTAGTATTCTACAGCAAATCATCTGCTTTTACGAAAATCAAACTGAGAATCAAGATTCCGATTCTCGTCAGTTTTTAGTTCCAAAATTGCAAAGTAGATTCGAGCATGTGGTCGCTTTCCAAGAAGTTTTGAGCACCCTGCATGACTTGATGTCCCGATATATCACTTGTTCTGTTTATGGTCACATCCACTGCGTTAGGTTGCGTTGATCGTTATTTCCACCAGGACCACCATGTTGAGGAACATTGCAACCACGTTGAAGTAACGTTGTGACCGTATCGGGATATCATGGTAGTTCTTAGATCATGCCATGAATCTCTACTCTGGCTGACGCCTGTAGGAATCATATTCCACCAGTACAAAACCCAGGAACTTTTTTAAGTTTTGACAGGAAACCTTATAAAGTCGAAAAAATAACGCGGGGAATGTATTTCTTTGTTAATACCTGTTGCTTAATAATTTATTCATCGGTACGTGAAGGTCCCAGCTCAAGATTCCATTATTTACATGACTTTTGACACCCGATTCCGCGATAAATATTTATTTTATTCCCCATCATCAAAGTCAACAGATTATATTATTCCTAAGCGACCCAACGCGGAAGCAATTCTGATTGGTCAATCGCAATGTCCCTAAATACTGAATTCAAATAATATTTGATAAAATATGATTGTATTAGAATTTATAATCAACAATTTAACTCTACTGACCTAATATAATTGTATTAGTTTTCATATTTTACCTACAATAATTATGTTTTATTCATTTCACGATCTAGAGCCCTGCAATAATATCCTTTAGGCCTAATATGATTTCAATCGTGACTAGCAATAGTTGCAGAGCATGGTCATCGACTACGAGCTACATAATATTGTACATCAGGGATATATCGAGGACAGTTTTGATATATACGTGTTTCATGGCTGGGCGCCGAACCTCTAGAAGCCCAAATGTCTAGTAAATCAGTGTATAAAATCATAAACTTGTAGTTACAATGCACCTTTTAGTTCCATGTTTAATTGTCTGGTTATCGGACATATTATGTCATCTGAAAGTATATGGGGATATATTCCATCGGTCGTTTAGATATAGTCGCGGATTGTTTTTTTTATCTTTTTTTATATCCGGGCCTGAGCTGTTTCAGCACAAACTTATTGTGTATAAAGGACCAACATGTAGACCTAATATAATATGCGCTTAGCATGCTGAAGTGACAGCAACTGGTGAATTTCCTATTGAACATTTGAGCTGTTAAAAGCAGCCAGATAACTTCACCAAATATTAAGATGGTGTAATTATCTTTGTCTTCGCCCAATTGCACAATGTAAAGCAAGGAAATTAGGATTTGTGAGACAAGATCGCGGAGTGATTTAACAAATAATTAAACAAAAACAAATTGAATACACAATGAACTTGAAAAAGAAAGTTAAAATCACAAAGTTATAATAATCTTTGCAGTGTCCCCAATAACAGCGACAACCGTCGCATTGGATTGTGTAATAAGACAGCGTCATTGTTACACAGGGGGAGCTTGACCAGTTTTGCGAACTGGTTGCGGGAAGTTATACTTTTGGCAATCGACCAATCAGAATTGATTCCGCGTTGTGTCGCTTTGGATATAATCTGTCGACTTTGATGACAGGGAATAAAATAAATATTTATCCTGGAATTGGGTGTCAAAAGTCAGGCCAAAGTAAAATAAACAATCTGGTTTGGGTTACATGCCAGAAAAAAATAGGGTTGGTAGGTAGGCTTAAAAATTAAAATTTTATTTTTTAAATTTATTTTATTTTTATTTTGACATATTCTTATGGCTTTTTGTATCTTCTGCAAGATTAAATGACACATTAATTTTGAATATCTTTATTAAACTGTAATAAAAACAATGCTTTGACAGATAACAACTCATTCTGAGACCTTGAAAACTATTTTTTTTTAGAAAAACAATTGCAGAATCATCTCTCAAAAACCACGAAAAAAATCTTTAGGGTATGGGGTTTGAAATAGGGTAGGTAGGGAAACCCAAACCACAAGTATTTTTTTCTTTGGCCTCATGTAAATAATGGAATCTCAAGCTCGGAACTTCACATACCGAGGAATAAATTTAATATTAAAGGATTTATTCGGTCTAGAAACTACAAAACGCAATCGGAAAGCCCTCCCTGTTGTGATTAAAATGATCCAAGTCCCATTCCGATCGCATAATAAATAACCCGTAAAATAAATAAATAATACCACCACCGGTATTCAGAGATTTCCGTGACTAAACTACGAGTGACGTACTTGTGGGGAGCAAATTAAAAACACAGATTCGGAGCCGGAGTTTATTATGCAGACTACGATGACGTAATCGTAAGTCAGTCGATACTAAAATGCGGAGTCGTATGTGCGCGTGTGGTGTACAGATTACGTTACGCTTTGGCCGTTTATCTGGAATAGAAGACAATAATTATGTGAATACAGTAATTAATAGCGCCTAGAATGGTTGTTGTTTTTGTAGCCATTAATAACATGCCGGCACGTGTCTGTTTTGGTGAATAGATGGCAGTATTAGTGCTTTGATTGTCTCGCGTATTCACTCGGTGATTTGTAATCACTCAGCGACTATTCATCAGTGTCATTCGCGAACTTGTTTGCACTCTAAAATGCCACAAAGTGAATAGAAAGAACATTATCTCTCTGGTCATACTTATATAAGAAGCGCCCAAATTTATATAAACACTGGGCTGAATAATGTTAACTCTATTTAGGCGCTTTTGTTTTGTGTTTGTTTGTTGTTTTACTTTCGATATAAATATCCCGAGTATCTGTCATCGCCACATATTCCAAGATGCCTAGTAGATGTAGTGTGTTCATTTGTGGGCGGGCTAGCGATCCATTATTTAGTGCCTCCAAAAAGACAACACAGTGCGTAATTTAGAACGCTCTTTATTGTCTACCACTTTTGGGAGACGGAAGCATGGACGCTCTTTATATTTAATTGTCACAATACCACATACAAAATCACCCATGACATATCGAAATAAAGCACGTTCATAATTGAGAACGCTCTTTATTGTCTACACCGCGACGAAAACATGGACGCTCTTTATTAGAGGCAATCATTGGAGTTTTGCTATGCTAACAATTCAAAAAAATCCTCTCTAGAAAGTCAATATGTGCCATCAAAACGTAAAATAAAACGAACAACAAACACAAACTGAAAAACAATGCCAGGCTAGCCTTCAATTAAAAAAATGTCATTATGCCAAACTGCAGCCTAACTAATAATTTTTGTAGTTTCAACAGTCTGTTGTGTATTCGAGTGAATTATTTTGTTTACTCACTTATCGATCTTGACTGGAAGGATTTTAGCAAGCTGTTCACAGTCGTGCACTTCTCCACACAAAATGTTTCGTGTGAAGAAACAGACAGGAACATCATTATGACGAATATAAGCCATCATGATACATGTACTAGTACAATAACCACCACCTTTTTAATCGCACCCCATTTGTATTTAAAATTGTACGCATATAGCGCACAACGGGATGACACTAGTGTGTAAACTATCCTCCGAAATTGGTACCATACAACGAAGAATGAAGTACCAGCATATGACCTAACTTGTATTCTTTCAGAAACAGTTAAATTTGTTTCGCACGATATTCCGCTCGCTCATTGCATTTCTGCATAAATTAATCTCATTTCAAACAACTTTTATCGCCTCAAAGTGCATTTTAGCCATCATTATTCGTTATATAATCCAACATTCTAGCAAATCCAGTTCATAATTCAGCACATTCAAACAGTTTTATTCCGTAATCGCTATTTATCGTAAAGGCTTAGGTAATTATTTCAAGCTCCACCCACCGCTGTCATCGGTAAGCGTTGATGCAGATGATCGGTCATGTGACCGCGTTGTGGTCATGTGATCGCACTCACGTGACTGACTTCGGATATTTCCGCGATTTTTTTAATATCATAATAATAAAAATACTATCTGCTCGATTTTGAATTTTCTTGGCGAAATGGGTCTGTTAGACATATATTATTAGTATTATGACGATAAAAAAAATATTTTTTTTGACAGACTAATTCCTTTAAGCAACAGGTATTAACAAAGAAATACATTCCCCGCGTTATTTTTCGACTTTATAAGGTTCCCTGTCAAAACTTTAAAAAGTTCCCGTCTTTTGTACTGGTGGAATATGATATCTACGGGCGTCAGCCAGAGTAGAGACTCGTTGCATGATCTACTATCTACATAAATTCATAATCTAGCCTAGTCCAAGTCTTCTCGTACTAAAGCCGGCTAAGATATTGGTATGGAGGTGCCGGTCTTTAAAGACCGGCACCTCCATCCCAATATCTTAGCCGGCTTTAGTACGAGAAGACTTGGACTAAATCTAGCCTAGGTAGTTCTAACACGGTCGAGGTACATGATGTAGACACTTATTTTGAGAATATGTGTATAGGAGTCACTTGTTGCTAATGGTGAAACATGTTTCAAACTCCATTAATTTGGCATCCCGAATGATTTTATCGCTGCACAGGTGCCTGAGGTGGACATAGAATATTGATAGATGAGTATATTATTTATAGGAAACAGGCAATATGTGTTCAGAATCTTACCGTCCTCTCATCCAACAGTGGCTCCCAGGACCGTTGGATCCCAGGACAGTCGTAATGTTTCACTTGTTTAGCAGTTAATGTGAATGTAAAATACTTGTTTATTGGATTAATGTGTTTAAATTGTATTAATAGAATAACAGTTTTTTTAACGCAAGAACTCGCTATTTATCAGTAACTTATGGGAAGTTCGTTGACAAAAAAGGCGTCTGAATGTCTGCATCGTCACCAGATCCTAACTCTATAGATGACATGGCCACAAAACAATTCTTAAACACGTAGTTGCACTCAGAATAAATGAAATTAAGCCATAAAATGTTGATAAAAAATTCTCGCACTCACGCCACTCACTGACTCAGCTGTCGAATGTTTACAAATGGATGCTACTTCTCAACTTTGACCTTTTACCGGCTTTTACCGGTGGGTTGGATAAAAAGCCATCTTTAAAATCGCGAACCAGTAAAAAGGCTTATAGAAAAATGTTGTGTACAATATACTACAATGGTACCCATTGATTTACAGTTTTACAGTAACTGTCCGCGATCCGTTTCGTCCTCTCAATAACTTAGAATAAGTAATTCCGAATTTTTGGTTATATTTATAGCTATAGTTATCGACTCAGTCAGTCAGTGCTTAAACAATGGAATAAAAGTCATATTTGTGTTAATATGAAATCGGCAAATGCTGCAAATAATATAACTTTTCAATAAGGGTCCTACTAAACAACGAACACAAACGAACATAAACGAACACAGGTCCAAAAAGCGGAATAGAAGGGTGAAACTTGGTGTGTGGGTGCGTGTGGGTCCACTATATGTGTATGTGGTGTTATTTCCAACTTTGATCACTTATTTTTTGAGTTATTAGCATTATTTGAATACAAAACTACTAAACAACGAACACAAACGAACATAAGATTAGCCATACTGCAAAGGTGTTAATTAACTACGGCTTACTCTGTCTCCTTGTTAATTGCACATCTGTGAGTTGTTTTTACTTCAAGGTGATTGTCAGTTTTGTCACTGATGGCAATAAAAACACGGGAAACATCAGAGGTCGGCGGTATGTATGAATTCATGTATGAATGTGATCCGAAGTACGAACTATTGTTTCGCAAATAGCCACACATAAATATGGTTCTTTCTAAGTTTAATTTCGTCGTTCGATTTTCCACTTCTCCTCGATAGAGGATATTATGTTCGTTATTTTTATCAGTCGAAAAAGTTGCACATCAAATTTGTTCAACTTCCATCTTAAGATACTACAGGTAAGGTCAGTCCCGTCGTAGTTTAGACATCGAATTGCAGCGACATGAAGTTGAACAAAATTTATGTAGTTCGATCGGTTGTTGTGTTTTATAATGGAGATGACAGTTCGCCAGACGTGTGTCTGTTTTTTCCTATTTCAATGCGGAAGCGCAGTTGTTTTCTGATTTGAATTGGTGTAGCGAGAATATCTCAGACCACAGGTATTGGAATTTGTGTCAAAAAATGGGTTTTTATGACAATTTACTCCTCTGAATAAGGATAGAGTTCATTATCCTCATTCAGAGGTGTAAATTGTCATAAAAACCCATTTTTTGACACAAATTCCAATACCTGTGCTCAGACCACACGTATATATACATTTATATGTATTATGTTTCGGACCTTTTTCGTGGGTTGATCGATCATATTTTGTGGGCATGGAACTATATATAGATGTCTCATGTACCCGTCCACGGTAATAACTATAACCGAGAAACCATCTTTAGAATATTGTGTTGTTGGAGAACAAATCAATGCGACCAGCAGTCTTCCAGATGGTGAACCATGCAAAGCATTATCAAAAGACCTCAACGTTAGTTATTAACCGAGTTGTTCCTTCGAAAATCCAAAGGATGGTCCCAGTCTGGCTTTCATGTTTTTGTTTTTGGTGAAATTGGTTATTAGGGAAATTCTGTTACGTGTATCTACCGAAAATATTCGCTCCTTCGGAAAATAATAAATACTAGTTTAGAGTGCACCTAACCCAGGCTCGTCTGATACTAGTACTGTGCGCGAGACAAAGCTCCAAACCTCTTTTTGTTCCTATTCCTTTGAGGTTTTACAGTTGAAATATAATATTATATGTTTAGTGTAACATATTTTATTCCAATCAAAATAATAACATATTTAAACATTTGACAAACATTTTACAGTAAGACAGAATAATATAAATAATTGATTGATTGGAAATTATTGTTTCGTTCATTTTGAAAGAGACAACCATTCGTTTCCCAAAATGGCAAAGAATAGTGACCACTCGCTCATATACTCAATCCCCTCACAAACCGCGAGAGAAAATACAACATATTTCTTGATTAACTGCATGCTGTCAAATTTAACCACATAGGCCTACATAAAATGGAGGAAAAATTCAGGCTAGAGAGTTCTATCTCCACGTGCACTCTGATCCGGAAGCGAGACGATGGTTTCGTAAGCAAAAGAGTTCTATCTCTAACCACATTTTTCGTGGTGTCTTTTATTATAAAACTGGCGAGTTTCTAGAACTGAGACATCGGATATAATAATATTTTAGTTAGCTTTAACATTTTGAAACATGACGACACACACTGAAAACGATTTACTTGGTAATTCCCGTCTCGAAATTTCAACATTGATTTTCCAACAAAATGATTAATGTTGGATAGAACCATCTGATTCTCACACGACGATATATAACTTACTATATATAAGGTCGATAAAAAGAGCAACTGAAATGTTTTATTAGATATGCATTAAAACGCCGACCTCTGATGTTTCCCGTGTTTTATTGCCATCAGTGTGACAAAACTGACAATCACATTGCAGTAAAAACAACTCACAGATGTGCAAAGAGTAAGCCGTAGTTAATTAACACCTTTGCAATACGGCTAATCTTATGTTCGTTTGTGTTCGTTGTTTAGTAGCTTTGTATTCAAATAATGCTAATAACTCAAAAAATAAGTGATCAAAGTTGGAAATAACACCACATACACATAGAGTGGACACACACGCACCCACAAACAAAATTTCACCCTTCTATTCCGCTTTTTGGACCTGTGTTCGTTTATGTTCGTTGTTTAGTAGGACCGTTCAATAATATAGCATTGGTCATCTCATGTCAGCTCATAGTTCAGTAATATTTGTGTTATAACACAATTATACAACCGCCCTGGGATCCAACGTTCTGGGAGCCAACGTTGGATAGCAGGCCGGTAAGATTCTAGATACTGTTGGGAATTTGTGGAAACTCGAAATATAAATAAAAATTATAAGCCCCGATTGTGAGGCGAAATTAGAAGCAATCTTGATAAATTTAGACGTTTTGTCACCTTTATCGAATTATAAGCATTCTGTGTATCGTTTTCCTGTGGGTTACTTTGAAGGATATTCTATTTTGAATACTTTATGACTATTTTTTAACAAAAATGTTGTGCGATTATTTCATAACTGGCGCCGAGCCTCGTTTTGACGAAAACCAAATAAAGAAACACCGGAAATACATCGATGCCCATAGGCGGCACGTAGCGGTGGCGAGTTGATCAGAGTTGATGAGCACCTTCAGATCGAAACCGATATCTGTTAAAAACATGTTCTAATTGTTTGATGCGCACATTTTACCGATTATTAGCGCGCCGCGTGTATACTGTTCTGAAAATTCTTGATAGCTGTGGTCCGATGGGCATTTTATTTTTAGATAATTGGGTTTTCCGGTTTAAAAGTCGCACTGCTCGACCAAGATGCCGATTCCGGTAAAAGTTGTAGTTGGGAATTTCAATTTCGTTTATTTTCCTTTACATTATTAAGTCAATAATATTGAATTTTGGTTTGTGACAAGCTATGTCAATTACCAATAAAAGAAATTAAAAAGATAATTTGTAAGTCTTATATTTCAACTTTCATAGATCTATATGTTTCGTTCTGCAGCCCACTGATGGTTGTGGTCGGAGTCGGCCGCCGGTTCGTTAATTAGGTGCTGGTTGTTATTGTTATTTTAACGGAATTCTGAGTTGGTCATGTAATTCGCGAAACCAATATATTTTATATTCTATTATTCTATAATTACAAGCATGGGTATATAATATATGATCTTGAGCGCGTTACAATTTCTGAATTTGTTGTGAAGTATGGGGGTTAGGAAATGAGATTTTTTGAAAATATTCATAAACATTTCTGAAACATGTTCGAGGTTGTATGCCTATGGAAAAAAGAACTTGACAAGTAGGCTACATCAAACCAATTAAAGACTGCAGTTCCGTATCCAGGCCATTTAAGTACAACTAAATCCAACGGCACTCTGCAGGACTACATAGATGTCTTAGATCAGTTAAATGAGCTTAACCATTTGAACCCTGACGCCCCACAGTGATCGAAACCATGACCCGGGGCTCCCAGTGGTATTTCCGCTTAAATTAGACAGTGTCTATAGTCGCATGTTGTTGATTATGTTCGAATTGTGACACAGGTCTGAAACTTTACAGATTTGTCCCCCCGTGGATCATCGATCACTATAAGATCGCGAGACTTTGCCTCGCGGCAACTCCTTGGTATCGGTTGCTAGGCAACTACCCGGAATTGACTGGAAAATGTAAATATAGCATATAGCGTCGCAATTGAACCCCAGTGATTGCGTTTTTTTATGCAGGTAATACCATAACGTGAAATTTGAGATATACCCGACCTGAATAGTGAACCAAATATCACATTTAAGGGTATAGCGACGGTTGCTAAGCAAATACCACAAATGAGCGAATGACATCATTGCACTAACCATTCAGTGGTATGGTTTGCCTTAATTTAGACAGTGTCTAGTCGCATGGTGTTGGTTATGTTCAAAGGGGACACCTACCTGAAACTGTGCAGGCATGCTATACATGGACCACTGATCATTGTAAGATCGGGAGACTTTGCCACCCGATCTCTCCTTAGAAACGGTTACTAGGCAACTACCAGAAATTTGCACGATAAACAATTCTAGCTTATAACGTTGTTATTATACATCAGCGAATTGCGTTTCGATGCAACCAATATCCTAATGTGAAATTTAAGATATACCTGACCACGCGCAAGTAAGTTAACTTGATATGCGATAGACTTTTTGCCGCATGTGGCATAACAGAGACTTATATTACAGAGACCAGAAACAACGTAATTTCCCGTAACATATCGTGGTCCCATTGTTCAAGTAAGCTGTCTAGATTGTGGCTACTGTACTGATATGTGAAATATGCAACTATATGTCATATATAGCGCCACATTTCACTTAAACGCATTTTAAAAATGAATTATAGCCTGCGCGCATGCGCATATTTTTCCTACCCATTTCTAGCGGGCAGTCAATCCATATACACACCATTGCCAGCGCTGCATGACTTCAATGGGCCCATTTAAATATATATATTAGTGGGTATGTCGTGTATAAGTACGTTATAAGCCATTTATTTGTGATTGCGCTGGTCTGCGCATGTGCGAATAAATCAACTTGATATGAGATAGACCCTTCCCCATATGTAGCAGAACACTGATTAATATATATATGCGAGGGTAATTTAAACTGAAATTGTATGTCTAAATTATGTCTGTTCTGTACACACATGGGGAACACGATATAATATGCCGTAAATATAGCGACACAGTTCGCTTAAAGGGGTACTGTACGCCATTTTCATTAAATTTCCGGTGACAACAACGATCTAATATCGATAATATATAGAAACATAAGTAATTTGAGTCGAAGATGTATTCTGTAAACGCTCAGCTAGGTTAATAGGCTATCTTAAAATTTAATAATTTAAAAGTTAATAATTTGATATAAATTGAATTTATGACTGGAGCCATAAAATGGCGTCAATTAAATTACGAATTACCGTAATCAAAAACAGTAATTGAGGGATACTGGATTGTTAAACCGATCGCACACACGATCGCTTAAAATATTATGATCATACGGGGAGAACACTCAAGCCACTCACTGACTAGCGACGATACAATAACTTAAATGATTATATGGCACTAGTATGCATATAATATAACTTTTATTTGATTCATTTGGTTGAAAACTTTACAAAAATTACTCGACAACGACAATTTGTATTTTTGCATTCCGGTAAATTTGTCATCCGTAACATGACTTCGTACTCAACAGACTTTCAAATAATGGAAAAATTGTTACCTTATTCTCCGACTCGGAGACTATAGAAACCAACAACAACATTTGGCGTACAGTACCCCTTTAAAATATCTTATGCTTTTGTAGATTATATGCTATGCGCATGCGCATATATTTCTACCCAATACTAGCGGCCAACCATTCCATATATATGCACCATGGGCTCCGCTGACATATGTGGGGGCCATTTAAATATAAATCAGTTGGTCTGACGCTGGTTATACTATACATGTATATAAATTTGCTACTGCCTCATGTCGTCGCTGCACCGAAATATCGGTGTCACGGGATATATTCACGATTCGTTTGCACCTAAATATCGGTGTTATGGGTTCAAAGGGTTAACTATAAAAATACATGTACGACAATCAAAAAATAATCATCGGATGAGACTTCAGCTCTGATCTATAACGACACTCGGACGCAGACCGTAACAATGAATTACAGAAGTTTATGAAAGAGAACGATTTGAAGACAGAGCAAGTTGGCTTCAGTTTCATCAACGCGAACCACATACCTGTCTCTGAGATAGACCAAAATCTTCAACGAAATAAAAGAGCCAAGTGACATTATAGCACTATAAGAGATCATGACGAATTACAAATATGGTCAGACAAGTGGCTGCTACGTTTCCACCAAGAAAGTGTGTAACAATGAACGTTGGTAAACTGAGGTACAATCCAGAATATAAAATGACAAACAACAAGGGGGATATTTGCCAACTAAAGATCGCGGAAGAAGAGAAAGACATTGGAGTAATCACGGACAATCATTTGCTCACTTTTGAAAACCATATCAATGATAAAACAAAGAAAGGACAATCGGTAATGGGTGCCATCAAAAGATCTTTTACACACTTAGATGGGGATACACTTGTGACGTTATATAAAGGCTTGGTCCGACCACATTTGGAATACGCACAGCCAGCAACCACAACTACAAAAACATATTGAACGATTAGGAGTTCAGAGAAGGGCAACTAAATTAGCACCAGGGCTAAAAGACCTAGAGTATGACAAAACACTGGAGCGACTTAAAATTCCCACACTCCAATACAGAAGACATCGAGGTGACATGATAGAGTGTTACAAAATCTTTAACACATATGACCAAGACGTTGCAGACATACTCACAATAAATACTGACACAATTACAAACTATATCTAGAGGGATCAAACTACAGTACAAGAAAATATTCATTCAGTCAGAGAGTAGTGGAAACGTGGAACAACCTACCAGAAAAAGTGGTATACCGGTATGCAGAAAAAATGAACCAATTTAAGAACAACCTGGATTACCATTGAGACAAGCAAGAGGTGAAGTACAACTTTAAGGCTGAATTGAAAACTACTCTGACAATCTCTCAAACATGCAAAAAGTCTCTAGCTGAGGATTCTCTAGGTGACGTGCCATGTATAAATAAGGTGGATACAGTGGCAACCACAGGAGCCAGCGTCCACTAAAAGCATAAGTAAGGCACAAAAAAAAGTTTTGGTTCTCAGGCCCCGCCGCATTGAATAAAAAGGGCCGCATTAGGCCTTTTTATTGCAATGCCTGATGTTATGACAATAAAACTTACGAAAAAAAAAAAAAAAATGGGATTTTGGACTATCAACATGTCCATAGCAGATATGTGTTGAATATTAGTGTGCATTGAGCTCTAACATGTAATGTGTTAAAAGTGACTTGCAGGCTTACAACATGAAGTAGATGACTACAATTAAGAAAATGATTAGCTGATCCTCATGCTCTTCTTACAATTAATCATTGTGAACAACTTACACTAATTGTAACTTTATACAATTGAAAGGCACAGGACTAAATTCAGGATCACATATTAGAATGGAGAGGTATCAGTTTTTAGACAACAATACCAGTAGTTAATGTCAGGGGCATTATATATTGTTAGGTAATCCCAGTCATACACTGGTAGTACAATGTAATTTTTATATAAGACTAAATGAGTTTATATGCATAACAGTTCCCTCTACCTTTCTGGTTATTACTAGACAGAGGAAGGTATCTTTGTCCATGCTTACTATGCGCAGAAAAAAATAAAAAATAAAAATAAAACCCTCCCTCCCTCATTAATTTGAACAAAAAATTGCCCGAGAACCAAAACACTTTTTTTTTTTGCCTAACCATAAGTAAGTAAGTATGTCCTATATCCAGCATCTCTCATGGAGACAAATACTTCACTGATCGAACTTGCAACTGACTGTTCGGACCATATACCAAAATAATTCAAACTGAAGATTCAGATCAATGCAACTTCAGTAGTAACCGAAGAACCAAAAACAGTCTTATCGCCCAAAATGGAAGAAGATCAGAATGGACGAGTATAGAGAGTACACCACCACCGGTCTACTGGAAATGGAGAAGAGGTTATACTCATACAACCGTGACCGTATCAACATAGAGTTAAGTCTATTATCAATGAATTGAATGAAATACTTGTATCTGCTGCAAAACAAGCTTCGCCCTCAAACCACGACGACGTTTACAACATCCCAAAATTAGATGTATGCATGGAATGAAGATATTGCTACTGCTTTACATCATGCATGGATAGATGAAGGTCGACCAACGGAAGAGGACTCATTCATACTATTAAAGAAGAAAACATCACGTCAGAAATACAGGAGTGAAGTAAGAAAAGCCGGCCGTCTGAAAAATCAACTATTGAAGGAGAAAGTGATGTTGGCTAAAGAAAAAGACAGATATCTGTTCTTCAAACTCGTCAAAAGACAGAGGAATAAAGGAGCAGTAAATATAACCGATCTACATGTAAAAACGGATATATACAGTGGAAATGACATTGTCAAGAGATGGTACCAACACTTTAGAGACCTGGCGAAACCAACTGACAACCCAAAATTTGACAGCCAATTTCTTAAAATGTGTCGCAACGACTATCATATAATACATGAGATAACATGTGATGCTCCAACATAATGATTCCACCAGGAAAGCAATAAAAGCAATAAAAGCGCTGAACACTGGAAAATCACCTGACATATATGGTATAACGGTGGAAAATCTTCAGTATGCAGATCCAACAGTTATCACAGTAATTTCTGTTCTCGTCAATGCTGTCTTTGAGCAGAAGAATATACTAACCATGTTGAAGATCGGCCCCATCTATATACAAGAACAAAGGGGTGAAAAACAACTCCTGTAATTACAAAGGGATAACCATATTACCAGTACTTCTGAAAATAGTCGAAATAATCCTGCGAAACGAGCTACGAGAACACACCGTCCCAGTGCAGTCACCTTTACAAAGAGGGTTCACTACCAACTCACCCCCTCTGAACAGTGCCTTAAAGACACGGTTGGCTTTGGCGGTGGGTATCCTGTGAAAATATCTCCACCCGTCAAAAACCGCCACAAACAGAAAGAACATCAAAATGTAGATAGACTTTGTCCATATACAAATAAGAAATATCGCATAAACAATATGTTATGGTCATTTGTTTGACCATTGTTATGTAAACAAAAGCATAAACAGTTACTTTTCTGGTGTTTGTTTATATTATGATGGTATTATCGATTTTAGATCGTTGTTATCACCGGAAATTTAATGAAAATGACGTACAGTACCCCTTTAATACAACCAAATATAATTTCCAGGTAAAACGCAGTCTCTGCCACCGAGTAAGTAGGCAATCTTGGTCAAGTTTAGAATTTATTGAAGATAGTATATGGTACTCCTTTGTGTTTTATTAAATTGCGTTCATAGTATACCACCGTACATTCTTGTGATAAAAGCGACATATTCATGTTTCATCTATTTTGAGACACGGACAATAGGATCTACACATTTTACCCAGTACTATATGAATACCTCACATACTGAATTTTTAAAGGTTTGATGTTGTAGATATCAAAATGATGACCAGTCACTTTCGTGAGACATGCAGCTCTGAGTACATATAATTCTGCTTCAAGAAAAGTTCACATAATCAATACATCCCTACTAAATCCCGTTTAACTGTTTAATTACACATATATCACAGGATTCAAGATAAACACTGAGTACAGATAAAACTGCGTTATTTATCCGTTTCTGCACCAGCGCATGAGACCCTGCTTTACCTTGTGAAATACATTAGAGAGAATTCGTACATCTCTGATCAAAAGTTTCTCTTATTCTCTACATCATTATTCCTCGCACATTTCTGACGTTTTGTCTCTCTTTTTGGACTAGCTATTCAATTTGCACGAAATGTAAATTTTATTTGATTGTGTCCTTCTTGGCGGCCATTGTGGGACGGACATTCTACAGATATGGTTTACGACAAAGCATTCTTTCTGTATATTTCAATTTATTACGAATTTGGCATTACTTGGTGCACATACCACAAACATTCAGCAACTTCCTATACCAACATCCATTTTGAACGCCACCATGGATCCTGATTTTCCCATGAGCGAATTTTTGCGGATTTTGGATATTTTGTTCCTGGTATTTTGTCTGCTTCGAATGACACCAAAATCAGCTTGTATCCAATTTCTTCTGGGTTCAAGATGAGTACTGATTTTGTAATATTGAGTAAGTTATGTTCAAACACCCAGCTTTTTATTATGAGTAGGTACCACTTAAAGGACTAGAAAAATTAAACGAGCTGACATTGGCATCACAGTGATAACTGAATGCCAAAAACAGAATGAAAACCTGTGAGTGCATTTTTCCCTCGCCCATGGGCTCCCATGCACAAGCCTTGAAATAGTGTGTCTGTCATTTGAGGAATGAGATCCCCAAAGGGTGAATTTAGTGATGCTACCCCGCGTAACGGGCTAGCATCACCAAATTCACCCCCTGTGAACCTCATTCTGCTGAGATGTAAGCAGAATGAGGTCCCCAGAGGGTGAATTTGGTGATGCTAGCGGGGTAGCATCACTAAATTCACCCTCTGTGGACCTCATTCTGCAAATGACAGACACACTATTTCAAGGCTTGCCCATGCAGTTTGAATATTTAACCAAATTTGTGTTCTGTTCTAATACAATATCACGGGGTGCACTCCATGATATGTGTTAGAACAGAACATTTATTGGTTAAATATTAAAACTGCATGGGGGTCCCCTTCTCTTTATTAATGCTCTGTTTTGATCCAATTTATAAGTCTGAACATTGATTTATCCACAGGTCCCTGGCACAATAGATCCCATCACCCAAAGACATATATGTCTTATATATATGTCTTTGGGTGATGGGGATCTATTGTGCCAGGGACCTGTGGATTTATCTTTATCATAGCTCGTCATAATTTGTCTATAACCTTGGATCATGATTTTTGTTAACATGGCATTATCTGAACAAATCTGTGATATATACCCACCACCGTGATATTGTATCCTAGAGTTTGCTCGCGACCCCCCCCCCCCCTCCCCCGCCAATGTACGACCTTAATAAAACAAGAGTTATTTCCTAAGTACTTAAGTATAATCTAATTAAAAACTGACACAACCACACACACACACACACACACACTAAATTTCGTCGCAATGATTGACAAGAAAACCATAGTCAGAAATGGTAACGCCACCAAGATTATAGTATTACATATAAATAGAAATTATAAAAAATACATAAAATATTTTGATAACAATTGCGTTTAAACAAGTAATCCTTCAAATTATTACTAACAAAGCAAGTAAATGATTATTACTCAACAGATTATAAAGACTTGGACTTAGTATACTGTAAATACTGGGACTGTATATTTTGTAATTTTAGTCTAAAATTTAAATGAAATAATTAAAAGATAAAATTTAGCAAGTAGTAAAAGTTAATTTTCTCATTTAATTTTTTTTTTGGGTTAAATAAAGGAATAATTTAAATGTAAAAATTGGTTTAAAAAAAATGATTGACCGTGGCTCTTCCAATAATTGCGCGACTGACCTGGTCAATTGTTCTTAAGAAGTTGTTTTGAGAATTACTATGGAGGGAAATAGTTATGGCTGTGGCTTCGCAAGTAATTGACTTGGTGACGTGATGTTAACAAATCTGAACTCCAGTAAACCAAGGAGGCTCCATACCAAATATAAGGTAAATAAATAATTCTTTAGAAGTTGTTTTAATATTTACTATGGAGGGAAAGAATTGTGGTGCTGGCTTCGCAACTATTTGACCCCATTGTAACAAATATAAATATTAGTCACTCAGGCAATAGATGTATCTATTCTGTATATTAAGTTATTGGGTCTTACGTGTCTTGAGATGTCTAAATATGTTTTGATGGACAGATCGCGCAAGCGGAAGGGACCCCCGCCAATCTTATCTGTTGTGATTCCAATTGTTGACTTATTAAATATGCACATATACTTAAGAAACAGTCGCGCGCGAAGCGCGCTCCCGTAGGTCGGTTTTTGGATCCCAGTTAATGAAAATATCATTGAAATAATCGGTTTCGCCCCAATAAACATCCATATATTCAATATACATGTTTTTGGAGCAGAATTAGGTAGACCATATTGAACGCCATAATTCTGCTGTGGTTAAGTGGTCATTTACTTTGGACATTACTGTATGTAGATGGAGTTATCATTATACCTAACATCCTTATATGGGATACAGTAATGCCCAAAGTAATTGACCACTTAACCACAGCAGAATTATGGGTAATTTTTCAGGATTTAAAATCCGGAAAAATTACCCACAATTCTGCTGTGGTTAAGTGGTCAATTACTTTGGACATTACTGTATGTGGATGGAGTTATCATTAGACCTCACATCCTTATATGGGCTACAGTAATGCCTAAAGTAATTGACCAATTAACCACAGCAGAATTATGGGTAATTTTTCAGGATTTAAAATCTTGAAAAATTACCCATAATTCTGCTGTGGTTAAGTGATCAATTACTTTGGACATTACTGTATGAAGATGGAGTTAAACCTCACATCAGTTTGTTGGGGATTTGGACCTTGACTTGGGACCTTTGGTTTTTAACGCAACAAATGCGAGTACACCTTATACACAAATTTCTGATGTAGCCAGAGTTTTTCTTGGATAATATGAGTTTGAAGCCTGCTTACATTTCAATATGTTGTCAGTTTTGTATTGTCTGCAGCAGAACTCGGCGCGTTGAAGCAAAAGTTATAAGAGATAAAATGTGTACAATATAATACAAATGAAAAAATAAATTGAGGGAGGGGTGGGCATTGCAGGGAACTAAGGGTTGAACCGATATAAATTTGTAGAGCGATAACGACCAATGTTGACATATTATGCATCTCAACTCTACTGTTGCAACAAGGTTATAAAATAGGGGGGGGGTGTCAGAATCTTAGTCATCTCTATATAGTGCCAGAATAGTCATTTATGGACTTCTATAGTGGTACAATACAAATTAGAATCAAATGATAAAAATATGTATGTAACACAACTATACCGATGAAAATAAAAATAATAATTTAGGCCGGGATAAGATGTTGGGTTGGTTATATGGACTCGGAGAAAAAGGGGTTCGTACCGATGAACTGACATAAATTAGTGGAGCGATGTTGCCATGTAATGCATCGCGACTGTACTAAAGCAGCAATGATATAAAATTGCGGGGGGGGGGGGGGTCGGAAATTATCTCTATCTCTATAGATGGCACCAGAATTATATAGAAAGGAATAGCCATTGATATACGTATACGGTATACTATAGTAATACCATAGACATATAAGTACAAGTATCACGCAATAAAATATTTCGTAACGTGACTATAGCGATGAAAAAAATAAATAAATTGGACTGGGATTAGAGATTGGGTTGGTTATATGTGGATAATTGGATATGGAATTCATACCGATGAAATGATACAAATTAGTGGAGCGATAAAGACCAATGTTGACACTTAGTCAGGCTACGCGGGGGAAATAGGGGTTGATACGATAGACCGAAATAAATTTGTCGAGTGATAATGACCAATGTTGACATATAAAGTAACGCGACTGTACTGTTGCACAATTATCATGTAGAACCAGTCAAATATGGACTCTGGTGCCCAATATGGAACAGCTCAGAAAACATTTGAAGGGCCCTAAAATTTATTTAACATGGGATCTGCCATACAAATCGATTTATGTTGATAAATCTCTTATTTTTCAAAATTTTAAGCTGAGACTTGGTGTGTCTGAGTGGGATACGTATATATTCCTAAAATGATAGGATACAGCACATAATTATGTTTTAGGTGGAAGAAATGAATTTTTTTCGATGATAAAATTTAACAAGGGATTTGCAATTAAAATCGATTTATGTCGATAAAACTGTCATTTTTCAAAATTTTGAGTTGAGAATTCGTGTGTCTGTGTGTAATACTTATATATTCTTAAAATGACAGAGTCCAGCGCGTAATTATGTTTTAGATGGAAGAAATTGAATTTGTTTTCGATAACAAATTTACAGCATGTACGGCCGTACTACGGGTTTATCGAGTACGCTATTTTATAAACAAACTTTTGTCAATAGCCGTTTTGGTCAAACTAAACCTTTTTCGACCGGGAAAGCAGATCCGAATAGTAGCTAAGATGTATTTAGATAGAATTATCAAAAGAATTTGACCGATTAGGGTGCATTTTAAAAGAATCGAGTGGAGAAATCTTGGTGACATTTTCATAAAACACGCCGACAATTCCAGAAGATAAAAGATGGCGGTTATCACAATAGAACAGGCATAATATTACCCATAATTCACCTCACTACACCAGGGGGCTTACCCATAATTCACATCACTATACCAGGGGGCTCCCAATGGGTTATATATTATTTTCAGGCTATCAGATTATTTATATTTTCAACAACATATTATTACACCGGTGACTTTAAGATTGCAATTTCAGCCTGTCCTGACTATCGATACGATTGAGTCATATTTTCAAAAACATATTATACACCGGTGGCGTTAACTTTACAATTTCAGCATCTATGTGATTCTATCGGTACGATTTGAGTAAGGTAAAAAAAAAAATTCTTCGCCCACTCGACCACAGAATTGGAGACTACCACTGAATATGAAAAACAGCCACACTAGAAACACCACATGGTGGCGTAATAAATAACTGAAACAGCTTTATTCCGCCGACCTCTTTGCACGTTACGGGGGGGCTCCGGCCCCTGTATGCGTTTTGCGCACATTTTAGACAGAACCTTTATTAAGCGACGGCCTCGTCGTGTGCACATTTTGATCGTTTAAATATTTTTATTAAAAAGAAATTATTAATTTTATTTTTAAATAATATTTTTTTAGATTGAACTCCTTGCTCAATTAAAACAAAAATTAAATAATATTTTTTTAATTCAAAATTTGGAAACACTATAATGCCGTTTTAACCTCCACCTGGGTACCCCGAGTCACCATGCATGCACACCGTATACATTTTGTGGAAATCGAGCGGCCCAGTCCCTGAGTCTAGGAGAAAACACTCGAACTGACAGACAGTCATACCTTCTCCTAAGCGTTTCCTGCCCTTGTCCTAAAGTACTCTTTATATTGATTTACCAAACATGGAATTAAGTCTGACAGGCGTTGACAAGGGAAACAAACAAACAAAAAAATCCCCATTTTGCTCTCAAAAGGAGCGGTGTTTGAATGAAATTTTCAATTTTGGTGCATGTGCTCATATAAACACCTAAAAAAAAAAAAGTCCCCCTAATATATTCGGTAATATTTTATGAGATATTGGACGGATTTTGACGAAACTTTACGCAAATGTTTAGTGGTATCTGATACACAACCTGTGTGAGGCACCGTCCTGTGAGTAATGTTATGGCCGGCTGAGCATGAGTTGAATGAAAGAGTGGTGCTTTTCAAACGTTGCAAAACACTGACGAAGAGTGGACAGTCACTCCATTGTTCCATTGTTCACACAGGTTGTTACTGGCTGTAAATGTGGTCTAAAAGTCCACGATAATATGCGTATCATCTTCGGGACACAATGTTCCTGCTGCATGCCCAGGTCATTCAGTCTAACCACATTCCTTTGGAATGACGCCTGGAAGATTCTTGCTGTGAGAAACACAGAGTTATTGAAATCAGTCTCTTTTAAGCCATTTTCAGTAAACCATGTTTCCCACCATATAGGTCATTGAGGTACCAACAGATAAGGATGTGCCAAGTCTGTGCGAGAAGTGGGGACCAAGGCACAGTTGAATGTCTGTGATCACTCTATATACCTGTGTTTTTGTAACTTTTTAAAAGTGCCCCTCTTCCATTAAATTTGTGCTCACTCAGCCATATCTCACCTCACACCACAATAATTAGCACACTTGATGTCTTTGGTACTACAAATCATTTGTGGAAAGTTTAATAAAAATCCATCCAATATCTCATAAAATATTACCGAATATATTAGGGGGGACTTTCTTTTTTTTAGGTGTTTATTTTTGGACTTCCAAATAATTCTTGAGAAATCAAGTCATGCACGAATTATGTAAACTGCACATGGATGAGAGTTTAGCCCACCACCCAGTGAGAAGTGCAACAAAACCAACCCAAGCCAGACAATGCACGACAACATATAATTATGCATGCATACACAACAATCCTGGATCAACCCGTCTCATTTTAGGGTCCAGTTATGTTTTCACAAAGGAACGGCGCTTGTGTTGTTTTTAGGGCAACCGTCGTAAAAGCATATGAAGAAAACGCCAATCACTAATCGTTTAAAGTTACCGAGAAAATCCCAATTCCTAGCAAATCCTCTATTGTCCGACTAATTAGTACATTAGTACAATCAACAGACAGTTTGTGGTGTGTCACCTGTCATTTGCCGGAATTGAGATGGGCGTTACCTACCAGTTTTGATCCGCTAATCCACGCCATTCCCGACTCAAATCATATCTGAGCATGAGCCGCCAATAGACAGCCGTCAGAGGTCAATTGTTGTAATAAGATTGCTTAAAGTCCGTGCATCAGACATTATATCCCTGTTCACTGGGGCAGCCATAAGTCCAACTTGGATTGACATCGCATCGGGGTCAAGTTGAATTTGTTGTATGCCGTCTTCATTATACCCACTATAAGTTCTTCGGTTGAAAGTTGAATGTTCGCTGCCATTAATTCATGTTAGGAGGAATCGTAATGGATATGATAGGCGCACAGGCTACCACTGCAATTGATCAGACGACTCAACCAAATATGTCAACCCCTGATTCCTTCAAGAACAACTCTCATGGTGTATATACCGCTCAAGATGTTTTCAACCAGTTTGGCATGGCATCATACCTTGGATACCAGGCGCCGGGGTACCAACAGGATACACCACCGGGTCTAAAAAATTACTACGACTCTTACTTCAACCGAAGTTTGGACTTGTCAAGAGGTGGAGTCGAAAGTTCACCCGGGAGTGCAGATGATGATTTAGGAATTTCACCTAAGTTGAAGATCAACCTGAGTGGTGGTGACGATGATGATGGGAGTTACCAACAAACAGCTACTATACAGTCCCAACAAGAGCAAGAGAGCGACGAAACTGACGATCAATCCGGAAACCCCGAATCACAGAAGACGTCACGAAAAAGAAAAAGGCCCATTCCTAAAGGTAAGCCTGCGCATACCGGTGGTCTGCATTCAGCCCATGTGCTATTGCACACAAAGGTTACTGTTGGAAATTTCTTGCCTGACACAACATTATAGTTGTACATTTAAGACCCAAAGTATGGTGAATTTGTTCTGATAGTTTGATATTCAACCAGTATTTAGCTCGATAGGCCGGTACGGATTTCACAGAAAGCCTCCAGTTTTCGAGATACCCTGCATGGCCTAGCCCTCGAAAAAAAAGGGGTCATTCGCACGTAAGGCTAGGGTGGACGAAATTTTGTAGCAAAATTGTCACCTAGCAAAAACGCTATTTTTCGTGTAAAAGTCACAACATTTCAGTATCTCCACTATTTTGGACGCAAAATCCACCCGATATGAATTTACTTGGTATTATTTGAGAGTAATTTGGCGACTATTAAGTAATAAGACAATAAAATACTCATCATATATACACAAAATGGATTTTTTTCATTGAAACAAACTTCAGCCCAAAATTTACTCGACGGGGAAGTCGTGTGAGATTGCCGATCAAAGTTTGTCTCGGTTATAACTGAGTTCGACAAACATTTACAAGATATTTCGAGGGCTCGTCCAAGCATGGTCAACTTCATTTTTTTGTTTCCGAAATCCGTACCGGCCTATTGTTAATATTTTCCTACTTTCTGTCATTTTTTTTGGACAAAAATGTCAATCAGTTGAAATATCCAGCAATATGGAGGTGTTCGGTTGGAATTTTGCCAAATTTGAGGTACAAGAGTTATAAAATTCCAACACAAGGGCGCAAATTGAATTTGTTGGACTTGGAAATTTCGGATTGGTTCAAGGGTGGGAGGTGATGCAATTGGAAATTTCAAGGTGGACACTCAACAAAGCCTCTCTAGCCACGTACTTGATATAGTGAACTAGAAAATGGCAACAAGTAGCAACATATACAGCGTATAATTATGTAGGATCCACCATACAATGACTGCCCTATATTTATAGCTAAGTTTCAGTCTCCAGTTTGCCTATGATTGTTTTTTTTTCCGACCTGCCAGAGTCTGACTGTTTGTCATAATTATTTGCCCAAAATTCTATTTTTAAATTAATAATTCAAACGTCTAAATCATATGCGTATGCCTCTTTGTTAAAGGTACCCAATCCGAATTAACGCTCGCAAATTACTATTTCCTTGGCTTCGGGGGTAAAAAATATTTGATTGAGTGGAGGAACCCACACGTCACAGCTCAGAGTGATCAGATATCGATGTTTGAAATCTATTATTTTAATTTCAAGTGGCCCAATAGAGTCAACGAGAAGAATTTCTTTGACCAAATTGCAGGTAATGATGGATAACTCTAAAATCAAGTGGCATTCTGTGTCAGATATTTGACAAACCGGCAAAATTTCGTTGAATAAAATGTTGATAAATAACAGGTTTTGTGCAATTTTATACTACAGTTGATTGTGCTTTTATTATTTTGGGGCAATTATTAGATTCTGATAACTGAAGCGGCATTTAAAAAAATGTTGTTGTTGGAATGTGATGATATGGCGACCATCGAATCGGATTGAGTACCTTTAAGGAGAAGTCAAGTGACCAATTATGAATGGGGATTTCAATGCAAATCCATGCAGCAATAGTTATATATGAAGCAGTTGTCTGGGAACTAAAGCAGCCATATTATTAAACACACATAACATTTATCTGGCGGTTAGGCTTGGTAATTTGCCAATAAATTTATTTTTTATAATTTTGACCTGGATTTGAAAAATAGAATTCATAAATAAATACACCAACTTTCTATGGAATCCTATTAGGGCCACTTGCTAATGGCGCTTTCGGCGCACTTTTTGTCGCTTTCGGCGCTTTCGGCGCACCGCGCCGAAAGCTACAAAATATGCGCCATTAGTGCATTCGGCGCGGTGCGCCATTAGTGCATTCGGCGCGGTGCGCCATTAGTGCATTCGGCGCGGTGCGCCATTAGCGCGGTGCGCCGAAAGCGACAAAATATGCACCATATCTAGCTGGGTAAACATCACTGGAATGGCCTGTATGCTTCAATTCAGTGAATTTGGCCGAAACGTTAACACTGTCGCCTATGGGAAACCATTTAGTTCAGTGATTCCTATATATGGATTCTCCCAGTCAGTTAAAAAGTGTACATCGTATAGGAATGGTCTATTATTGATTTGCAGGGATGTATACAGGTAATATAAGTTGATGACAGATAAATAACAGAACAGATCGAAGGAGTCTTATTTGTTGAGGGAAATGTTTAAATAATAAGTTCAACTAACGGTCGTTTGTTGAACTTATTTTCTGAACATTTCCTATGGGGATAACTACCAGTCAATGATGGTTCAGTATATAAAAGGTTACGGTAATTACATTCTTCAGCAATATTGCTGTTACAAAATATTTTTCTCTAAATTTATTTTTGAGAATATTTACCTGTAATATCATATACCCGCTATAGCTGATTCTTACTCCCGAGATTTGCATGGATATCACCATACCATTCAAAATTGGTCCTTATTAAACCGCCACGACATTTAGCTGGCTGATAGAGAAGGTTGATTTTCCACTCTCACTTTTAAAACGATTTTCATATAATTTTTTCATATTGCAACACCCGATTTACTTTTAATGAATCTGAACCAATAAAATTCTAAAATAATAATAGACATTCTGCATGATGTAATAATTTAAGCCACCAAAATGGCTGCGAAAACACCAAGCAGACATTTTTGGCTCTGAATGTAGAACGCACATGAATCCGTATGGGGAGCCCCATGCATTCCCCCAATACTGTTGAAACTAAATGTAAATGTGGTGTTCTAAGACATTAATTAAAGGCATGAATGGCCTTCGTGGTTGGTATCCTGTTAAGGAGGAGACGCACGTTTTGCATAAATCCAGCCAAAAATAGCAAGAGATTTTCAACAAAGAATTTCTCTTAATCTATCTGGCAAAATATTTTGAATTTTTACATATCACCATCTTCATTGTATGTAGAATCTGAGCAATTATTAAGAGACAACAAAAACAATGGGTTTTAATACATTTGAGATGTTGAAAATATTATTTAATTTTTTGCCCCTTTCGGTACCAAGAACTGCTGGAATAATTAATAATTTCACACAAAACTTCAATCACGAAATAGCTTATTGTCTTGGCTCTATGAGAGGAGGCTTCATTTGTATCATAATGTCGAGTTAGATTTTTAATTGCACAATATAGCATCACACATCATACCCCCCATATATTTATAATGAAAAATAAAGCAGTCACAAATATTCCAGCCCAATGCAAACAAATATTGCTGTGTAGTGTGGTCCACTCAACCAGGGAGCAATCAGCATGAATTAGGCCACAGTGTGGTGGTGGTCAGCTTTAACTTGGTTATTTACCCATGACCCACAACTCATCTCAGCCCAATTGTTCATTGACCCACATACATCGCATGAGAATCCTCAAATATAAATTTATGCGTAGTTGCCTTTCTTAATGAAACTAGTCATTAAATTTCACAAATAAAGAATTGTTAAGTTTCCTCTCATGATCTGGAGATATGATATCGTGGATATATGAACTGCACTTTTGAAAAAAGTATATTTTACAGAAGTTCTTGGTACCTGAAAACAGTGAAATTTTAAATATTTTTCATGCCATAAAAGTAAAGTATATTAGGTTATACTATCCAATTGGTCGATGATTCTTAAATACTGTGTCACAATAATTGCTTGTACCCAATTTCAAAAAGAAACTCCTAACATATTTTGAGAAATTCCGTTTTGAAATACCAGGAAATTTTGTAAAACGTGCGTCTTAACTTTACACACCCGTTAAAACTGCCATAAACAGAAAGAATATTAAAATATAGACATATTTTGCTCTTATTCCAATCATAAATATCGCGTAGATAGCATATGTTAAGCTGTGTTATTTGATCAAAAGCCATTTCTGTAACTTGTTTGACTTCTGTTTACACAACAAAGCGTACTAACTTGAGAATAACATACTATTTACGCGATATCTATGAGCCTTGATATACGGTTTTAATAACAATCCATGCCGTAAACTATGATTAAAATACTATAATTCATCACCATTTGGAACGTTTGTGTCTCAGAAGATGCCCATAGAGAAATAGAAAACAGCTTAAATCAATCATAGAAAGATTTCCCTCGTTATGGCTCCCAGAATGCAACAGAATTCAAACTAAAAATGTATTTTCAATAGGAGATGAATAACTCTATCTTTATGATATAGATTTACCCCCCTCCATTGGAAAACAAATACACTTTACACCACAATCCAGAAGCAACTTAAGCACAAAAGCACGTCGGTAACTCAACAAAAACAACATGTTCAAGTTTATTACACCGGATAAGTTGATAATACAATGCTTTTGAGCTTCCTCTTTCAAATGGTATATAATATGGCATATATTTTATATATGTTATCTGTGGTTCGAAAATTAAGCGGGCCTTCAATGTGAGGTACCGGTACCCACACAAGAGACACGATTCGTTGTAACAACGTTGACCACCCCTTTGATTTGCTACGATATAGAGTTATTCATCTTTGATCTAGAATTGTTATGCTCGTTCAGAATAGAGTTGTCCCTCATGGTTTCCATGATTATTTGGATCAATACTAGTTATCAATATCTTTGCAATTATATCTGTTTGCAAGCACATTGACAAACCCAATGCAGGGTTTATCCCCCCCTCGTTGATTCGAAACGACAGAAAGTGGTGCGCTCTCGTAGATATTACCACACTGAAGCGCATATTCATTATATTCATTTTTGGTATAGAATTGATGTGCTCGATCAGAATAGAGTTATCCCTCATGGTGTCCATGATAATTTTGATCCATAGTTATTATGAACCATCTTTGCAATTATCCGACGAACTCTATCCATGCATGGTTTCAAACGAAAGGAATTATGACTGGTCATCTTCGGTCGACATTCCAGAACATAATTACCGGTACACGTGTACATATAACATGGAATTAACTGCATGTGTGGGCACATGTCGTGTGGCGGTCCAAATTTTGAGCATGTTATGTTCAAGAATACTCATTTCAATTTGAGCCTTTCTATTCATTTGCGTATGTTTGCAATTAACATTGATTAAGTTTTTAATCACTAACGTGGCTATATTTCAGGAAAACCACCGTATAGTTACATCGCAATGATAGCCATGTCGATAGCAAATTCTGCGGAGAGAAAATTGACACTACAAGACATATACAAGTTCATCATGGAGAAATTCCCATATTATAAACACCATCCAAATCCCAAAGGATGGAAAGGTTCAATTCGCCACAATCTGGCACTCAACGACTGTTTTGTAAAGCACCAGCGAAAAGCGGGAAATAAGGGACACGAATGGGGTATAGATCCTAACTTCGAGGACATGTTTGATCATGGTAGTTTTCTTCGGAGGAGATATCGGTTCAAAGATGGAGTTAGTAAGAAAGAACTTAGATCTTCTGGCCCAAAGCAGACGGTCGGTTATTTGCCATATTCCATGGACTCTGCATTTAGGGTACCAATAGTTGCCAATCCTCATCCGCCCAGTTTGTATCCAAACTCAGCTTCTCCGGAGTTAAAAGGTCATCCAACAGATCCAGCGACGCCACACAATCAGGGAATATGGAATCCGTTCGTTAAAAAAGAAGACGATCTTCAAGTATGGACCGAGAACCAGTCTAAATCCGGGAACTCTTCTTTGAAGAGAAGTCCGTCTTCATGCGCTTCCACGCCTTCCCCGGTGCAACCGGGATCCAAGAATCATTCTCCTTTGGGTTCTGAGACTGGTTCCCCACAACAGGAAGATACGAATTTCATTGACTTGAATCAGTATATGCCAGGTCTAACATATGGCAACATGTGGCCTGCTTCTGGAATTGGTTATACTGGAGTTCATCAAGGATACGTCGATCAAATGGCTGCAGCCGGAATGGTTTCTCATCCGGCATTTGGAATGTACAACGCCGCTCCCGGTTATGTTGATGCTGCAACTGCGGCTGCGTATAGGAATGCAGCGGCTATGTATTCACAGTACAACGGTGTTATGCCACAGGCAACCGTGTCGGAGAAATTAAGTCCGACGTTATCTAGTGCTAATTCTAACCACGCCTGGGCATTATTGTAGTGTGAGACATGCGAGTCCTGTTCTTTCTGAGATTTTGGTCTCTTTTGATATCAGTGATATAAACTTTTAGAGTTAACACGGGGCAACCACCAATGGTATTACACATGTAGACATACTATCTACTGTCATTTATTTTATGTAAGCCAATAAGCGTGATCACTGAGTCGCTACCGTGTTGGATCCATCCAGCCCCGTTCCGCGCAATCAGTGCTACAGGTCAAAGTTCTGGAGTTCCATATATGGAGCTTTTGAATATTCATGAAATCCATATATGCAATTCATGAATATTCAAAACTCCATATATGGAATGCTATTCCAGAACTACGACCTGTAGAACTTAAACTGCGATGGGGGACTGGATCGATCCAATATGGTAGCGACTCAGTGATCTATAGCTAATACTACGACAACCTCTGCAAATTTTATGTGTGGTTGTTTTTTTATAGCAGTTTTTCCGGTTTTAGTATTTTTTTTAATATCGCCGAACTGTAACATGAAAGTTATACATTTAAACATGAAAATTGCATATCGAACGCAATTCAAATGAGAACATGTTTTGTTTTAACTTTTGTTTTATCTAAATGCTTTATCTTATCGGTACCTTTCATATCGAAATCGGGTAATAAATTAGTAAAATGAAAATAATAAAGTGACAAACGAAGTAGTTTTTCCATAATTTCCAATTTTAAAACAGTAATTTTCATTGAATGGTAATACCAAACACATCTTCGCTGTCAATTTTGACTTCATTGGACATCGTTGTCAAACTTGCTGTATTAGATAAAATTTTCGATTCTTTGAATTTAGCCAGGGAATTATAAACTAATATGCTGATGCGTTCTGTTTTGTTCCTGTATGCCCCAAGTCGTGCAGTTTCGCTTGGTACTTGCATCACTATAATATGATAATATTATATTCCCTAGATATACAGAGAAGTAATTTATAGTTTCCCAGTATCTTTATGATGGAATTGTTCATATTGTTGAGTTTTTGTGAATATGTATATATACAAAGAGATATATTAAATATTTTTACACCATAATCATGTTACTTTTTCGCCATAAATTGTATTACATGTCATGCATTCAACTCAATGTGTTGCCAGAGCACTGTTTGGAAGGTTAGCTCTTTATATATACCTTATATACATTACGAAAGTTAAATGCCCCCCCCCCCCCGTCCCACCACAATGCAGAAGCTACACTATAGCTAGATCCCAGATCTTGTCACGAACCTCTACTCTGGCCAACGCCCGGAGAGATCACATTCCACCAATACACAGCCTGGGAACAGTTATATACTATTTGAAGTTAATAATGTACTTCACTGTAGGTGAAGATCCCAACTCGAAATTGCACGATTTAAGTGACTGAGCGAATTTGCTTTGCGTCGCTTACGATTATGGAATTTCTTCTGGGTAATTAATTCATTGTTTATTGCGATATCGGCTCACACAAATCACAGAAAAGCATGCAATATCGAGCTGGGAGCTCATATTGTTTTTTATTGGTGGAATATGATCTAAACTAGCGTTAGCCAGAGTAGAAATTCATGGCATGATCTAAATTATAACCAGTTTTGTCTGTGATAGCTTGTTTACACCTTTTTTGTTTTGTTTTTAGACAGAACAGCTAATTTTGGTTTTCGATGTCTTGATAATTCGGTTCGAAAACAAACTAATTACTAATATAACTATAACCACACCCACCACCATGCATGAATTGATGCTGAATTGGTTGCTATCCCAAATGTTGTTATATTATATGGTACAATGCAGGCACACACAACTGCATGGTCAATACAAATAAAACACAGTTTTTAGTTAGTGGGAATAGAGAATATTCTTGCCAAAATTGGTTATTCTCATAAATTTGTTATCAAAATAGGCCACACACAACACGCCATTCTCATAAATGGGGTTATGAAATAACCCTCGTTGGTGGAATCATTGTCGTTTGTTTATTGGCGAATATAATTCGTCCTGCATTAAATAATACATAATATATACAATTAGGCCTATATTTCAAACTTCTGAAATGGTACTATGTCACATTCTTCCAGTTGACATGGTGTCTGGTTGCTCAATCATCAGCTTGATTCACTAACATTAGAACACAAGAAAACCATAGTCAGTAATGGTAACGCCACCAAGATCATATTATTAGCCATAAATATAAATTATAATATAAAATATATTGGTTACATGAATGCACCGCCTCAGAATTCCGTTAAAACAACTAATCCTTCAAATTATTACAAAAAACTACGGCTTATTACTGCAGGTTTTTCATTCACCAAACCAGAAAGCTTCTAAATGCGGATAAAAAATTGGGTTCCCGCCATAAAATCTTCCAGTGTGCATGGCCCAGCCATTATTCATACCTAAACATCGAACGCAATTCACGCGGTCATAATAGTTACACACTGCAACTATAAGACATCCATCGAATACACACCCCACGAAAACCCGAAATGTGTTGTCCTGCGAGATATCCCACCGCTATAGCTCAATTTGAAACAGCCAGATTAGCCTTACTACAATATCCTAAAACAATAAAGCTTCTCAAATCATCGGCATAGTCAATAGAACTTTCACGAACTTGGACATTCCAACTACAGCTTTTACCGGACTCGGGGTCGCAGTACAACTTTAACGCGTCCCAAAATAACCGGAAAAAACAACTATCTATTTATAAAATCCCCATAGGTCCACTGATTTCTAAAATTTTCCCAACAGTATACACCGGTGGCGTTAATGATATGTCTGTAACCCTCTCCTGGCATGAGCTGCGTCTGTGCAGTACATACTATTATGCGAGTCTTACATAGGGAGCCTCGCATGTATAAGAGAATCCACTGGCTTACAAGGTCAAGGTAAATATTGTTAGGCCAATCTATGGGAGACTCGCATAAATAAGAGAATGCATTGGAACAGGGTTTTCGCAAAATTTCAGGAGGATCAAGTCATGGAAGGGTTAAATACATATGTATATAGCTAAAATAGTCAATTTGCCTATAGAGATTTGTATGTCATATACGAGATTGTTCAGGCCTGTTTATTTAAAGGTACTCAACCCGTAAAGAGGGTCCCCATCTCAACAGATTCCAACAACAACAATCCGATCGGAGGGTCCTATATTACTATTTCTTTGGCTTTGGGGGTAAAAAATATTTGATTCGAGTCGAGGAACCCATCAAACAAAGCTCAGAGTTATTAGATATTGATTTTTGAAATTTGTTATAAACTCGAGATGAGTACTGCTAACTGCCGTAATCTGCTCTGGATGTGTTCTCCAAATCTATTCAAACAGACAAGGATGGATAACTCTAAAATCAAGTGGTAATTTTAACGCAATTTTGACTGAGTTCTGGGCCAGATAGTATTCCCGATAATGAAAAATAATAGATTTCTAAAATCGATATCTAACAAATCTGAGCTTTGATGGGTGACTTCCTCGACTCGAATCAAATATTTTTGACCCCCGAAGCCATTGAAATAGTAATTGAGAGGAGTTTTATCGGGTTGAGTACCTTTAACTTTGAGAACTGGCTGGTGTCACCGGATACTACTTCACTGATGATTATTTTGAAGATTAATGTGTGTCTGACAAGGAAGTGGTGTCAATGATCAATGGTATGAAATTTTTTTTTTTCTTCTTAGAAGTGGAGTGGTTTATCGGGAAAAGCCGATTAATATATTATTTTATGACTCATACAGTGATTCTTGTTGGGTATTATTGCTTTTGCTTGAGAATCTTGATTGAAGAAAAACGGATAACGGATGCTTTGGTTGTTTCATATTTTATTGATCATCCCATATTAACATATCAAACATAACATATTTATAACACAATAATGTAGGATGAGCGAATAGGGATTGGAGCACAAGTTATAACAACTTAGGTGGAGCTCCTCTCCCCGGGAAAAAGATGGCGATGCACAGATGAAAAATTTAAGTACATAAATGTTGACCACAATACAAAAAGAAATCTGACAAAATACACAAATACAATATGGAATGTTCAAGATTGGTATGGGGTAAGGGAAGATAGTTTTATATCATATGTTTATGTTTAGTCATGTTGTTCTCAATACAAGTTAATACACAACTGATAATGTTCACTAAATGTAATGCATCTGTTCATCGCCAAATCGCAATGAGTTTATAATATATTTTTGGACAGCTGCGAATAATTGGTAATTTCCTTCATTGGAAAGTGAAACTGATCCACAAAGTAGATCAGCAACATGAACTTGATATAATCCTATTCGAATTATTTTTTCTTCGAGGTTGGTCCTTTCTGTTCGATAATAGGGACAAGTGAAAAAGTAATTATCAGCGTCCTCGTTTAGGTAGCCACAACTACATTCCGGGTTACTTATTAAGTGATTTTGACATTTGTCCCCATTCAAATCGCTGCATTTATTTCGGAGTCTACATAACAATATGTTAGCTTTCCTTTTGCCGCTAGAATAAAACATTGGTGGTTTAAGTGTCCCAAATTGTGGGTTTACAAGATTAGAGAAGGTAGTAATTGATGCGCTTTGTTGTGCTATTTTTTCTAGACCATTCCATATCGAAATCATGGAAGGAAGGAAACTACTATTTGTATGCTGAGAGCCTGGTACTAAATGTCTAACAAAGTTTGGATTTCTGAACTCATATCTATTGTCCGTTATGTCGCCAGTTGTTGGAGGGATTTTTTTTAGTATATAGGATGGTGCATGATTAGTCATGATTTGATAAGTGAGACGTAATTTATGCCAGTCTCTGCGTTGTTGGAGAGTATTCCAACCAAGTTCACGTAATAAGTTAGCGTTTGAGACAGATCTAGTGACACCACTGACAATTCGTGCTGCATCGTAATGAGATCATCTAATTTACAGAGGCGGTATGCTGGTGCATTATTCCAGATGACATCACCGTAGTCCATTAAAGGGAGAATGAAAACGTTATACATAATCTCAAGTGTGCGTCTATTCAAAAAATATTTCAACTTTCTTAGTTGTGATAGTCTTGATGCTACACTCTTACACATATTATTTATTTGGGGTTGGTCTCACTTTGCAGACATGCGGCAGGGGATTAACTCAAGGTGCGACCGACTGTGTTGTTACAACGCTGGCAATTAGGCCGATCCAAGTTAAGTGTTGTGTCCAGGCCCCAGGCCAACTTGTCAAAACTAAAGCCACGGTAACTGTTGTCACTTGTATTTCGCGCATATGTAAGTTATACTAACTAATGTTCATCGTGAATATTTAGTGTTGTGTCCCGGCCACATTAAACGTGTTTATACTGTTGACACTTGTAAGTTACATTTGATTTGATTGATTTATTGCTCCACCAATAACACATGGTATATGACAAGGTACATAATATGAATATAACATACATTAGTCAACAATATATATACAAAGATGAATTTTACCGAAGTGGCACTGGGTATAAAATTCGATGAATAATTGCAGTGCGGTAGTATTTTCCTTTTTTTTTTTAACAATGAAACGTGATTTACACAACAAAACGGAAATACTAGCTCTTTCCATTATGTTCTGTACCCCCAGCTTCACTGCTTCCTTCGTGTGAGATTACTATTTTATCCGTTTGAATGCAAGTTTGAGAAATATGCATAGTCGTTTTAGTATTGCCACGTTACATATAGAGAGTAAATCGTGGAATTTCTCTCTAACGGGATATTTCCAATAATATTGTGGGATGTATTTCTCTCTGAGGTCTTTAATTACGTCACATTCTAAAACAAAATGGAATTCATCCATCTTCATGTTTAATATTATCTTACAAAACTTGAGATGAATCCTTTCAAGACAGTCAACATTTTCGAAACCCCATATCTCAATTCCATAGAGGATGATAGGTAAAACTGTACGATCAAACAATTTAAGTGACAAGTCAACAGACAGATTAAGTTTATATATTTTGTTTAAGAGTCCGTACATAGCCCTTGTTGTAACCATGCACGTTTTCTTCACTGCTTGACAAAAACGTCCATTATGAAAAAATAAAACACCAAGGTACTGAAACTCAAAAATCAATTTCGTTGTTGAAATACACTCTGAAACGGGGTGATCCAATTATTCCAGTTTATTTTTATGAAGGAAAACGTGAGACACATGCGAGAATACGCCTTGGTTGTAGTGATTTAAAAGCACATAAGTTTGAGCGATTCCTGACTGATGATCCAAAATGTATTTGTGGGAACATATATTAAGATACAGAACATTATTTTATGAGTGACCCCACAGAAGAGAAAGTATATCGTGCCTTAGAAAATTCCAGACGTCATTTCAAGATAGTGTACCAGGCGACATAGATGAAGTATATTTCCTGGATGAGATGGCCAAGTTATGCGGTCATTGAGCATGTTGTTGTCATTTATAAGTTTCTAATTCGTTAATGTCTGTACCTCATTGTTTTTGTCATTATTATTTGCATGTATTTTATATTATCCATAACTAATAAACAGTCATAAATTCAACCCAAACCTCGGTTCTTTCTCATAATAAAAAGGGCAGAAACAAACCGAATCCAATCAAACCAACTAGGAAGGGCCTAAGTAGTCATTAAGAGAATTATTCACACCTTTACCCTAACCTACCGAAAACAATCGGTGTCTGCAAAACGGGACGACCCCTTTATTTGGATATCCCAGTCCAGGTTTGATTGTAGAACAATTCCTAGATGCCTATGAGATGAGACAATTTCTATGGCGGAGTCATCCAGTGACAAATCCATGACATTTGTACTGGAGGGTCTAAAAGAGAACACGATTGCCTTTGTTTTGTCAGGATTAAAATTTACAAGCCATTGTTTAGCCCAAGCAGAGATACGATCAAGATCGGTCGATAGATTAGAGCTGGTTTCTTCAATCGAAGGACTGGCATTCGTGAAACAAGTGTCATCAGCATACATACGAGTAAAAGAATGAATTGTATCAGACAAATCATTTATAAATACAAGAAATAAGAAAGGCCCCAATATATATCCTTGAGGGACTCCTGCGTGGAGATACATATAGTCAGACGCGGCATCAGAAACGACCACACACTGTTTTCTGTTTGATATATAGTCACTAATCCACAATAAAAGGTCTCCCTCAACTCCATATTCTTTAAGTTTGTGTATCAGACCAGTGTGCCAGACTCTTTCGAACGCTTTAGAAATATCACAGAATATAGAACAAGTCACAAGTTTGTTGTCGAGAGACTGGCACAGGGAATGATATAAGTCAATTAATTGAAAAGTAGTTGAATGGCCAGGCACAAAACCAGACGGATGCTTATACAACAATCATTGTTATCGAAATGAGACATTAAGTATTTCAAAATAATCTTCTCAAAATTTTTAGATAAACATCGTAATAAGGATATAGGACGATAGTTTCCTGGATTTGAGCGGTCATCTTTTTTATGAATCGGGATAACATTTGCCTTTTTCTACTCAGCTTGCAGCTTTGTATTATCATGGAAAATCCTTGGTATTTTGGGAATGGGTCCAGTGCCCCTACAATAGTGGAAAATCACATAGTGAAGGGCTGATTTTGGAATCTTAGTAATTACTGTATACGCCAAGGTGATATCAAGGATATCGTTAATTCCCTTGTAGCAGCAGTCCCATAATAGCAAGGGCACATGTTCCAAGTTATAAATAATGTTCAAGCCACCATACATAATAATCCATCATCTTCACAGAAGTGCACTTTGTTTTCTGCAGTTCAAAAATTAAATTGAGTATATTCATACTAAGGTTACACCTTCTATGACATTCCTATAATACAACCTGAACTGCACATGATCAGTGAGACGATGTTGAAAATTTCCACGGAACAACCACTTGTTGTATTGCAAAAATTCATTTAGATTATACGTATCCACACACATACATATATAAACTTCAGTTACAATTGTCCCATTAGCATGACATACTTCGTATATATATCCTGGTTTAAATGTGCCCATTTTCGTGTTTGTGCGGTTTTTGTGATGGTGCTATATTGCGTAATGTGGTGAATGACTCACCGATGAACCAACAATTGACACTATAGATGAAGCTGGAACAATGTCATTGTGTGAATTTTAAGGCTAAAATTTAAAAAAATCAGGTCCATTTTCCTGGTACTACATACCTACCCCCGATTCTTGTCCACGGTGTACCATTATATATATAGTGAAATTGCCACATCCTTTTCATTGTACCAACGGCGGAGGTGCACATGGCGTCTTATAATTGGGTCATTGAAAAAAAAAAGCTGAATAGTCCACAGATAATTATTTACGTGTCATGATAAATAAAAGTTCATGGACATCCACGCCCCACGAAAACGGTTGCTGGTTTGGGGAGAGTTAGCTTTGTTTGGAAACACCTAAATAAAATTCTGGCAAAATATTTGAAATCAAATGACATTAACTGTCGAAAATCACTAAAGTGTTACTATTTTAATCTGCGTCTTCTCAAATAAATCAAGAAATTATGTTGAAAATTGCTCAAGTTATCATCGGGACAAACCAACAATTGCGATTTCTAAGTAAAAAAAGGCAATAACTCCAACAAAAATCATCGGACCGAAACCATATTTAAACTTAATCTGAATAATGTGATGGATATTCCTCGTATCAAGTTTCATTCGGATCAGTTAATTATTAACCGGATTTATCATCCGGACAACACGAACAATGACAATTTCTAAGTCGTAAAAGGACAATAACTCATATATCTAAACATCATCTGATCGGAACAGTATTCCAATTTGACCCCAATACTGTGATGTTTATTACTCATACCAAGTTTCGTTCCGATTGGATAATACAAAACGGAGTTATTATGTGGACAACATGAAAATCGCAATTTCTAAGTAAAAAAAAGGGCCATAAATCCGACAAAAATCATCGGACCGGAATAAAAATAGAACTTAATCTCAATAATGTGATATTTATTCCTCATACCAATTTTCGGTTTGATCGGAATATTTGTACTGGAGTTAACTAATATCCGGATAATGAATCGGACGGATGCCCGACGCACGGACGGATGCCCCGACGCACGCACGGACGGACGGACGGACGGGTCTCAATAGTTCTCCGAAAATTTCGCGGGACAAAGCAAAAACTATACGAAGAGTGGGAACAATATGATTCCCGCAAGTATACCAGTTAGCAACGGGTACAAAATCATACGTTATACATACAAATCACCTGAATCTCGCGTAACAGAAATGAGCAAGCTCAACCTATATATGCTCATTTGTAAGAAACAAAAAAAAATTAATATAAGCAATCCCGGCATGGAACCCACAATAATTAATATGTATTTTGAAATGACTGTCAATGGACCAGGCTCATAATTGCACCAGCCTATCAGTGAGCTTTATACTGGTATATATTATATAGAATGGTTATTGAATGGTAACATTCTTTGTAACATTATAGACGGGAGCAGCGGCTACAATTATTAAATTTAAAGGCACACATGGTGTTAAAGTGTTCGCCCTTCGGTATTTGAGGATTTTTGGGTATTATATATATAATACAATCAATGGACACCAGTCATAAAATGAATTCCATTCCTACCAATCTGATCAGAGGGTCCCCATATCATCAATATTCAACACCAACAACATTTATTCACACGCTTTAGTTATCAGAATCGATTAATTGCAATAAAATAATGCTAACCACTGTCAACTATGGTATCAAATTTCTCAAAAACATGTTATTTATCAAAATTTTGTTCAACGAAATATGGCCGTATTATCACTTGAGTATTCACGAAATTTGGCCGTATATTACCACTTATTTTTAGAGTTATCCATCGACGACGTGTTTCAGGGCCACAAATTATTGCACATCTCGAGAAATAACAAACTGCAAAAATCGTTATCTGATGACTCTGAGCTTGATGGGTGGGTTCCTCGACTCGAATAAAATATTTGTTACCCCCGAAGCCAAAGAAATAGTAATTTCGGAGCATTAATTCGGACAATGCATCTTTAAATTTCATATTCAGTTATATAGATTTGAAGTGTACGCGCTATCAGTTTTTCTCCGAATTTCAACATATAACGTACAAGATTGTACGCCATGGTATAAGATGTCAAAAAATTATTATCGATCCTGGCCTTGGGTAAAATCACAGGAAGGTTGGAAGCAGCCAAGTTCCCACAATCTAACTCAACCAGCTCGGCTTTTATGCATGCCCCCCCCCCCCCCCAAATTTTATAATCAGCATATCCGTCCATGATTTTCAGAATATTTTTTTAATGCGTTCGCCTCTTCCAATGTTTACAACAATTTTTCAACAATTCCACTGTAATCGTATTATTTGCATAACAATGATTTTGAAATGCGAAATCTCATTATTGGAGAGTTATCTCTATATATAAGAGTAGTATCTGCATGTCTGTCCGGATTGTTCTCCCAAATTTGGTGTGGTGACTCGGGGTACCATGGCGGAGGTTATAACGGCGTTAGTTTTTCAAAAGTTTTATTAATTTATTTTTAAAATAAGCTCACCATGGGCCTATTTCAGAATCATCAAATAAGTCCAATATGAAGTTATGAACCTATAGATGTGAATATTTAGGTCAAATATGAACCTCTTTGTACGGTGATATGTCGCAGCGCCAGATGTACTCTCTTTATATGTGTTTTCACTGTGGTCCACTAAGGGGTTATTCCAGAATGAAAAAAGTCCATTATGAACCAATGTCAATATCTACGTCCAATATGATCCTATCTGCATGAGGATATATTGAAGTAGCATAATAAATATTATATATATATAAATTTAAGAATATGATATATCTGTCTTGTGCACAGGCCTCACCGATGTCGAATAAAGACTCCATCTCTGGAGCCTGTTTCAGCTAGTTAATAATGGAAATAAGAAGAAAGTCGATTTATTTTTTTCAAGTACACGTTGATGCTAGTTGTTTTATAGACTTGTATGTTATTTCCCATAAACCCATGCACTTCAAAGGAATTGGGTCCTTTTAAACAATATCAAAATAAAAAGTAAATTAGGTCTGGAACCCTGAATACATCTTTAACATACTGATTTTGGCCATGCTACTATATGAACCCTGTCTGTACTAAATGGACTCTCAAGGCAGTTAAAAGTGCACATCGGAATGGTCTCTTATTTATTTGGAGGGATTAAGGGTCAGATGCACGTTTGGCCAAAAATTCCTGGTATTAATACATGGATTTTCTCAAAATCTGTCGGGAATTTAATTGTGAAATTTGGCACAAGCAATTATTGTGAAACAATATTTAAGAAACATCGAACAATTGATTATTATAATCTCATTTACTTCACTTTTATGGCATGGAAAATATTTAAAATTTCACCGTTTTCAGGTACCAATAACTTCTGTAAATTAGATTTGTGTCAAAAGGGCAGATGGTATATCCATGATAATCTTATCTGAAGATCATGAGACTTAATTTTTTTTTATTCATGAAATATTATGATTATTTTCACTTAGAAAGACAAATAACTACCCACACAACAAATTTTGTGTTTGATATTGTTCATGTCATTCATGTTGTTCAATGAAAAATTCGACTGAGATTAGTTCTGGGTCGTGGCGTCATAACCGAGTTTAAGCTGACCACCACATCTCTTAACACTGGCCTAATTTCTGTTGATTGCTCCCTGATTGAGTGGACCACACCGCATATCAACAGTTGTTTTCATTGGGCTGAAATATTTGTGAATGCTTTATTCTTCATTATAATATATGTGGGTACGAAGCTATATTATGCAATTAAAAATCTAACTCCACATAATGATAAAATTGAAGCATCCTCTCATAGAGCCAAGCTGAGACAATAAGTTGTTTGGTGATTGGAGTGTTGTGTGAAATTATTTATTGGTACCGAAAGAGACAACAAAGAAAATAATATTTTCAACTCCCCAAATGTATTATAATTCATTGTTTTTGTCACCTCTTAATAATTGCTCAGATTCTGCAAACAATGAAGATGACGATATGTGAAATTCAAGATTTTTCGCCAGATAGATCCAGAGAAATACTTCAAAACGTGAATCTCCATCTTAATGTGATAAAATGAGACCACAGATCAATAATGAATCCAAAACATGGCCAATTTCATCGCACAATGTAAATGCTAAGGTGAAAAATGTCCGAATGTGACATGTTTACCCAACAATGTGACTTGAATTTCAGCACTGGACCCGTGTTTATATATAGGTACTAGACGTCAGCGTGTATATATATAACTGTATACATTATGCATGTACGCGTCGTATGTCTCACGAACGTTCACAAACTGCATGAATAACCGTGTGCATGTGTATGAGAATAAACATGTTGCCGTGTTATGCTTTATTGTATAAACTGAAGTATGAGTAAATAATGAATCCCGCTGAGTGAGCGCCATATCAAAAGCATTCAGAAGTAAGCCGATTGTTGTTATCTGCTCAATCACGCGAGGACTGGCGTGGTCATGTGGTGGGGATTTCCCACTGGGCTATCCATATAAGGCAAACAGGCATGTCCTTATATGGATATGTTAATGAGTAACGCGGCGGTTTTCCTGGAATTGATATCGATCGTTGACATATAAACTATACAACTGAGCGGCGACACCACATAGGCCTATCATCCAGTTCAGCTTGGCGACTCACAAATTGTTGTATAAAGTGTGATAGTTATTGATTAAAGTTAACTTTGCCCACGAAAAAGAATCAACCATGTGTGATGACGATGTAAACGCCTTGGTTGTGGATAATGGATCAGGAATGTGCAAAGCCGGTTTCGCTGGGGACGATGCCCCCAGGGCCGTTTTCCCATCCATCGTCGGAAGACCCAGACATCAGGTACTTTGAAAATGCCTTGCACGAATTCCATTGATTGCACACATTCCCAGAAACACCAGCTCGTTACACACTGTACACAATCACGTGATTTAGGTACGGTTCAGATACTCCCGGATTCGACGTAAACAAACAAAATTTCGTATCAGTTTGCTTTAATATTTCCGAAATTTCCATATATCCCAGACTGCTTGTTCGATTTACAATGTTAGTTTTTAAAAAATGTGATTTAACAATATTTAATTGTTGTTGTTTTTCAAAAATGTGATTTAACAATTATATTTAATTGTTGTTGTTGTGGCCCGCGCCATCACACGGAATAACGGTACCGGTATCAGTCCACTATTTCTATCTAACAAGTCCCCCAGAAATCCAGGTATTTTTGCATTGGGCATAGATATAGTCCAGGAAATATTGGTCGACCTTTGCACCCCTCCCAATTAGGACTGAAATTCATTCACCAAACTCGTGTTCTTCCTTAAAGGGGGACTAAATCCGGCCATGTGACCATATATACTCAACATAATATATGAAACAAATGAATCGATTTGAGTCATGGATGAGTGCAAAATGTGGTTTTATATGACGAAATTCATATTGTTATTTTTTGACAGATTTTTAGACCAATGGACGTGTAAATATTAAAATTTTCCAACCGCTACCATTGCATGATCAGATTAATTAGGAAAAATGTAATAACTGTAATTTGTACATGATCAAAATGATCGTTCGCATCATTTTTCTTCACAAATGTGAATCGGCTTTGCAAATTTATAGCTACGCATTGTGCATATTTAGGCTACCATCTCACCGCAATTCTGATAATGGGGATCAATGAGACCTTCAAAATACCAAAATAAGAGAGAATTAAGAGCAGACAAATATGCTTTCGAAAAAATTGCTGTCACGTTAAACCGGAAGTATCTGACCCGTACACCTGGTCACGTAATTGTGTATACATTGTTATAACCGGAAACCCACAAATTACATGGCGTGCCATATTCCTGTTACATAACAGAGCTTGATCACTGCATACACCAGCATACACACTGAAATAATAATGCATTTTGAAATTGGGATTCCCATACAAATAGCCGGAGAAAAGTTAGATATATGAACTTTTTTATGAAGCTGGTATATAATGTAACAATCAGAAAAATTTAGCTGGCGGGTGGGCTAATCATCAATTATCAATATAAATTTATTGTTAATTTATATAAGAAACCTGTTTGTTAGTACTTTGGAAAAATCAATATAAAATGCAATTGTAACTTTACAAACATGGCAACGAAACAAACATTTTCCGAGCCCTCCTGTCAGATAAATGTATTGTATTGTCAATATAAATAACTTGTCCATGACTGCACGGAGCTTCCTGAAATTTTGCAAAAACCTAGACCATGCCATGAAACTCTACTCATGGCATGATCTAGCGATCATAGGGAGCCTCACATATATCGGAGAATACATTGGCCACAACAATATTTACCTGGACCTTGTTAACCATGCACTGTATTCTCTTGTATAGGCAAGGCTCCATATATATGGGAAATCCCATATACAGGGGCGTTTCGTTAAAACTAGCAAAACATAAATTAAAAAACGTATATATTTAAACAGAGTGCGCCGCTTTGAAAATAGCGTCGCTATATATTATACGTTTTTTTTAAGTGGCGCGTTCGGTTTAACTTTATATTTTTTCATTTATATTTGTAATCGTTTTAACGACACGGCCCTGTGACCAGCGCAGCTCCCGCCATGAAAGGTAATATCGGCATGGGACTAATTCTATATATCATGAGTACAGCATTAGTCCCAGGTAATATTTTATCAATTCCATCTTGGAAACTTGTCACTGTAACTTTTGCTCCTCAGATTTGCATGGAAATCCCCATTCGAACTTGGTCATGCATGCACCAGACCTTCCTTCCCCTTGAAACTATTTTAATTTCCGGACAATTCCCGGTCAGCAGCTTGACATCAGTTCCCTGTGTAAACGTTTCAAAGTCCTAAGTCAATATTCACCAAACACGTCCGCTACAGGACAAAATGTGCAGACTTTTCCCTCATTTTTATTATTTCATGCCCCACCAATGGCCACCATGCATGCAGTTGAGAGATTTTGGCCTTTTCAATCAGTCCAATTTGGCTATTAGAACAAAAATCAAGAATAGGTTCATACTATTTTGCAATTAAATTATCATGCGAAGAAACGTGTCAGTAGTTTTGCTTCATTTGTTATTGGGGTCGTCTGGGGGCATGCAACGTGGCAACGCAGAACCGGTATCGGATTACTATTGTTTATATAGAAGACTAGCAGGGTTACCCGGAGTTGCCCAGGTTAAAGTGATGTGAAACCCTCTGTGGATATTTGGTGGGGATAGAGAATACTCTTGCTCTCAAAGTGGTACACGTATTCTCATAAATTGTATATCCAAATTGCATCACAAAACATGATTCTTACACATGGAATATGAGTAGTGACTCACCTTGTCAGGTCGGAGCGATTATCATTTTGTTTTATATCGCGTTTAATCCGTCCCACCAATAAAGAAGTATTTATTTATTTACAACTGCGTATACTTCAGACGTTATAGCATGAAACATGAACATCATAAACACATTAGTTCGAAAAATTAAAAGACGACAATTGTGTTTCACATAGAGATGTATCAATCAATCAATCTAGTTTATCATATCTTCATGAAGATACAGATTTTTTAAAGATGTGTCCAGGTGCTCCTCTGTTCTGGTGCTATATACTGGCTAATCATTTTCAGTTTAACAGAATTGATGTTATGCATGTATAGCAGCTACATGTGCATGACACAGCGATATTTTGAGTTGTTTATGTTAGGCGATGAGTCTGTTCTAAAAAATGAAAGAAATCCTCTGTATCGGGCAGATATACCCTTGTCAGATGTCAATATTGGAGAATCCTGAAAAGTCATGTGCTATATACGGACTGCGTTTTTCTTTATCTCAGAAGTAACCATATTTGACTGCACACTGTGACCACTATTTTTTAACAGACCTGGTCTACATTTCCATATCTCTTGGCAATTGTAACTTTTTTTGGTGGAAACTATATTGAATGGGACATGCAGACTCAATCGTGTTGTAATATATACATCAGCCATTCTAATATGCAATCCTCTGACGATTCAAGGTCCCTCAGTTTGAATGAATATATGTATCTCTTAAATAGATTGATATAAATATACTAGTAATGCTTTCTTCTATGCATCTGTGTTGCTAGATCATTATAGGCATGTCCTGATTTCCATCCCCATATAAATATGACAGTTGAGAAGATATAATTGTTCAAGTGACTTAATTCGGTCACCATTTGTCGAGATTGTGAAATTGGAACGCCAAAAACTCCTTAGAACGACATGGAGATGGGCTGGGAGACGACTATATATAACTTTGTTGGATATCGGCGAATTGAACAATCTTATAAATGCTAGTGAATCTCCTCTCGCCATCCATGACCCAAATTACCCCAAATGTGATTTAATTCATCATATCATTAGAGAAGAACGTGCATGAATTTGGTGGAATCAGTGCTAAATATATTTGTATCAACTTTGGTGCAACTCCCCTCATGCAGGACTTGAACCTCGCCACTTTTGTCATATTTAAACCACGTCTATTAGACTCGTGCATGCATTATATAATGGAGATGATTATATATAAGTTTTGTGGTAATCGGCAACTAAACAAATTCTTATCCACATCTCTCACCAAACTGCACCAATTTCGCGTCTTTAAATCACACGTTTATATTCCTCGAGAAGAAGAATATATCAATTTGGTCGAAATATGTGCTAAAAATAGCCCCTCCCCTGACGGCAACAACGTCACTTTAGAAAATTTTAACCATCACCATTATCTTACTCGTAAAAAGTTACCCCTGTTAGACCGCCTTGGTGCCATCTCGATTGTACCCTTAAAGTTATATATATATAGAACACAGACAGATATTCGCAAATATTTGATTCATTGTATCATTTGAGAAGAACGTGTATGAGTTTGATGGTAATTGGCAGTAAACATATTTTTTATAAGTTTTTGGTGGCCCTCCCGTCCCTATTTCGGACTCAAGCGCCGCCACTTTTGACATCATTAAACAACACACTTAGACTCATTATAGAGATGAATATATATAAAATTTATGAAAATTGGCGAGTATACAAATTCGTATCATATTTAGGGCCACCACTGCATATCTCTCACCCAAAAGGCACCAATTTGGCGCATTTAAACCACACGATTAGATTATTCGTATCACGGAGAAGAATATGTATCAATAATGTGGAAATCGGCGCTAAACATATTGTTTATCAATGTTTGTGTCCCTCCCACCCTCTAAGCACCCCTGACTCGAATGGCCCCACTTTTGACATCATTAAACCACACAATTTTACTCCTGATATCATGGAGATTATTGTTTGTAAGTTTGGTGCTAATCCGCGACTAAACAAATTTTTATCATTTTATTGCCCACCCCACCCCCATCTCTCACCAAAGCAGCACCATATGACGTCTTTAAAATCACACGATTAGATTCCTCATATCATTGATAAGAATGTGTATCAATTTGCGCTAAAAATAATGTGTATCAATTTTGGTGCCCCTCCCCCTTTCAGTGCACCCCTGACTCGAATGACGCCTTTTTGACAGCTTTAAGCCACGCCATGAGACACCTTATGCCATGGGTATGCATTTGTATAACTTTCGTGGCAATCGGTGACTAAACCAATTATTAACAGATTTAGTACCCACTCACCCACCCCCCCCCCCCAGTCTCTCATCCCAACGATGGCGTCTTTAAATCACACAATAAGATTCCTTGTATCATGGGGAAGATCTCAGAAGAATGTGGAATTCGGCGCTAAAATTATTTTTATCAATTTTGGTGCCTCTCCCCTTCCGGGCATCCCTGACGCGAACGGCGCGACTTTTGACATATTTAAACCACACCATTAGATTCCTCATATTATGGGGATGATTATATATAAGTTTGGTGGCAATCGGCGACAATTTTTTGTTCTGCCCCTCCCCCTTTTCTGCCCCGGAAAACAACGGCGTCAATTTAGAAAATTCTAACCCTCGCCATTATCTTTCTCGTTAAAAAAAAACCCTATTGGACCCCTTGTGTGCCATCTAGGTGTTCCCCTGTGAATTTCTATAGAACACAGACCGACAGACATTCGCAAATATAGATATCTTATCTAAATGAATCCTACACACCCACCAGCCAACGCTAATAGCTCAGATTACACACATCCTATACCTATCTCTACCAGCGGTGTCTCTTACCGATAGCTCGATCCTAATCATCCTATACGTACCTATACATGTTTAAATAGAAAACCATTCAGGTACAGTTTCAACGTTGCACGATAATACATGTACATGCAGCCAAATGTACAGAGGTATACATGGGGAGACCCCCCCCTCAAGATTCGAAACATGATGAAATTTGACCACGTATATATGTGGACTCGGATAAGGGAACGCTAACTTAGTGAGTTGCATGGCGACATGGGTGGGGTTGTGGCTGTACCACCCCTCCATTTACTGGCAATCAGGCTCCCCTGATCTTAGGCCTAAATTCAATGGTTGGAAATTCCATGCGTGACCCAACATCCACAGGTGCCCAGAAAAAAATTGACCCCACCCCAATAATACTTAATTCTTTAGAAAGGTATCTATCTTCTTTTAATAAAATGATAGCCCCGAAGAAGATATATAACTTTCTATTATAGGATTAAGATGGAGATGCCCGTTTTGCATAAATACAGCCAAATATGGCGAGAGATTTTCAACAAAGAATTTCTCTGGATCTATCTGGCGACAAATCTTGAATTTAACATATTTCACATATTTTCATTGTTTGCAGATCTGAGCAATTATTAAGAGGTGACAAAAACAATGGATTTTAATACATTTGAGAGGTTGAAAATATTATTTTCCTTGTTGTCCCTTTCGGAACTAAGAACTGCTAGAATAATTCCACATCACACTCAAAATCAAATCCCCAAACAGCTTATTGTCTTGGCTCCACGAGAGGAGGCTTCGTTTGTATCACTATCTGGAGCTAATTGCATAATATAGCATCATACCCCCATATATTATAATGAATAATAAAGCAGTCACAAATATTCCAGCCCAATGAAAACAAATGTTGATATGCAGCGTGGTCCACTCAAGCAGTGCACAATCAACTGGACATTAGGCAGTTGTAAGAGATATGGTGGTCAGCTTTATCTTGGTTATGAAGCCATGACCCAGAACTCATCTGAGCCCAATTTTTCATTGAACAACATGAATGATATGAAAATTCTCAAATGTAGAAAATTATTTGTGGGTAGTTGTCTTTCTAAGTGAAAATAATCATAATATTTCATGAATCAAGAAAAATGAAGTCTCCTCTCATGATCTTCAGATATGATATCATGGATATATGATCTGCAATTTTGAAACAAATCTAATTCATAGAAGTTCTTGGTAACTGAAAAGGGTGAAATTTTAAATATTCTTCATGGCCATAAAAGTGAAGTAAATGAGTTTATAATAACAGATTGTATCACAATAATCGCTTGTACCAAATTTCACAAATAAATTCCTGACAGATTTTGAGAAAATCTATTTAGAAATGCCAGGAAATTTTGGCGAAACGTGCGTCTGACCCTTAAGTATGATTGGGGTGGTGTCCAGTTTTGTTCTGGGGACCTGTGACAACATATATGGTTGAGCATTTGAGATGAAAAGTATAATTTGTTCCGACAGTTTTTAGCTGAACTTTACTTTCTAAAGTTTTAGCTATTGTCGTGTGTTTGCGTCCACCGTTCGTGCGTGCGTCTGTCTGTCCACCAACAATTTCCCTTGGCTCACCTACAAGCCACATCCCTCATCCGATCATCACCAAATTTCATATGGATCTTCGGGGTGACCACTAGATTGGAGCCATCAATTATTTGCGGAAATTGTAAAAAAAAACATGGCCACCAGCAGCCATCTTGTATTTTACTCTTTGCATGACACACCCTAGACCAGTTGAAAATAAACTTAATACTGCGTAAAATTAGTAATACACGTAGTGTTTACGTTCAACTTGAACTAACTACAGACCACATCCCTCTTCCGATCATCACACAACTTTATATACACTTCAGGGTGACCTCTAGATGGGCGCCAGCGATGTTTTCCAAGGTCGCCAGTGGCCATCTTGGGTTTTACTCTTTTCATGACTAAACTCCTTTGGCACACCTCACATGACTCACCCCTCATCCAAACTTCATATTGTTCTTTAGTGTGACCTCCATGGCCAGATGGAAGCTGTTCGAAATTTGCTAAAAGAATGGGCGCCTGGAGCCATCTTGAATTTCGCATTTGAATCCATCGGCACACCCTGCAGCCCACATTTAGTGGAGAAATGTTTGAAATGAAATTAATTTCATTTACACAATACAATCCATTTACTGAAACTTTTTTGACTTTTCTTCTTTATCATTCTATTGACTACTCAGCATAAAATTATTAACACCTGCTAAAGTTGAGCAAGTTGAGCTACAGTGTCATTGACACTTTCATTTACTTAAAACTAATGGCAATCAGTTCGAAATTTCCAACCTTAAGGGGTTATTTTTTTCACCACTGATAATTTTAAGTGGCCCAATTAACAGCCAACGAGAAGGCGGTCTCGGACCAAATTGCGGATGAAGATGGATAACTCTAAAATCAAGTGGCTTTTTGTGTCAGATATTTGACAAACCGGCAAAATGTTGTTGAACAAAATGTTGATAAATAACAGGTTTTGGGAAATTTTAGACTATAGTTGATTGTGTTTGGCATTAATTTTGGGCAATTACTCCATTCTGATAACTGAAGCGGTATTTCCAAAATAATTTTGTTTTGAAAATTAATATGCATGTTTAGGATCACCTCTTTGTGGGAGCTATCGAATTTGAAATTTTTTCGATGAAAGACATGGCAACCGGCAGCCATTTTGGATTTTACTCTTTGCATGACTAAATTTGGCACACCCCACAGACCACATTCGTCATCCGATCTTCATCAAACTTCATATGGATCTTCGGGGTGACCTCTAGATGGGAATCATCAAATTGTTTTGAATTTCATTGAAAAACATGGCCGCCAGTGGTCATCTTTATTTTACTCTTTGTGTTACAAAATCCTTCAACACACTCGACAGGTCACCGGGGTGATCTTTAGGTGGGATCGAGCCATCGATTTTTTTCGAAATTCGTTAAACATGGCTGCCATCAGTTTGAATCGATCGGCACACCCTGCAGTCCGCATTTATTCGTGAATTGTTTTGAATATTAATATGCATGTTTAGGATCACCTCTATATGGGAGCTATCGAATTTGAACAATTTTCGATGAAAAACATGGCCACCGGCAGCTATTTTGGATTTTACTCTTTGCATGACTAAATTTGGCACACCCCCACAGACCACATTCGTCATCCGATCGTCACCAAACTTCATATGGATCTTCGGGGTGACCTCTAGATGGGAACCATCAAATTGTTTTGAATTTCATTGAAAAACATGGCCGCCAGGGGCCATCTTGTATTTTATTCTTTGTATTACAAAATCCTTTAACACACCCGACATCATAAACTAACTTCATACGGATCTTCGGGGTGATCTCGAGATGGGAGCCATCCATTTCTCCGATATTCGTTAAAAACATGACTGCCAGCAGCCATCTTGAATTTTAAATTTGAACCCACCGGCACACCATGTGTGCAGGCCGCGTTTATTGGAGAATTGTTTTGAAAATTTACAGGCATGTTTATTATCACCTCTCAATGGGAGCTGTCGAATTTGAACAACTTTCGATGAAAAACATGGCCGCCGGCGGCCATCTTGGATTTTACTTTTTGCTTGACTAAATCCTTTGGCACACCCTGCAGACTTCATCCCTCATCCGTTCGTCGCCAAACTTGATATGGATCATTTGGATGCCCACTAGATTGGAGTCATAATTTTTTTTTTTTAATTTCGTTGAAAAATATGGCCATCGGCAGCCATCTTTGATTTTACTCTTTATCTGACTAAATCCTTTGGCACACCCTACATACCACATCCCTATTTCCGTTGTCACCAAACTTCATATTGACCTTCGGGGTGACCACCAGATGGGAGATACATTTCTTTCAGTTCAATTTCATTGGAAAATATGGCCGCCAGCAGCCATCTTGGATTTAATTTATATATATATCTGTTCATGCTGACATCTAGTATTACTTAAAGGTACTCAATCCGATTAAACACCCCTAAGCTACTATTCCTTTGGCTTCGGGGGGTAAATATTTGATTCGAGTCGAGGAACCTACCCATCACAGCTCAGAGTGATCAGATATCGATTTTTGAAGTTTGTTATTTCAATTGTTTGTGGCCCAGAAACACGCCGTCAACAGAATGGTCTCGGTCTAAATTGCGGATGAAGATGGATAACTCTAAAAACAAGTGATAATACGGCCATATTTCGTTGAACAAAATGTTGATAACACGTTTTGGGAAATTTGATACCATAGTTGACGGTGGTTAGCATTATTTTGTCGCAATTAATCGATTCTGATAACTAAAGCGTATTTTGAAGAAATGTTGTTGTTGTTGTTGTATCTTGATGATATGGGAATCCTCTGATCGGATTGAGTACCTTTAAGTCATTTGAACTTCCCGCATTCTTAATCGCTCCATTGACTGTAACAGATGATAACGGATGATAACCGAACAATGTGTAATATATAGAATATCTCGATATTTTGTAAATGGTTTACAGTTCAGAAAACACAGGTCAAGTTCGAATTTGGTCACAGTACAAAGCTTTTAGGCTGAGCTATGCGCCTTTGTTCGACTTAGAATTAATATTTTTTGCGTTGACTATATGATAACTTGAGCAATCTTCAAACGAATCTCTTGGTTATTCGGTGTGTGGTCCACCTTTGAGAACACGCCGGTCATTATCAAGTTCGAATTCAATTTTGCCAGAAGTTTACTTCTTTGTTCTTAAAAAAAAGAAGAAAAGAACTCACAAGAAGCCAACTTTTTCTGTGAACGTGGGTTCCACGACCTTTTATTAATATTTGAGGCTCCACATACAGCATTGATATAACGCACATCGAGCAGGTATACGTGTAACCACCTACTCTTTCAAAATAATTAAAATAATAGACACATTTAGACAATCAACCATGCAGTGTAGCCCGTTGTCGTGGAGTCGATAACGGAGTAATAAATTTACTACGCGACTGCACACTTAAAGGCCCACTTAATTTTCGAACCCCCCCAGATCACATTATATAACATATATACCATATTATATACCACTTGAAAGAGGAAGCTCCAAAACATTTGATTATCAACTAAAAACGTCCGGTATAATAAAGCGTGAACATGTTGTTTTTTGTTGAAATACCGACGTGTTTTCTGTGCTTACGTTTCATCTGGACTGTACTGCAAAGTCTATTTCTATTATTTTCAATGGAAGAGGAATAACTCTATATCTTAGTTTGAATTCTGGTGTATTCTGGGAGCGAAAAGGGGTGAAATGTTTCTATTATTTCAGCTATGTTCTATTACTCTTTGGCAACCTTCTGAGGCACAGACGTTCCAAATTGTGATGAATTATAGTATTTCAATCATAGTTTATGTCATAGATTGTTATTAAAACGTATATCAAGGCACTATAGAACAAATAATCATTGACTTAAAAATTAAATGGGCCTTTAACCATTTCTATACTAAATACTCCTTGACGCGTAGTTATCCCGCTGGAAATGTTCAGATAATAAATTCATCAAATGACCATAGTTTAACTTATTAAATGAACATTTCCCTGGAATAAATAGTATTCATTCTGTACTTCTATTATGTCATGCTTATTTTTCCACAAAAAAAACCTCCAATTGATTGATACAAGTAGCCATTCAATGTATACTTTTACAATTACAATTCTTTATTCTCATGACCTATTTATAATACATAGGTATCGAGATAACATTTGTACACTATTTACATATACGATGGTACATATATATATATACATTGTACATATTATTATAATAAATATATATAAACACATTATAAATAAATATAATAGCACTATCATTGCTATATATAACATTATTCATTTATAGTAATAATAGGCTTAGAAGTGTACATACATGTAAATGAGTGAGAACATCAATTTAGTTTAGGAAGGGTTTAAACATGGAATGGTTAAAACATGAGTGCTAAACTCTCCCGCAGAGAGTTAATGTTTCCGCACCAAGAGATGCACTAATTCACCACACCCCAAAGTGTTTTTCAAATCTTACATGCACATTTTACCGCAAAAACTTAGCCAGTGATACTATTTTCCCTTTACATTCTGAATGTTTGTGTTTTCTTTAAATATTTCTGAGATTTTCGTTGAAATATTTTATCACCATTATATCAGCTGATTATATTAACCATTTGCCGTGGCAGTTGTATTCGAATCCACCTTCTTGATCGTTCGCGGACGATGGCCACCAGTACCCAATGAGCTTTGACGATTATAACATAGTAACAGATCAGAAAGACCAAATAATGTCTGCCATTTGCAGTATGCGGGCCACAAAGGGTGAATTTATTGACGCTATATTACAAGGCGGGCTAGCGTCACCAAATTCACCCTCTGTGAACATCATTCTGCAATTTCCGCTTAGTCCTCAACTGCTATGGGAGACCTGGGATCAGATTGAATTTCCCCAGTTGAAGTTGGTGATGATCACCCATTAGTCACCTCGATTATGCATATTATATTCTGCAAATTAGGGAATATAGAAACTTCCCAGAAGGGAAAAAATAATTAAAAACAATGTTAATCGGAGACTATAGATACTTCCCCATAAGATGAGGTATAAGCAGAATGGGGTCCACAGAGGATTAATTTGCTGATGCTAACCCGCTGTGCGGGATAGCATCACTAAGTTCACCCTCTGTGGACCTCATTCTGCAAATGACAGACACACTATTTGCAGGCTTGAGGAAGACATGTCTCAAATTATATATGTATACGGTATATATAGCGCCTCTCTGGGTGGACATTCTTGAGATCTCCAAATTTAGTTCGAAGTCAAATAGAAAATCCTCCCACAAGACGACTCCCCGGACACCAAAACCATATCATATATAGGCTATATTTCTATACGCTTCCGTTGCACGATCTCATTTGTAAAATGACTCCATTTGTCATTGCAGGGTGTGATGGTCGGTATGGGGCAGAAAGACAGCTACGTCGGAGATGAAGCCCAGAGCAAGAGAGGTATACTCACCCTGAAATACCCAATCGAGCACGGAATCGTCACCAACTGGGATGACATGGAGAAAATATGGCATCACACATTCTACAATGAATTGAGAGTCGCCCCAGAAGAGCACCCAGTTTTACTTACCGAAGCTCCACTCAATCCCAAAGCCAACAGGGAAAAGATGACCCAGATCATGTTCGAAACCTTCAACTCACCAGCCATGTACGTCGCCATCCAGGCTGTGTTGTCATTGTACGCTTCCGGCAGAACCACCGGTATCGTCTTGGACTCCGGTGATGGTGTCAGTCACACTGTACCAATCTATGAAGGTTACGCTCTACCTCACGCTATTATGCGAATGGACTTGGCAGGTAGGGATCTTACAGACTATCTTATGAAAGTTCTCACAGAGAGAGGTTATTCATTCACCACCACAGCTGAAAGAGAAATAGTCAGAGATATTAAGGAGAAATTGTGCTATGTTGCATTGGACTTTGAACAAGAGATGAACACCGCTGCATCCAGTTCATCTCTTGAAAAGAGCTACGAGTTGCCCGATGGTCAAGTAATCACCATTGGCAACGAGAGGTTCAGGTGTCCAGAAGCCATGATGCAGCCATCTTTCTTGGGTATGGAACAATCTGGTATCCACGAGACGACATACAACTCCATCATGAAGTGCGATGTTGATATCCGTAAGGACTTGTACTGTAACACGGTATTGTCTGGCGGCACAACCATGTTCCCAGGAATCGCCGACAGAATGCAGAAAGAAATAACAGCTTTGGCCCCGCCCACAATGAAGATCAAGGTCATCGCTCCACCAGAGAGGAAATACTCCGTCTGGATCGGAGGCTCCATCTTGGCTTCACTCTCTACCTTCCAACAGATGTGGATCAGCAAACAAGAATACGACGAATCTGGCCCATCCATCGTCCACAGGAAGTGCTTCTAAATATGGACTCGAACGATAATAGACATGACACCTTGACAAGTCATACAATAGTCAGTCCCTGTCTAATCGACATCATGTCATCTGTGCTCAAATTTGTTCAAAGTTATGAAACTATGTTTCTGTTAGATGCATTAATCATTTTGTGAACCGAGTTCATATCCGGACTCGAATGAAATTTAATTCACAAAACGGATATATTAATTCCAAGCACATACAAAAACGACATCTTAATTCACTTGTATACATAAAACTGAGCGCATGCACCTCACCATTATGCGACTAAGCTTGCATAAAACTTGTTTCCTTTCGAACACGACAGAAAAAAATTCAAAACATAATACAAAGAACAATATATATACGAGTTTCACTCTACATATATCTATATGCATGGCATTATTTGTGATATTACAGGGAGCATAGTAATTCAGTTACGCGATTGCTCAAATTTAATATTTCTTAAAATGATTGTGTGTTACTTCAACATATATACACCCAGTCATGTTTGCTGTATAATAGAATGACATCCGAGACTTTCGATGACGATTTCTGTATTACAGACAAAGCTTTAACGTTGAAACAGTTGTTTTGTGATAGAGCTGGCTGATTAAAAACTGTTACGTTTTACACATGTTTCCTTGACAATCCCACGCAGGCGTACAATCTATACTGTATATCTATACTGGGAGAAATGATGTTCCTTGCCATATAGTTTTGACACGTGACTTGTGACGTCATCAAAATATCGCTTAAACACTGTTAAAACTATAAATCGAGCTTGGCAATTGCTTGTTTTTGTCATGTTTATAGGTGTCACTCGAAAATGCACGAAATACTAGCTAATATATATACTGGGCCTCCAGTTGGTCTTTTAACGATTTGTAGCTCAACTTGACGAATATAATATATGCTAGGGTAATACCCACAGGTATTGGGCACAATTTCTTTTTTTAATTTAATTAAAAAAAACAATTTTGTGCCTAATACCTGTGGTAATACCCATCAAAATTGACGCGTCTAAATATATGCTAGGCTGATACCCATCAAAATTGACGCGTCTAACAGCGCTCTTTGTTACTTTTTGTTGAGTGTGCATTTTGGGTGGGTTTCGTCTGTTACGCTCCATAATATAGCCATATGCAATGAATGTGACGGAATTGAATTCAACCTTTCAGGATTATTTCTACCCCGCCCACGCCTCTTTGTAATGCAATGTATGCTACACGTCATATCAATTTCTTAAAGAAAAAATGGCTTGCGCCGACAGTGATATATCTCCCGGTCGGAATGTGGCTTTTAAAACTGAGTTCGTGGGATTCTGCTGAACGGTATACCGTCTGCATGTATATATATAGATACTGGACTGCTGTTATTTAGTTCGTGGGATTCTGCTGAACGGTATACCGTCTGCATGTATATAGATACTGGACTGCTGTTATTTTCAAATGGGATTTTGAACTAATGAACGTGCATGGCGAGCGTTCAAAATGCGTCTCGATGCCGTCTCCTCACCGTTTTCGAGTATATCCCTTATAATAAATTATTCGGAATAAAACTCCAGCGTTAAAATTCTCGAAGGTCGATCGGCAATATTCACCATCGAAGATCAACATCCTAGCCTAGGAACCAGTCTACCACAAACAAATTGCAGACGTTCGACCGCTAGCAGGGACGTGGCTATAGGGTCTCCATTGGGGTGGGTCCACTTGGGAGCATTCCAACTGCACTCCCCCTTGAATCCGACCAAACAACTTTTTCATGATTCCCGGAGTCAATTTGCACACACCCCTTGCACATCAGTGCTCATGCCTAATAGCCTATATATTCATAAACCATGGTTCTATATACCCGGTATGGGAACATTAAGATATTTGAACCTGAAAATTGCATAAATCCTAACAGGTAGTCGTCCAACTCCAGACAACTGCACATGACTACGGACAAGAGACCAGGACACATGCATGGTTTGGCCCGGTGTGAGAACATTTTGAAAACTAAACAAGAAAATCGCAAAATCCTAACATCTAGACTGGCCTCAAGCTTTCCCAGTGTTGGAAATTTCAAACCTCAGTCACCATTAGACATTTAATTTTGTATTACTTGGTTTACGGATTTTTTTGGACTCAAAAGGTAGAGGAGGTGGAAGCAAAAAAAAATAAAAATAAAATCTGTATATTTTGTTTTATTTGTCAAAATATAGGGTTGGGAGAAATAAAATATTTGCTGTATAATAATCTCATCTAAAACAAGCCACCAGATCGCCTGTGGCTATGCTTTGTCCCTGTCCACTTCCACGGGCAAACCAATTTGTTTTTATTTGGATGTGTATTTAAAGCAAGATACAGATAGATGAAAAAATATCGCCAATATCAGCGTCCGCCATGTTAGAGTTGACATTCAATACTGTGGCGGTGGTAAAATATTATAAATATATTTTACCACCACCACAATACCATAAACATTGCCTGCATGCTTCGCTGTGTAATCGATGTTGTATATTTTACGTAAACTTTATACTTTTTCTAATTTGTTTTTGAATATGTCTGGATTAATATTCCAATTGGCGGAAATAAAAAAAACGGAAACTAAATTTTTTTTATTTTTGACAAACGGCTTTTTTTTTGGGTAGGAAAATCCGTAAACCAAGTAATAAAATGTAAAAAAAAACAAAAAAAACAAGTAAATAAAACCATGGTTCGGCCCGGTGTGTGAAAATTTGGAAATCTGAACAAGAAAATTGCAAAATCCTAGCATCTATACTGGCCTCAAGCCTTCCTGTAGGACAAACTATTGTTTTTTTAAATTAACTAGCAGTTTTTGACTGGCCACGGGGTAGGGACCAGGACTACTGACCCTTGCCACAATTGAAACAGCCGCCCGATTCGTATACATGTAGTAACCGGACCCTTTTTGCGATGGCGCAGCTTCAACCGAACAATGCAATACATGCTAGATACACCAGTATAGATCATGCCATGAATCTCTACTCTGGTTCTGCCCGTATATATAGAGACCATATTCCAGAAGTTCAAAATCTGGAAACTTGTTGATGTCCATATAGACATAGCTAGAGGATATCCATTGTATGAGGGGTGTCCACCTTGAAATATCCAACTTCTCCCCGCCTTGAACAAAACAAAACCCTATGTTCGTTAGTTGGAACTTTCCAACTGGTACCTCAAACTTTCCAACTGTTGGAAATGTCCAACTTGACACCCCCCCACAAGGTTCGAAAATACCAACTGTGGCCATTTCAGACAATTTTGTTTTACCAAAAGTAGAAAAATATTATACTCTTGGTCTAAAAACAACAAATTTCCCAGTAATTAAATGCATGTTGGAAAATCAAACAATGACAATAATTTCAACCTGTATGTGGTATAACAGTTCCAACTAAATGCTGTGTCAGGCATTAATTTTCCAACTATTTAAAATTTAGACCAATGTTGGGGGATAGACCCCCCCCCCCCCGGTAGCCACGTCCTTGCGGAGAACTTTTTCACATTGAACACAAACAGCTCAGGTAATATATTTCTAAGTTATTTACCTGTTCCTTGATTACATATTGACAGTAGAGGAAGATTCCAGGTTGAGATGGCATGATCTAGGCGACTTTAACGTGAGCCGTTTTCGCTTTATTTCGCTTACAATCATATGATTTTCCCCGGTAATAAATTCATGTTTATCGTGAAATCGCCCCACAAGTCGCCTAAATCATGCAAACTTGAGTTGGGACATACACATACTTTGAAATGCATTATTAGGGACATGTTATTAACTAAGAAATATAGTTCCCAGCTGTGTTATTTGTTCAATGTTATAAAGTTCCCAGTCAGAACTTCAAAAGGTTCCCAGTACTGGTATACGTGATCTCTGCGGGCGTATAGAGACTCATGAAATGATCTAGTAGTACCAGCAACATCAAACTGCGTAATCTGCTAATAACGTAATGTGTGTTTTTGAAGCGCAAGTCGGCGTAAAAATCCGACTCTTTGACCCAGTTTAGCGAACACCATCTCGAACGAGCGATTTTAAAGGTACTCAATCCGATTGACCACCCCTAAATAATTATTTCTGTGGCTTCTGGGGTAAAAAAAATATTTGATACGAGTCGAGGAACCTGCCCATCAAAGCTCAGGGTGATCAAATATCGATATTTGAAGTTTGTTATTTCAATTGTTTGTGGCCCAGAGACACACCGTCAAATGGACGGTCTCGGTCAAACTTGCGGATGAAGATGGATAACTCTAATAACAAGTGGCAATACGGCTAAATTTCGTGAATACTTAAGTTATAATAGGCCATATTTCGTTGAACAAAATGCTGATAAATAACACATTTTGGGAAATTTTAAACCACAGTTGACAGCAATTAATCGATTCTGATAACTAAAGCGTATTTTTTAAGAAATGTTGTTGTTGTATCTTGATGATATAGGGACCCTCTGATCGGATTGAGTACCTTTAACAGCCGATTTGTGTCAGACCTGTGCTCATAACCGGAATTTTCATCAAATTGAAGAGTAATAAAATATCTTTCTAACTATTTATGAGGCATTTATGTAACACAAATTATTTTTGTGTATTTTGAACCCGTTTGTGGACTTTGAGAAAATGATAAAAAATTAGGCCCGGCCAAGTTGGATACCTTTCTATAGGATTAAGTATCATTGGGGGTGAAGCCAATTTTTGTTCTGGGGACCTGTGCGTAGAACCGCCACATCACTGTATTTACTATATTGATTAATCAACTAAGCTATCTTGATTAAACAACTTAGCTTTTTTGATTAATCTACTTATCTATCTTGATTAATCAACTTACGATCTAGATCATGCCATGAATCTCTACTCCGGCTAACACCCGTAGAGATCATATTCCACCAGTACAAAACATGGGAAATTTTTAAAGTTTTGACAGGGAACCTTATAAAATCGAAAAATAACGAAGGGAATATATTTCTTTGCTATTATCTGTTTCTTAATAATGTACTTCACTGTCCCAATTCGAAATTTCACGATTTATGTGACATTGTGAGCGATTTTTCTTTGCGTTTCTTACAATTATGGATTTTTTCCTGGGTAATTAATTTAATGTTTATTGCGATATCGGCTCTCAAAAGTTACAGAAAAGCATGCAATTTTGAGTTGGGACCTTCACATATAGTGAAGTACACTATTGAGGAACAGAAAATCATTAAGAAATATATTCCCCGTGTTATTTTTTCGACTTTATAAGGTTCCCTGTCAAAACTTCAAAAAGTTCCCAGGTTTTGTACTGGTGGAATATGATCTCTACGGGCGTTAGCCATAGTAGAGATTCGTGGCATGATCTACTTACGATCTTGATTAATCAAAGTAGCTATAACTGATTAATCAACATAACTATCTTGATTAATCAACTTACTATCTTGAATATAATCAACATACTCTCTTGATTAATCTGAATATAATCAACATACTCTCTTGATTAATCTGAATATAATCAACATACTCTCTTGGTTAATCCTCTTGATTAATCAACATAGCAATCTGACTATAATTATCACATGGGGATAATATATATTATGTATAGAGCTGGTGAAATGGTGAAATAGTAACTCATTTTGTATATGTTATATATGCCGACTCTGTCTCAATTGGCCACAACTTCACCCACATGCAAGCACACGACACTTACTATTGGGGGAACAATCTGAAGAGTATATACGGGTGTTACCGAGAAAGAACGAAATAGTATATTTGACACTCGAGTCCTACATCCAATGCAATATTAGTATATGGGGACGAGTGAAGTAGCGCCAAATTTGACCAGTATGCGCATGTTGCATTTGTGAAATGTCTGTTCTGGCTCTATTAACCAACTCCACCCATCCGCCCATACATCCCCGTACGTTATGGGAACCAATTTGGAGAGTATGTGGTGGGGATTTTTCCGAAATAATGATATCCCTGCATGTGACCGAAGTAAAGGATGGTTATATTGGATTGCATGCGCCTGGTTATTCTGGCCATTCAGATGAGTTTTCAATCGTTTTGTGTGTTTTCTTTCTGGAGTTATTCATCTTTGTTTATTTGAAAATGTCGATGTTTTTGCCCGTCTCCCTGACTATTTGATTGATTTATTTGTTTATTTGCAAAGCCAACATTTAAGTTGGAACATAGCCAAACATATATACATATATACAAAGAAACAGTTTATACAAACAATTTATACGTTAACAATTATCATATCATATTTTCATAACAAATCCACCATAATATAATAACTGTACACAGCACTTATACATACGATTCATTAACAATTACCTTGCATAAGAATGCAATTCCCAATTTATGGGTTGTGGTATGTTGATGAAATTTTATATGGATGTTCATCATCATCATCATATATAAGGGCTTTATTGTTGTTGTGATCGAATGGTTACTTCTACTTTGCCCATCGTAGGCTGTATGCAACGAGGTGGTTTGCACCGGGTGACACACCAGCTCTTTATTGATATTAGTTGTATGCTCCAGAAGATAAAGTGATGTGTTCACTGTATTCACGTTATAAAATCGGAGTGAAAATGAAGAGCGTTTTATTATTTACTATGCTACCCTATATTTGCAATTAGTTTCACAATATGCAGCGACCGGACCTTGACCAATAGCATATCTCATTTCATAGAACGACTGTGGCGATTTGTGATTAATCAATATAATTAAGATGATTAATAAAGACAGCTACGTTGATCAATCAATATAATAAGTTGATAAATATAGCTAAGTTGATTAATCAATTAGATAGTAATTTGAGTTATCAAGATAACTAAGTTGATTAATCACAGATAGCTAAGTTGATAAATCAAGATAGCTAAGTTGATTAATCAAGACAGGTAAGTTGATTAATCAAGAAAATAACCGACGTGCGATTTCCTTGCGCTCTTGTTGCGCAAATTCTATAGAATAAAAAGTGTGTCTATTTCAGACATAGGTTCAAACATAACATCTGACCCGACAAGACAAAAACACCGCTGATCCCATTAACAATTAACAACACCAGTCGAACATGATTGCCATTCAAAACAATAACACCAGGCACCAGGTTACGACCAAACACAGGCACACACCATTGCTAAATACGTGGTCAGAAGCACACCGGTTCTTGAAGGGTTGTATATTTACATAGCCCGTCTGCGTTACACTAAATGCTGTTCGATAATTGGCCAACTGCCTCTTTGGGCCATCCGTCGATCCATACCCCAATAACACACAGACCGTAATACACGTCGTCACAAATTGTTAACATAATCTGACCAATAACTAAAAGCGGTCAGCCGAATAATTGGGCGTGCCTATTAAGCGGCCGAATTGGATCTGAATCCAGTTAATTATACCGCTCACGTTATCGTTACTAAGTGCTTAGAAATCTTATATCATGCAGACTTAATATGCTGCGTGTGCTGGTTTCAAATTCACGACAGATTTTGTGAAAATAAATCAGTATAAACTCCGTTTTTATATGGGAATCAATCATCAAAAATCTATATAAATACAAATAATTAATGTAGTGGCTGTGTTTGTTATTGGGGATATGTCGCTGTGGTCGTTGGCGGCATAGCCCCCAAGATCATATTATTAGCCATAAATATAAATTATAATATAAAATATATTGGTTACATTAATGCACCGCCTCAGAATTCCGTTAAAACAACTAATCCTTCAAATTATTACAAAAAACTACGGCTTATTACTGCAGGTTTTTCATTCACCAAACCAGAAAGCTTCTAAATGCGGATCAAACATTGTGATCCCGCCATAAAATCTTCAAGTGTGCATGGCCCAGCCATTGTTCATACCTAAACATCGAACGCAATTCACGCGGTCATAATAGTTACACACTGCAACTATAAGACATCCATCGAATACACACCCCACGAAAACCCGAAATGTGTTGTCCTGCGAGATATCCCATCGCTATAGCTCAATTTGACACAGCCAGATTAGCCTTACTACAATATCCTAAAACAATAAAGCTTCTCAAATCATCGGCATAGTCAATAGAACTTTCACGAACTTGGACATTCCAACTACAGCTTTTACCGGACTCGGGGTCGCAGTACAACTTTAACGCGTCCCAAAATAACCGGATTTAAAAAAAATCTATTTATAGATATTATATGGAGTCGACAGTTTTGTATAATTAGATAGCTTATAGACGTAAAAATACCAACGACATACCACGGTTACGGGCCACTTGTCATCTACCACTCTTATAAGTGATGGCCTCTTAAGTTCAAGTATTTGTGTCATAGCCTTAATTATGTAGCGGCTTTACTTATAGATATACGAATACAACAACTCGACGGAAGCCGCAGGCAACTTATAAGCCGTTAGGAATGTGTGTTGAATATCACTTTATCAAAGAAGTGACCAGTCCAGTTCAAACGTCGACTTATCCTGATTATAGATGATCGACTGCTCAAGATTACGTAACGAGGCAGGTCAAGTGATCAATTTAAAGGGATCCATATAATTAGACAGTCGCCCGAGACACACCCCTGACATTGCGACATATGATGTTGGGAACATTTTTCATCAGTACAACTCAATACAAATATGTCGGTGTTACTCTTACATTTAATTTTACAACTAAAGGTTATTGTGAAAGAGGTTTTTGAACCAAGAGCTGAATATTATTGTGTATTCAATATTAACCCTTCTTATACTAATCGGATTCTCCCACCCAGTTATATCAGCATATATTAGAATAGTCTACTATTCATTTGCAGGGGCGTTAAGGTAATAAAAGCAGACGACACACATACGAACAGATAATACAAGATCAGAATTATTTATAGTCATTGGTGGGAAATATTTAGATAATAAGTTCAACATAAATTTCCAATGGGAGCTACTCGTCAATAAGAATTTATTATAGAAAGAGTTACTCATTGGGTCCGCCTTCCGGGTGCGTTTGGTTGAAATTTCATGACTAACGTATACATACCCAATTTTAAATTTTAAGCATTCCGACCCAGCCCAAAGACATGACTATCCGCTAGATATATGGTTGTATAGTTCAACGGTCACGTGCACTCATTAATGATTAACCAACTCCACCCATCCGCCCATACATCCCCGTACGTTATGGGAACCAATTTGGAGAGTATGTGGTGGGGATTTTTCCGAAATAATGATATCCCTGCATGTGACCGAAGTAAAGGATGGTTATATTGGATTGCATGCGCCTGGTTATTCTGGCCATTCAGATGAGTTTTCAATCGTTTTGTGTGTTTTCTTTCTGGAGTTATTCATCTTTGTTTATTTGAAAATGTCGATGTTTTTGCCCGTCTCCCTGACTATTTGATTGATTTATTTGTTTATTTGCAAAGCCAACATTTAAGTTGGAACATAGCCAAACATATATACATATATACAAAGAAACAGTTTATACAAACAATTTATACGTTAACAATTATCATATCATATTTTCATAACAAATCCACCATAATATAATAACTGTACACAGCACTTATACATACGATTCATTAACAATTACCTTGCATAAGAATGCAATTCCCAATTTATGGGTTGTGGTATGTTGATGAAATTTTATATGGATGTTCATCATCATCATCATATATAAGGGCTTTATTGTTGTTGTGATCGAATGGTTACTTCTACTTTGCCCATCGTAGGCTGTATGCAACGAGGTGGTTTGCACCGGGTGACACACCAGCTCTTTATTGATATTAGTTGTATGCTCCAGAAGATAAAGTGATGTGTTCACTGTATTCACGTTATAAAATCGGAGTGAAAATGAAGAGCGTTTTATTATTTACTATGCTACCCTATATTTGCAATTAGTTTCACAATATGCAGCGACCGGACCTTGACCAATAGCATATCTCATTTCATAGAACGACTGTGGCGATTTGTGATTAATCAATATAATTAAGATGATTAATAAAGACAGCTACGTTGATCAATCAATATAATAAGTTGATAAATATAGCTAAGTTGATTAATCAATTAGATAGTAATTTGAGTTATCAAGATAACTAAGTTGATTAATCACAGATAGCTAAGTTGATAAATCAAGATAGCTAAGTTGATTAATCAAGACAGGTAAGTTGATTAATCAAGAAAATAACCGACGTGCGATTTCCTTGCGCTCTTGTTGCGCAAATTCTATAGAATAAAAAGTGTGTCTATTTCAGACATAGGTTCAAACATAACATCTGACCCGACAAGACAAAAACACCGCTGATCCCATTAACAATTAACAACACCAGTCGAACATGATTGCCATTCAAAACAATAACACCAGGCACCAGGTTACGACCAAACACAGGCACACACCATTGCTAAATACGTGGTCAGAAGCACACCGGTTCTTGAAGGGTTGTATATTTACATAGCCCGTCTGCGTTACACTAAATGCTGTTCGATAATTGGCCAACTGCCTCTTTGGGCCATCCGTCGATCCATACCCCAATAACACACAGACCGTAATACACGTCGTCACAAATTGTTAACATAATCTGACCAATAACTAAAAGCGGTCAGCCGAATAATTGGGGCGTGCCTATTAAGCGGCCGAATTGGATCTGAATCCAGTTAATTATACCGCTCACGTTATCGTTACTAAGTGCTTAGAAATCTTATATCATGCAGACTTAATATGCTGCGTGTGCTGGTTTCAAATTCACGACAGATTTTGTGAAAATAAATCAGTATAAACTCCGTTTTTATATGGGAATCAATCATCAAAAATCTATATAAATACAAATAATTAATGTAGTGGCTGTGTTTGTTATTGGGGATATGTCGCTGTGGTCGTTGGCGGCATAGCCCCCAAGATCATATTATTAGCCATAAATATAAATTATAATATAAAATATATTGGTTACATTAATGCACCGCCTCAGAATTCCGTTAAAACAACTAATCCTTCAAATTATTACAAAAAACTACGGCTTATTACTGCAGGTTTTTCATTCACCAAACCAGAAAGCTTCTAAATGCGGATCAAACATTGTGATCCCGCCCATAAAATCTTCAAGTGTGCATGGCCCAGCCATTGTTCATACCTAAACATCGAACGCAATTCACGCGGTCATAATAGTTACACACTGCAACTATAAGACATCCATCGAATACACACCCCACGAAAACCCGAAATGTGTTGTCCTGCGAGATATCCCATCGCTATAGCTCAATTTGACACAGCCAGATTAGCCTTACTACAATATCCTAAAACAATAAAGCTTCTCAAAATCATCGGCATAGTCAATAGAACTTTCACGAACTTGGACATTCCAACTACAGCTTTTACCGGACTCGGGGTCGCAGTACAACTTTAACGCGTCCCAAAATAACCGGATTTAAAAAAAATCTATTTATAGATATTATATGGAGTCGACAGTTTTTGTATAATTAGATAGCTTATAGACGTAAAAATACCAACGACATACCACGGTTACGGGCCACTTGTCATCTACCACTCTTATAAGTGATGGCCTCTTAAGTTCAAGTATTTGTGTCATAGCCTTAATTATGTAGCGGCTTTACTTATAGATATACGAATACAACAACTCGACGGAAGCCGCAGGCAACTTATAAGCCGTTAGGAATGTGTGTTGAATATCACATTATCAAAGAAGTGACCAGTCCAGTTCAAACGTCGACTTATCCTGATATAGATGATCGACTGCTCAAGATTACGTAACGAGGCAGGTCAAGTGATCAATTTAAAGGGATCCATATAATTAGACAGTCGCCCGAGACACACCCCTGACATTGCGACATATGATGTTGGGAACATTTTTCATCAGTACAACTCAATACAAATATGTCGGTGTTACTCTTACATTTAATTTTACAACTAAAGGTTATTGTGAAAGAGGTTTTTGAACCAAGAGCTGAATATTATTGTGTATTCAATATTAACCCTTCTTATACTAATCGGATTTCTCCCACCCAGTTATATCAGCATATATTAGAATAGTCTACTATTCATTTGCAGGGGCGTTAAGGTAATAAAAGCAGACGACACACATACGAACAGATAATACAAGATCAGAATTATTTATAGTCATTGGTGGGAAATATTTAGATAATAAGTTCAACATAAATTTCCAATGGGAGCTACTCGTCAATAAGAATTTATTATAGAAAGAGTTACTCATTGGGTCCGCCTTCCGGGTGCGTTTGGTTGAAATTTCATGACTAAATACTAATTAAGACGTCAGATGGAAACATTTTTAATCCGCGAGTGCAAACGGAATTCCCCAGAATTGGAAAAGTTGTCTAAATTTCAAGGGGTTCAGTATTTAAATTTTATATGAAAAGTTATACATCCAACCTGTTTAGCAACCTGCAATCAACTTATGTCAATGAAGACCGCATAGTCCGGTCTGTGTTTCCGTCAGCAAGGGCGTCAGTCACGATACGCGCTGTTAGCGCCTATATCATAACCTATATGCTCCACCTACATGCGGTTAACATTGTCAGCGATATATGTGCTATATTTTAAGCCTCGGCTTTTTAGTGTATCTATCTGCGAACCATATTTGGTCATAAAATATTTTAGTGTTTGTTTATCTTCTGCATGCCGCGACTGTCACGCTCGCATAGGATTGGAATTCAAACAACAAATATAGTCATGAACCATCACCTCGGTATATATATAGCCACTATCGAGGTGATCGTTCATGACTATAGTATTGGGACGTCCTCTACCCCCTCCCCATACGTTGGTCAATTTGTTCAACAGTTGCTAATTTCATAAAGAGAATAGGCACCTAGTTAGATATTTCAGAATGAAAACAGGTTGTATAATTGTTAGGATAGTGTGGGTTTCCATCCAATATCTAACGTATAGGTTGTGTCTTTTTTTAAACCAAGATTTTAATCTAGACTGAGAGGTAATTAGTTTGACAAATTTTCGGACCTTTTGAGAGTGTTACGATGGAAATTTCTAACTAGTTGGAATGTTTGATGTTCCATTTGGGAAAATTCTAACTCAATGGGGGTATATAAATGAAACGGTGGGGGGGGGGGGGGGGCGGTGCATATATAATGGTTTATATTCCAATATACGCCATGCCAAGTTCCTGAAGGTTAGTTAGTTTTATGATGGTGGGGGGCATTGACGTGGCGTTAAAATTTTCAACAGTTTTGAAATTTCATGCCTGACACAACATTTTGTCGGAAGTTTTACACCACATATAGGTTGAAAATGTTCTCATTGTTTGATTTTCCAACCTGTAATTAGTCTGGAATTTACTATTTGTTGTTGGACCAACACTAACATATATTTTCTACGGGAACATGTCTCTATTCCGAAGGTTCGCTATTCCGAAGGTTCACTAATCCGAAGGTTCACTAATCCGAAGGTTCACTATTCCGAAGGTTCACTATTCCGAAGGTTCGCTATTCCGAAGGTTATTGTTATTTTAAAAGTTAATTCTATATTCTAAAGTATTGAGAGGGTTCTTTAGTACGAAGACTCTTTTTATGAAGGAAATAACTTAAAACATTAAAAAAATTAATGTGATTTTTGTTTTCGTGGGTTTCCTTGAGATTTAACCCTTTGGCGAGTAGAACGACATATATGTCGTCTATCGACTGAGGACTAAAACGACATATATGTCGTTTTAGGAAGTACGTGTTATTTTACGTAGACATAAATTCAATAAATCATCTGATTTATAAATGATTTTACATAGGAGTTATTTTGATTAATATAATGTCCCAAATGCTAAAGGCGAACTATAACAGTGGGGCTCTTACGGTCAATCAATACTGGAGCGCTATAACTTACTGCATGTATAGCAGAATACCGCTGAATGGACCTAACTGCAATTCTGACTTTGTTTTGATATTAATGTTGATGTTTCTTTCAAGTACAGATTGCCAGTTCGGGTAGAATGCATCTCTAACTCGTAGTTTATTTCAGTCATTGTGTTTTCAACTTTCTATAATAGTAAAATGATAAACTGATACTGTCTTCTTGCTATTAATAACCGACATCTGGGACAAATTATATATTAGATTGGGGTGTATAAATGTACGGGGGCGCAAATTTTGATTCATTTTCTGGCTAAAAACTCCCATAATAGAAAACCTTCGGAATAGCGAACCTTCGGAATAGTGAACCTTCGGATTAGTGAACCTTCGGATTAGTGAACCTTCGGATTAGTGAACCTTCGGAATAGCGAACCTTCGGAATAGAGAACCCTACCCATTTTCTACTTTGAGGCGACCGTCAATATTTTAGCATGAAATGTGCATAAGTTGGAAATGTTCTAAACCTTATATTGGGGGGGGGGGGGGGGGTGTCAGGTTCAAAATGTTCAACAGTTGGAAAGCTTAAAGTTACTCAATCCGCAAAGAGGGTCCCCATCTCAACAGATTCCAACAACAACAATCCGATCAGAGGGTCCTATATTACTATTTCTTTGGCTTTGGAGGTAAAAAATATTTGATTCGAGTCGAGGAACCCATCAAACAAAGCTCAGAGTTATTAGATATTGATTTTTGAAATTTGTTAATTGCTCGAGATGAGTACTAATAACTGCCGTCAATTTGGTAATCTGCTCGAGATTAAAACTCTATTCAAACAGACAAGCATGGATAACTCTATAATCAAGTGGTAATAATAACGAAATTTTGACTGTCTTCTGGGCCAGAAAGAATTCCCGATAATGAAAAATAATAGATTTCTAAAATCGATATCTAACAAATCTGAGCTTTGATGGGTGACTTCCTCGACTCGAATCAAATATTTTTGACCCCCGAAGCCATTGAAAATAGTAATTGAGAGGAGTTTTATCGGATTGAGTACCTTTAAGGCACCGGTTGTACATTTCCAGCCCGAGGGGATGCAAAGGTAAATTATTCGCGAACCTGAGAGTGTATAGTCTGGTTGAAGTTGCGGAGTTGGACATTTAAAGGTGTACACCCCAACGGATACTCACTAGCCACGTCCCTGTGGTAGGGGAGGGTATGTTGTATATGCTGTACTCGAAGTCCGAGATCACGCATTTTGTCCAAGTTCAAAATAATATTTAAAAAAACGACCTCTTGAGTTTATTATAGCGAAAATATAGATTTATGGAATTTAAATTTGTCGTTGACTAAAACCCGAAACAGTAAAATAAAGTTAGAAACCCGCGTCCAGATTTGTTCAATTACGTAATAGCAATAGAGGTACGTGACTATAGAGTGTCACCGTGGGTGGGCGGTGTGGTCCAACTTGGAATTTATCATCTGCATGTGCAGCTCTTGTATACCAAACGTCCAGGTCCGGAAAACTTCATTTGCACCACTTCAATTGGAATGTTCCAGTTGATATCTTTAAAATATCCATCTAATCACTGAACTGATTAGAAATGTCCAACCAAACACCCCATGCAATCTTGATCCGGAATCAAGTTCCCAAGTCCGGGTAATTTCATTTGTACCCCTCCTTGCTTTGGAATTTTCCAACTCGTACCTCAAGTTTCCAACTGATGGCAAAACTTAAACAAAATTAGGAAACGATTCAACTTTTGATATTAAAACAACACATTTAGCTGTACATTGCATATGTCCTGAATACTTCTTAGGGAATCAAACTATAGAACAACTGCAAACTAGTTTTGGACGTAAATTTCCCCCAACTGTTGAAAGATTTTTCACCATAGTTGAGAGTGAGACACCATCATAAACCCCATCCCTGTGGCAACGACGCTAATCTACACTTGAGCTTTTGAACGTAGATATTGCATATTTGAACATAACAAACACTACCCAAAAAATATCAATAGTGTTATGTCGACCCCTCCCCATTTTTATATTCATACCCAGGTTACCATCCTGCCCCCCCCCCCCCCCACACCCCCACCACATCACCCCCCCCCCCGTCTCATAAATGTTATACTAGGACAGCCTAGGAAAAAAAAAAATTATTGAAAGAAAATATAACATGGGGCTTTTGTTGATGCACTTCTGTATGCACACCGCACTCCATTCACATCCAGTAATTTAAATAATTTAAATCCTACAACATTCGCATTCAACGATTTTAAATTTGAAGAGGAATACATTGTGGAGGAACAATAAACTGTATGCAGCTGCACACAATTCACGATTCATAACGGATAGTCTCGTCATTTCGGGTGACCCAATATCGCCTCAACCCGTGTGAAGAAAGCGTTGAAAACAATCGGAGTGAGACACACAATACCCGCATTGTCGAAAGACGGATCGCCTTATATGGTCATGCTCTATGCCCATATATGGCAGTTTACCGACTAGCGTTAGTGGCTTTCCTGGAAAGCTCATCGCGAATCAGCTATATAATAATATCGACTATTCAATCAGCCTTCACTCTCGACTCGACAGCGGTTGCGCTCGGACTGTATAACTTTTCTATTCGTTTGTAAAACTCAACAAAACTAACAAAATGTGTGACGAAGATGTTGCTGCCTTGGTTGTGGATAATGGATCAGGAATGTGCAAAGCCGGATTCGCCGGAGACGATGCCCCCAGGGCCGTCTTTCCTTCCATTGTCGGAAGACCCGCC